>JBAGKO010000012.1:3595382-3616703 GCA_037177275.1 Acacia concinna
AAATCCCCAAATAAAGTAAGAAAATATATAATAAAATTGGGATTTGTCAACTCCCCCACACTTGAACTCTTGCACTCCTGAGCAAGACACTAATCAATTCTTAAACACAAATGAAAACTTCATATGCTCAATGTTAAAATCAATGAATTAATCAGTTATAACTAAATAGACCAACATAAGTCTTAGTATGGGGTAATGCAAATTGACTAAATAATTGCACAATTAATCAATGAAATGTACACAAGAGAGCACTCAAGGATTAAAGTGTTTAACTCATCTCACAAGTATGGGAAATTTTGCTCAACACCACCTAGACTAGGTTCTACCATATGCTTGTAAAAATTCTACTATCTCCACCACTAAGTAGCACCTAAACTTATGAATCAATGGGACTTTTAAAAAGGTTGTAACGATGGAATAGGTCTCATGGAAGGGATAATGAAACAACAAATACTATGCATGCACAAATGTACTCAGTGACATCCATTTTTTAAACAAATAAGCTCAAATAACCACATCTCTTTGACAAATAAAACAAATGCCTTATTCAATGTTTCTTTTGTTCTTTTTTTTCCTTTATACTTTTTTTTTCTTGTTTCTCAATTTTTTTTTCTAATTCCTTTTTTTCCCTTCTTTCTTTCTTTCTTTCTTTCTTTTTCTTTTCTTTCATTTTTTATTCTTTTCTTTATCCCTTTTTTTTTTCTTTCTTCTTTTTTTTCCCTCATTTTTTCCTTTTCTTTTTTTTTTTTGCATACGTATTGTACCTACATGGCATCTTTTGGAAATTTGATGATATTTGGATGTCAATCTAATACAAATGGAATGCATACGTAGTGCTTGTTAATAAATGATGATTTTTGGAATGTGAAGGCTCAAAGGAGTTAACGATAGATTAATGTATAAGGTTTGTGTTTGGGATAGAGGGTGATGAAATGAATACCCATATCATGTTCATTAATCTAATGCAATTGTGAATTTGACAAAGAATTTAAACAAGTTCTAGAGATACACTAGAATAGGTGGCAAACACACATTAATGAATAGAAAGTAGGCTCAAAATCCTTCCAACTAAGGTTTTTCTCTCAAATGATGCACATTTACAAAGATTAATAGAACATTGACCTAGTCAAAATGTATTAACTCAACTAATCCAAATGATAACTCTAAAAGCAATAACCAATCAATTCATTAAAGATCTACCAAGAGCATATGCAATTGACATAAGTATTCAAGACAATTTTCCAAAACAAGGAGTAGCAAAAATTCAAGAGTGGTTTGGACCAAGAATTTCATCAGAGCAAGATGTTTTTTTTGACAAATGACATAATTTTGCAATTAAGCACAATGGCTTGTTAGATATCCATCAGAGTAGTTAACTGAAATTAAAACATTATTTACAAAGGCTTGTTAGATATCCATCTGATGAACATCTCAAAACATTCGTCAGGTTTGTCCTCAGGAGCTACATGTCCTGCACCCTGCAATTTACATCATAAAATAAATGGTTTAAACCTTAAAAACTAATTAATTCATGCACACTTCAATTACTTTCAACCTTTGTTTGTTTGTTTTACTCTTCCAAAATCCACACATAGTTCTCTCTCTCTCATATACACAGTTACACACATCATTTTTACTTGGTCAACTTGGTTTTTTTATCGGTTCTTACCTTGACGGTGGCGAATGTCATCTGGTTAGAATACCTTCTCGTATATCTGATCCAAATGAAACAAATGTGAAAAAGAGAGGAAAACACTAAACAAATTCAATCAACTAATACATTTTCTCTTCCATAATTATTAATACTTCATTTCTCTTTCTGACTGACCTCCGTATAAATATGATCATGCTTAAAAAAATAATTCATTTTCTTTTTCATGTTTATTACTTTTATTAAACTTTAACTTTTTTTTAAAACTACATAATTTGGTTAGTTGAGTCTTATATAATCGACAGAAGGGAGTATCTACTGGAAGATTTATATAATTATAAATGCAATGCAATTGTTTTTTTTTAAAGAAAAAAGTCAATAGCATTAAATTATTCTTTTCCACTAATGCCTTTGTTAAGGATTTTTTTTTTTTCCAGGGCTTATTAAGGATTGTTGAGGGAGATGTTGTGTAAGGGAAATGAAAAAGCAATTAAGATACACTGATTTTATTCCACTATAAATAATACTACCTTTGATCCTTATTATAAGACCAATTTAACTGATTTTAAGATATTAAACTAAATAAATTTCTTTAAAGTAATTGTATTTATCAATTTTCTTCAAACTAATTTTTTTGACTTATTAATTGATCTATAATCTAGTAATTCACATATGTATTTTAGAGAGATCATGTAATATATATTATAATTAAGTAATTTATTTGTCTTTTCTTAATTTTCACAAATTTGTCAACTATATCTTATAGGGCCAAAGATAGTAATAATTTTATATTATTTTAATTATACAAATTACTTTTAACTAGGTTCACTAATCTATATGAAATAGTTAGAACTTAGAAGTGTGTTATATCAAGGGTCAAAGTGGTATATACATAATTTATGCATAAATCAATTCACACTATATATTCATAAGCTAGGTTATAGTGTGAGGTATACGCACCCTGCAACCTCGCCATTGGTAAGCCAAGGTCTCCAGTCTTCAACAATGGAGTAGTTTAAATCTCTGATCCATGCTTGAGTTGACATAAATGGAACTCTTGGGTCATGATCTCCACTGCATCAACATAGTACTAATTAATATCTTATAATTATGCTCTTATTATTTTCGCAAAAAATTACATAATGCGATAATAATAGTTGTGGAAATATTAATATTTAGTTTAGCATTTATCAAATGAGAAACATTTAAAATAAAATCTAAAGAAAAAACGACATACCTGTAAATCATAGAACGATAGCCTTTTTTACTTAGATTTGCATGATATGGAACGGAATTGATGATTTCATAATCATAGTCAACGGAGTTACAACTTACCCAAGACTCAATGGTACCCTGCACCACAAATTAACCAATCTTTTAATTAAATTTGCAGAAATTAAATTTGATCAAATTTCAAAAATTGTAAACTTTTTAATCCAATAAAAATTTCAAAACTCAGAGGTCTTAGACCTTATGTTTTTCAAGAAATAAAAGACTGAAATAAACTAATTAAAATCAAACCTTTCTAACACGCAATGCCTCCTGAACATTGTCATCCGCAATCCACCCGTAGGCGACGAGATATTTAGAACTCTAAATTAGAGAAAGGAAGAAAAATATCAAAAAACTTTATAATCGCAATTTGAAAACAGATTATTAACCATATAGAATAAAAAAGAAAAACTAATCTTTAGGTGCTATAGCTTTTACTAAGTTCTAACTTACTTCTTAAATTTTAACTTCCCTATAATTATTTAACATATATTAAAGTTGGTCTTTGAACTTTGGCTTACTACAATTTGACCCCTAAACTTAATAAAATATATAATTTTATTTTTTAAATTATAAAGACTAATATTTTTAACAGTTAAATTACAAAAAATGAGTTACAAACTAGTCAAAACTATAAGAACTGAATCACACTTAATTAAAAGTTAAAGATTAGTGTGAATTAAGTCAAAGCTATGAAGTAAAAAAGATTAGGCTAAAGTATATTTTTTATCCTTTAAGTTTAGTCAAAGTCCTCTTTTTGTCCCTCAACTTTAAAAAGTGTGTTTTTAGTCATTTTAAGTTAACACCGTTAATTTCACTAATGGAAAAAGCTGACTCAATAAAGTTAAAATGCTGAAATAATTTGAATGGAGGCTTTAATATTGACATCAACTTGAAGCTTCATTAGGGTTTTGAATTATTTTCCTACTTGCATATAATTTAAATATAAGAATATGTCATTATTTTAATCTTACTGAGTATTTTCCATCATTGAAATTAAAGTCATTAACTTAAAAAGACTAAAAATACACTTTTTAAAGTTAAGGGAATAAAAGAGAATCTCGACTAAACTTAAAAGACTAAAAGTATACTTCAGCAAAAAGATTAACTTCCGATAAAATAAAAAAAATTACCTCACAACTTAAAGGTGGCATTGCATGGCGAGAACTAAGATGCGTTCGCAGTTTGTTGATGAGAGATCTCATACTCCAAAATCCATGATAATTAAAAGCCAACTCACATTTGGGTCTCAAAGTGTGAAATTTATAAATTCCTGACATGAGCTGAGGATCAAAGGAAAACAGCTTATTAACAAGGTACCTAATTTATTATAATTTATAATTACAATATAAAAGAGCATATGTTTTTTAACACTGTCATAGTTGCTTGCCTGAGTCAAACTGTTGAGGTCTCTCAGACATAATTGATTTTCGGGATCTATATCTATATAATTCCCTTTACAATTTTTCTGCAAGGACTGTCCGTAAAACAAATTGTTAGATTAGTAATTAATTATAATGATCTCAACTTTTCACAATGTAATTACTAACTTAATTAATAATAACAATAATACCGTATAAAGTTCATCGGAAATGAGTGCCATTCCATGAGCAAACGAGGGTAAATAACTTTCTTCTTCCATTGTTGTTATGGGATTCCCTAGCACATATCCCTGAAAGAATAATCTTTTATCAGTAGTGTGTTTGATTATTAAATATTAAATTAATTACTACCCGCCTACGTAGGAGACTTCATATTAAGGATTTGAGGTAGTACATTACAGGGTACAATAAACATAGCGTATTGCTGTAAATAAAAAAAAAAAAGGAGAAGTAAAAACAATAATCATTTAAATTTTAAAATCTCAAATAAGTGACTTTCTATAAAAATGAGCCGTCAATTATTATACAAATTTAGTTAATCCATATATTCTTGTAAACAATAAGACTAATTTGAGATTTTAACATTCAAATAGTATTTGTATGTCTTTTTTACTTTAAAAAGACATAATTCTGTTTTCAGGTGTTAGATTCTAAATTAAACGAAATATTTTGAGAAAATCAATGACGAACCTGAAGATTTATCCAAGGTTGGATTCCTTCTTCATTTCCTGAGAACCAATAATCTAATTAAACTTCATCGTAACACAAGACATATCCATTAGTACATATTAAAACGTTTGACAGTTTCTTACCTTTTGAAATTTCTTGAACAATTACAGGAATAGGAGTGCCAGAATATGAGTCACCGCCAATATAGATTTGATTTGACAGAAATCTTGGGTGATCAATTAGCCACTGCAAATGAGACAGGATTAATGTGGGCGGAGCTGAGGGGTAAACCATAATTTTCACAAGTTTTAAAATAAATAACATTCCCTCGGATTCTAAAGGTGGAAGTAAGTTGAAGGGCTTCCTTTGCTCCTAAATCGAAAGAAGGTAAATTTATTTTATCAAAACTATATCTTTGTGATTACATGTATTCAAGGGAGTATCTATTGCTGAAAGTATTTTTTAATGGAATTAATTAAAGAAAAAAATTAAAATACATTTATTACTAAATAACTAAATTAAGTAACTAATTTATTTTGGAGGAATTACACACAAGTTCTAAAAAACACAAATCATCACTGCCAACAGCAGTGAAATCATCAAGTTTATATGAAGTCAATAGGAAACTGTGGGAGATTAATTAGAATTGTGAAAAGACGAGTTAACCCTCACTTTCCAAGGTGGTGAACGTGAAATTTCAACCCACCCAACCTTCGTTCCAAAAGGTTGGGTGGCCATAGGCTCTTTGATATATTAATGCATAACGTTATATATAAAAATATAAATTACAAAATGTAATGTTTTACTCGCTAACTATACTTATGTAGTGAATGAGAACATTTGTAAATGTAAACTTATATTAAAATGTATATATTGATTATATGAGTAAAGAAATTGATAAGCAAAGGTACAAACGAATAGATAAAATGAGGAAAGATATTGACTAAAGACCAATGTTAACTAAATGAGTAAAAGTATTGACTAAACGTGTAAAGGTATTAATTAAATGAGGAAATGTATTGACTAAAGGTATAAACGTACTGACTAAATGATAATCGCTCTGGTCCTTGTTATGAAGTTTAATTGACTTTTTTTTTTAGAGAATTTTAAAAAAACTAATTATATTACTTTAAATTTTAATATATTAAAGTATTGTAATTAGCTTTTTTAAGATTCTCTAAAAAAATTAATTACACTTTATAATTGAGACTAGAGGAAGTAAAAGATATTAACTAAAGACTTGTTGACTAATGGGTTCAAATTCTACCTTCAACACCTTAGCTCCAATTTTTTTTTCCCAAAAATATTAATTGCTCACCAAAAGATTACCACCAGTGCCGGATCTTTGGTGGGTCCACACCTCTGTATTTTTTTAATTAAAAATAAAAAATGAGGGGCAATTTTTAAAATCACTAACACTTCAAAATCTTAAATTCATTACCCCCCACCTATTGTTCTTGTTGTATGTTTAAGAGACATTTTGGGAATTTTTAAATATATTTGCTATATTTAATTGTCATTTTCCCTTATTTATATTCTCTGTGTATGTGTATGTGACTTGAAGTAGTACAATTTTTTCATATATTTTATACAGATGTTGATTTTGATTACTTATCTGTTTCAAGAAAAAAAAAACCTAAGGGTGTGATACTCATGAATTCGTGAAAAAATATGAATTAATTGAGGATTGATTATATTCTACATACCTTTCTAAGAAATTGATGGGCATGTTTAATTAAAATCCAATCGCTTAGCTGAATATGAGGGGCTGATGCATAAGAGAAGCCACTGCCAAGAGGCAAATCTACAAATACTATACTGCATGCCTGCAACAACAACAACAAAAATAAAAATAATACACACACATATTACTTTTTTTTTTAATTCCCCTTTCTTCCTTGTTATTTTGTTCATCTTCTCGCGACACAAATAAAGAAAACAGTTGTTTTGTAACAATTATCTCGGGAAAGATGAATTGATTCTGGATGTATAATAGTTAGACACGCACACACAAGTAGACTTAAAATGGTACACACACACACACTTCACCTTTGTCCAGGCATGTGTTCTCAAAACCAAATTTGGGAGGGTACCATTGTATTTATCATCTTGGAATGCGATTGGACCTATACAGCAGCCAAAAAACCAAAAAAAAAAAAAAAAAGAACAAAAACAAAACAAAACAGAGCAAGAAATCCATTTAATCTCAGGCTTGAGTGAACAATAAGGGACCCAAGATTTATAATTTATTGTTTATTGAAATATATGCGTGCATGATATATAAACATAGAGATATGATGATGAAGAGTAAATTTTTGGAACAACCTATTTCAAAAACGAGGCCTGAGAATGAAGAGCAACCAGGGCCACCAGTGAGCCAGAGCATGAGAGGGTCTTCTTGTGGATTGTTCTCAGACTCAATGAAGTAATAGAACACTTGTCCTCCTCCTTCTGCTGCTGAGTCTCCCACTCCCACATACCTACGTATAGATAGAGATATAGATATAGTACAGTTGATGGGGAAGCAACACTTAAAGGTTTAGAAATTGTGGAATTGAGAACTAACCCAGTTTCAAGATGAAAAGGAAGTGGGCCTTCAAAACCAGGAAGGTACTCAACATGTGAACCAGAAGTTGCAACTTGGGAACAAGTCTGCAATAAAATTAGAGCAACAACAAGAATCTCATTCATTCTACTATTTTTACCTTCTTGTCTCTGCATTTTTGGCGTTTCTCTTCTTCTTCAGTTTATCTGTCGATAAATGAACAAGACGGATTAAATATTGCTCGTACTTCAAACGTTTGCCACGGGCAACTCGAGGGCACTGCAAAACAATATTTTAAATAATGTATCAGCCTTTCAGGCCAAATATTAACATCACGGGGCCTTTCTTTGGTTTTTAATATTTTTCACTATTGGTAAGTTTAAGGCCAAAAATTGTTTCAATTATCTCTATAAGTCAAGATTTAATTCTGTGAAGCTATTTATATCAACTAATAATAACCAAGAAATAAATTTTTAAACAAGAGAAAGGCTATAAAAATATTTTATGTATTTAAGCTTATAATTTCTAGAAAAATTTCCCATTAAATTAGGACATATTTGTGTTTCCTAAACTTATTAATATTTATTTTAAAATTTAATATTTTTACTAATATTTTTAATTGTGTTAAACAAATAATGCAATATGTATTTCATATTCTTTTTAAGGTGATAACGATCTATATTCATATTGATGAATCAATATGTATGCTAATAATATCAAAACTAGACCATCAAGTGTTTGGCTCAATAGGTGTTGGGTTGTGATAACTTAATCAATAGTCTCGTGCTTGAGCCTTGAATATGTAGCTATGATAATATCATAACGAATATGAAATAGTTGGTTGCTTAGATATCTGAAAATAACAAGGATTAAGAGAAAACACCAGTTATTTGATGATCAAAGATAAAATAATAATAATAGCAAAACTGGCAACCCGGGTATCTAGAATAAAATCTAAGTATATTTCATAGAATGTGATTTTTTTTTTTTGGGTTGAAACTAGTGGGGAGTTTTATAAAGCCTCTCGCAAGATGTAATTTCCCTTTAATTTACACCGAATAACTAAAAAAAAAAAATCACAAGCGATCAATGGAACTAGAGGGAAGTTTTTAAAGGTTAATTAAATTAAAGTATATAGTAGTTTAAGGCTGTATCAAGCTTCAATTTTTTTTTCTAAAATTTATAAAGTTTTAATCCTTTAATCTTAAATCGTTAGTTTTATTAACAGAAAATAATGACAAGACGAATTTAAATGATGACTATGAAATTAAATTTAAGGGAGTAAAATTTAAATAAAATATAAAAATATAATATTTTTATATTTCATTTTTTAAATATAAAATATTATATCAATTTATTAAAATTTAAGCCTACTTTGTCACTATTTACACTAGTTGAATAATTATTTTCCATTAATAAACTAACAATGTTAAAATTAAAAGACTAATAATATAATTTATAAATTTGAGGACTAAACTAAAACTTGATGTAACCTTAAAAAAAACCAAATATATACTTTATTGATTAGAGGGGTACGAGTATATATTAAGGACCTGACGTTAACAGTGAAATCAAAGTTACAACTTCTGCCATTATTTTGCTGATGAGAAAATATAGATATTCAACTCAGAAATTTATTTGCATCCTGAAGGTAGCCTGGGATAATTTATTTATTTATTTATTTATTGTGAATTGTTAATCATAGATTGTCTATGAGTATTTTCGACGGATAGACAAACTTATTATGGAAGGAAGAAGTTTTCAGTGTCTCCATTTACCATATTCTCCATTTCCTCTCTATATTTTACTTTCCTCACGGTTAAATAAACTTTTAATGGATGAGATTTAACATTCTACAATAATATACTATAATATTAGTTGACAAAAAAAACTATAATATTGAATAACAAAAAATATATAAATAAATGTAAACAATTAAAATTCAACCTGAAAATGTTCATAAGGTCAGGAGATAAAAAATTTAAAAATTATAAAACATTTTAATAAAGGTTATGATTTCAATAATTTAATTTTTTTTTTATTTTTTTGTAGTTAACATTATAATAATATTATTATAGAATGTTAAATTTGAAACCATTGAATTATTGATCGAATGGTGGGCAAAGGTGTAAAAATAGTTGGATTTTATTGAATATTTTAAATCGAATTGATTATTTTTATATAACCTTTTTTTATCTTGTACTTAATTTTTTTGGGGATAAAAAGAGACTTTAACGCAAAATCTACTCATACAAAATCTACTCATATAATTTTTTTGCCATTGAAAGATAGGAAAGGGGGAGGGCGGTGTCCCACGGAAACTAAATGTGAGGAGAAGCATGAATCAGGGAATGCACAAGGAGTGAGTTGGCCGCAATTATGGATATAATATTTACTAATACATATAATAAAACAAAAGGATGTTATTTTGGTGGATTAGAGACTTAGTGGACCAGGAGGATAAAGAATTAACAGGATTCAAGCCCAGTGACACAACACCCGCGGCCCACAAAGTAGTATTATAAAACCTGATAGAATTTGTACAAGAGGAGACTCGAAGAAAGAGGAAAGAGGGATCTCAACGGCTGACCCAAGAAAAAAAAGAAAGAAAAGAAAAGAGAGAGCGATCTTGGCAGCAGCAAATAGAGCAGCGTTCTTCTTCTCTTTCTCTTTGATTATGAATATTATTTTGATTTGATTCGATGGATTTGATTTCAGCCATGTATAGCCATTTCTCTCATAAAGCTAGAGTAGCTAAGGATTTATTTGCATTTTAGAAATTATTTCCCATTGATTAGTTATGGTTAATTTGATTCAATTTTCCTTTTCCTGTTCATTACTTGTTGATTGGCCACATCTAAGCATATTTCAGGTATTAATGCTTGAACTTGACGAAGGATTGGATTTCAGCCATTTGTAGCTAATTCTCTCTTTAACCTAGAGTAGCTATGAATTTATTTGTGTTTTAGAAATTATTTCCCCCTTAAGTTTCATAGTTCAGCTTTTCTTGTTCATTACTTATTGATTGGCTGCATCTAAGCATGTTGTTTACGCTATTTAGGGTTAAACTTGATGAAGGAAATTTTAAATAGACCATGAGATTAAAGAGTGTAGAATTAGATCTTAATCTCACATGCCTCTAAGATAGATATATACCTAAAGATCTATATAATTAAATTAGAGTGATTTTGGACAAAATTGCATCTAGTATAATTATGTGTGATATTACATAATTAATTGAGGTTGAAATATATTGGCACGCAAAAAAAGGAAAAATTCCACTTAAATATACTTGTTAAAACTTAAGAAAAGTCATAAGGGTTGGATTTGGGTTTTGCAATTTTCACTAAAAAGATTGAAATGACCCATTTAATATTGAGTTTGTGAATCTTGTTCATATTTTAGTCATTTCTTTTACTCATTATGTCACAACACATTTTTATTATTATGGGGTATTTTAGTCGTTTTAGCGAAAATTGCAAAATCTAGATTCCCCTTCATGACATTTCTGTCCTTTTGAAGTTTTAATAGATCTTTTGAAGTTTTTAAATTTCATGTGGTATTTAAATGGAATTTTTCCAAAAAACAAATCGCTGTAGAAATCTTAAATAATTTAGTTGGGATAAAAATGTAGATAGTAAATAATGAAATAGTGTCTCTGTAGAACATGTGTACGTGTTGTGCTGTGGAAAGTTTCTCAGAATCTTGATCAATTTAAATCAAGGGTGTGTCCATTGTGTCATAAATCTGTTGAATTCCGATAGCTGAAAAACAATGAAAATTTATGAGTCAAGAGTTTTTTCAAAATAAAAATAATTTACTTTCTTCTAAATATAAATAAATTCATTACTTTCTTTCTTGGCACTAGACTGGCTGAACAAATTATTACTTGGACAAGTTTTTGGCTCATGTGATCCTTCAATCAAATTTCAGTTTAAATGATAGAAAGTCAAAATTATTAATTAATTAAGTTTAGAACCTGTGTCTTGCACTGCAGTTGATCTTTGTACTTCCTGATTAGTTTGAATTAAGGATTTCTCAAAAATCTCATTTACCCCTGGAGTCAAAAAGTCAAACCGAATTTCTTTAGAAATACTTTGCAAACAGTAACCCATAAATTTAGGTTTCAGAATTCCTTTTCAATAAGTCGCGATAAAACTCCTCTTTTATACTTAATTACCTCATAAATCATAAAAGTTATTTTTAAAAGCTAATCTAAACAAACACATAAAAACATAAAATTGAATTTAAAATATTTGACATGAGGATTTAACACAATAAACGTAATTTCCTTCCTTCTAACATGTAAGAGAAATTAAATGTAACTTCCTTTGTTGTGAGCATTATTAGCAAGTAATAATCATTTCTCCAAATAACTAAAAAATAATTAAGCCAATTATCAGTGGAATGAAAATGTGTTGTTGAACTTTTAGTGGAACAAAAGAAGGTGGATGGTGTCGATGATCACATTCTCACTTGGATGACTTTCTAGGCTTTGTGATTCTTCTAATAATATATTTCGATTCACATAAAATAAAGTCAGAAAAAAAAACCAAGTAATATCACGGACATGGCTTAACCTCCAGTAAAGGGAAAATGGGAATAAGGTCATAAGGACTAAACATGTATATAAAAAGTCCCACCAATTCTTTTCCTAACCAAGAGGTTCCAAGGGACTTTTTTGATAATAAGTTCATATGTACAATTACTTGCATGCCCCCATATCATAGACCCAAATCAGAGACCCTCTCTTCCCTCTTTGTAACATCCCAATTTTTATTCACAAAAATTCCCCAATTTGGTGTAAGAATTATGGTCAAGGTAAGTTTGGCTTATTTCTAGAAAATGTCTGGAGGCAATCCTATTGTGCATCAATTTGGCATAGGAAAATGATGTCCAAAAATTATGAAACTTTCCAATAAAAAAGTAGACACGTCAAGATTTAATTTTGATATATTGTTTGTATTGTTTGGATGTATATATTAAGAGATTTGAATTTTTAAAGTTTGCCTAGCAAAATTCACCAGTTTTTGGAGCAGTATAACAAAACGAATTTTCTGAGAATGTTCTAATTCCAATTGATCAAAGGAAGTATTCTTCCTAAAACTAAATTCAAAAAGGGACATTTAGGCTTTGGAATCACCTCAATTGAATATTTGTACAATTATATATGAATTTTCAAAGTTGGGTGAAAATTCTGTCCAGAAATATGAAGATTGTAAAAGTGTAACAACATATGTGTAATTTGTGACACATTCAAGGACAAAAAGGGAAGATCAAAATTGATATCAAGGTCAGGATGGCATGCCAAAATTAAGGGTTAGTATTGAGTCTTGCAATTAAATATCAAGAAGAGGAAAAAGCTAGACATGTGGCTCTAATTAAACTTAATTAAATTAATAGAATTTGGCACATGGGATAAGTCTTCATAGGGGCCGTTTTCTACCCAAATTTCGTGTAGCAAGGATCCATAGAGAGAGAGAGAGAGCTTGAGAAAGAGAAAGGGATCACAAGGAAGAAGGAAGAACTCAAGAAGGTATCTAGGTGAGTTCTAGTGCAAAATTCATGGTTTTTTTGCCTTGAATCCTTCAAGAAACCCTCTCTAATCTCTTGTGTGATCTTTGAATCATGTTTATCAAGAATAAATTAGGAGAAAGAGGGCTTCTGGGTTAAGTTTTGGCAAGCTCACAAAAAAGAAACCAATAGGCAACTTCCAAAACTAAGCTCTTATGGTTGATTGTGATGCTTTGAAATTGTTGTTGGTTGTTGTGGTGGTTGATGCCTTGTGATGGCTGATTTTCTCTTTTGGTATGCACAAACCCTAAGGGGAGGTGCTGCCCAAATTTAGATTGATTATATGGAGAATGAATCTAATGGGTTAAACAAGTGATTTGAGGTGTAAGAAAGGTGTTTTGTGAAAGAAAATTTTGAAACTTCATTTTGTCAATATCCCCTATTTTTGTCCATACCTATTTGGCCATGATAGAGGTTGATTTTGATGTTTTAGATGCTTCTAGTGGGTTTAGGATGAAAAATTGTGTGGGGTGAAGGTAGGAAAATTATTTTGGAAGCATTAGGATTGAAATTGGCATTTTTGCCCTAAAATGTGTATCATTTCGGTTTGGGCTTGGAACAGGGAGAAGGAGTATGAATTTGCAAATATAAGGCCATAAATGGATTTAGGACACAAAATTGTGTAGAGGTAGCCCAGATCATAATTTTTGGAACAATACAAGTATATCGGGTATAAAAGGAAAGAGACTGGTGTTCCTAAATGCAATTTTGTAAATATGTGTTTTTAGATTGTAGTGAATTGTAATTCTTTAAATGCACTTGGGTTATGTATATTTAATGAGTAAATGACTCAATATAAATTGGACATGTAGGACTTGATATTGCCAGGTAGGGATAAAGAGCAGGGAGAGACCTCAGACCAGGAAAAGACTTATGGTAGTGACTGTTTTGTTTATATGCTTTGGTTTCCTAGGTTATGTGATACAATATGCATGCGATGCGCATGAGTCCGTGGTTAGGTGTGAACCTTAGGCGGAAATGATATGAGACTGATATGTTATTTTGTGGTTAGGTGATCAGACCGAGATTGTCACCTAAATCGGTCTGAAGAATGATTGCACCAAATATGTAGTATAGGGCAACCAGTCTTTCTTCTCAAGGAGCGCTAATTGGAATTCCTAAGTAACTAATTTTTAAGTGTAACCTAGTTAATTGGTCAATTAGGGGGTTTTTATGGTGCAACTAAACTAAACTAAACTAATAAAAAAATCATTTTGGGTTTTTTAGGGTTTTGAAAATAGTTTTGGTGAATTAAAGTTCTTATGATGACTAGTCTCTCAGTAATGTTCGCTCAGCTATCCTCGTTCTCTTAAAAGATATTAGGAGTTTTTAATTCTCTAAATTCAATTTAAAACCCTAAGCAATCGCTTAGGTCTAATGGTTTAATTAATGAAAATCGTTCCTTGAATCCAAGGTTAATTACTCATTTATTAAATCATTGTCTAAGTTCTCTTAGAGTGCAAGATGAATGAATGTATGAACAAACCTCAAATTGTCAATGAACAATCTGAGGGTTATGCGTGAGCATAAGAATCAAACACAATCATGAAAATTAAATTGACACACATAAAAGTCTTTGAACTCATATATAAATAGAAACCAAATTTCATACATCAATCTTCATGCATAATCAATTCAGATCTCAATTACAATTGTAATCTAAAACATCAATTCTAGTAAAACTCCTAGATCTAGGAAATTCTACAAAGATGAAGAGAAATCAAAAATCTAAATTGGATCTACTCCCTTGGTTATTCCTTTGAGCTCAAGCCTCGCTTTCCATCACCGAGAGGCTAAGGGGTTTAGCCTCTTATGGCTTCCAATCTCCTGCAATCATGTTTGATAATCAATTCCATGAGATATTGTTAAGGCTTGGTGAGGATTATGGTGGTTTGATGGTGTATGGTGGAGGAATTTGGGTGATTAGGTGATTAGGGTTAGGAATTGAGGGAAATTGGGAATTAGGGTTTATGGCTGCCTTACTCTGAGATCTCACAAGTAATCATTGTCCTTAATCACAGGATAATCCCTTTTTTTATAGGCTAATCAAGAGCCCTAATCCAAAATGCAATATCTCATATTACGGTCTCAGGTTGCGACCTGGCTTGGTGGAAAATCCTTCTAGGCTTGACTTTACTTCAAAATGCACAGCTTCATTAAACTTCTAAGGTTGCAACCTCACAGGTCCAAGTTGTGACCTCAGGTGATAGATCACTATTCTCTATGTGTTTTGGCCTTCAAGCTCCAGTGTCTCCATCCTTACTCCATCTTGGGCTCCAATTTCTCCTTTGATTGCCTGAAAGTATCAACACAAAGAAAGCTTTGCCAAGGCAAGTGAAGAATTACATAAAGGAGATAAAATGATCATATTTTTACCCCTAAATCAACAAAATGCAATGCATGAAACATGTAATCCAAATACTATAAATACAATGCAAATTAAGGGTAAATGTGTGCAATTTAGTTAGAAAACACCCAAAAACCATATAAATATTGTGTCTTATCATCAAGCATAGTCCTTAAGCGGGTAACGATGAGCTTGATATGTTACTTTGTGGTCAAGCATAGTCCTTAGGTGGGTAATGATGATATTGTTTTGTTATGACATATGTGATCTGTTGCATTATATAATGCATTCCATGTATAAATTTCATGTATTTATGATTGGTTATGAGTTGCTATTGAGATTCTTTAAATCTCACCCTTTTCACATAAATACCAAATTGACTTAGCTAGAGGAAAAAGATCCCAAGGCAAGAATATAGATGCAAGATATTAGTGGCGAGACCCAATGCAGAAGAAGATGAAGAAGAATAAGACTTTTGGTTAGATTAGTTATATTTAGTTTTGAGCTTTTACCATGTTGTAAGTATTCGTTAGACCTTGTGGGGATATTGTGATATACCTAAGTTTGTAATAAATATATCAATATTGTTTTTTGGGCTATTTCTTTCTTTTTATTGAACTGTGCTTGTGCTCTCTAAAAAAATGTGGAATTAGAAGTGGGGTTTGACACTCTTCACTTCATCTTGTCTATTTATGCTCATCCTCCATTTTGTCACTTTCTAATCAGCATCTAGCATATTGGAGGATAACAAAATAGCGGATGAAACCTATATCAGTCCCTACAACTCTATCTCTTCTCATAGCAAAGATGGTGAAGGGCATAAGGTTAAAGTGGTTAGTGAAGGGTGAGGGAACGACAAAGGACCCAGATCAATGAGGTTGAAATGGCCATTGAGGGTGAAAGTAGCTGACGGATTTCACATCATTAAAGGAGTTGGGTGATCCAGGTGATATTCTTCCTGTTACCCAAAATCATGTGCAATGTTCCTGAGTTTATTTCTACATTAAAATTGCGTGAATGAACCATTTTGCTATTATTCTTTCATTGTGCGTTGAAGCTAAGGAGTAGAAGTTGTAAGAGAGGGATATTGCTGCCAACCTTATAGGAAAAACATGTTAAAACCAACAGTTGTAGTTGTTAATAAGGTTGTTATAGTTGTCAATACATATTTGGGTAGAGTTGTGACAATTTGTGCTCTTTTGTTTTTGTATGGGAACAAAGGGAATGTTATGTTATTAAATGACAATGAATGAATGTGATTAATGCATGTTTACTTTAAATTGCTGATACGATGTAAAAAAGTAGTTGTTAAAACCAACAGTTATAGTTGTTAATAAGGCTGTTATAGTTGTTAATACATATTTGGGTAGGGCTTTGAAAATTTGTGTTGTGTTTTTTGGTATGGTAATAGAGGCAATGCTATGTTTTTAAGTGGCAAGGAATGAATGTGATGAATATATGTGTATTTTAAATTGCTGAGACAATATGAAAAACATGTTAAAACAAACGGTTGTAGTTGTTGATCAGCCTATTACGGTTGTTAAATATATTGGATGTTGCATAAGTGTAAGCTTACTTGTTTGAAAAACTTGACCATCTTATTTGCTACTTTCTTTGTTCTCTTCAATTAGCATGTATCAAAGAAATGTTATAAGACTATTTTCATGAAATGTGAATATTGAGATTAGTTTGTTTATAATTCTGTTGTATGGTAAAAATCTTTAAATGAAATGTGTGCTGCAAATATTTAGACAAAAAGGATGGTTGTCAGTTTATAACAACGCTAAAAAGGTTGGTCTTTTGGTTAAGCAACTAGGAAAAGAGTAGGAAACTTCTTAATCTGTTATTATCTAAACATGTTTGATTAAATTTCCCTATTCTTGCTAATTTGAATATAGAGTATATATTATAAAAAAATTCAATAATATAAATCCCTATTAGTAACGGTTTTAGAACAAAATGTTATTTTTGTAAATATTTTTTCTTTTCATCCAGTATGCTCAAGGGAAGATTTTTTATTAACTATTAGATGTAGAGATATTGTTGAGGCTTTTAATATTCAAATAACTCATGATTGCCTAGGCTAATTCAAAGCAAGTAGAAACTTTTACTTTTTGAGGGCAAATTTCTCACTATAAACTATTCTTGATACTGATTGCCATTCAAATTCATAATGAATATACAAGTGTCCTTTAATTTTATGAAGTCATGCTTTTTCCTGAAACATATTTAAGATGTGGTATTATTTTTCCTTTCCTCCTTTGTTCAAGCACCGTTTGTATTATTTTCAGGATGCCTGAGAACAAAAAAAGGAACCATAAAGAGGGAGAAATGCATCTAAAGTTGTATGGCTACATATTGTTCACAAAAGACTATTACAAGAAGAATAAGAAGAATGAATGAAGAATGAAGCATTCAATCCTTTTACGGAGGGGAGACAATCCCTTAAAGCAGCTTGGTAGGCATTAAAAGATGCTAAAATAGAGAAATATAGGAGATTTAGGAGTAGTCATGTTATGTATTTATGCAATTATCATCAATATATATTAATGGAGATTTAGGTTGTTGTAAGAAGTGTATGACTTAATTTTGACAAGATAGGATAACTATCATGATAAATGTGTGCCTTAATTTTAGCAAGTAATTAAAAACTTCATAGCAGCTATTGACAACTTGTAATACATGTTTTGACTAGTCCAGTTGGATACTTTCACAACTTATTAGGGTGTGATGACAAGTACATGTTTGGCCATCCACATTTTGTTATGCATGTTTTGAAAATTACAATTGGACACTTTGACAACTTTGTATGCAAGTTTTGACAACTTCAAATACACATTTTGACAACTTGTAATGCATATTTTGATGAATTCACTTGGACATTTTAACAACTTACGAGGCCGTGATAACAATTTCATATGCACGTTTTAACAAGTCCACCGGGACCTGTTTCCATAGGTTTGTGACCATTTCTTGCTATTCGAACAATGTATATAATAACAACAGCATGTGCATGGTTTAACAAGTATATAAACCAATTTTGACAATATATAAAAAAAGCATGATCATATAACTTAATATCATAAAACTTAAAAATATTAGTAGTCACATATTCATGTACATATTAAATGGTCCACCCCTTCATCATCTACAACATCTACAAATGTTGTTCCATTAAAGGTCATTGTGAATTTCACACAAAATTCATTACTTTCTTTTCCAATTATAAATGATATAATTCTTCTTAACTCCTCTTAACTTATGCCTTCCTTTATGGATCTTGTTCTCATAAAACCACTAACAAATTGGCTTTCATCTTCTCTACCATTAAAAAACTTTCCTCCCATATGGAAGAAACAAAATAAATTCTTCCTTGATGTATTAGCTATCATTAATGGCAATCTGCAACATTCAATGTAATTAACAACTATAATAGCTGTATTAATAACTACACTTGCTAGTTTTAACAACATATTTTTCACAACGTATAAGAAATTAAAGATAAATATGCATTCATTTTCACTCAACAAGATAACCTTCCCTCTGTTACCATACAAAAAATCCACAAATTGTCACAACCTTGTCCAATTATATTTTAACAACTGTAATAGTCCTTTTAACAATTTTAAATGTTGGCTTTAACAACACATTTTTTTCATCATTTTTGAACTTACTAAGGTCAGCATGGATTCATTACATTCATTCATTTCCACTCAACAAGATAGCCTTTTCTCTGTTACCATACAAAAAAAAGCCACAAATTGTCACAACCATATTCAATTATGTTTTAACAACTATAATAACATTTTTAACAACTTCAAATGGTGGCTTAACAACACCTTTTTTCGTTATTTATGAACTTACTAAGGTCAATATGCATTCATCACATTCATTCATTTTTACTTAACAAGACAACCTTCGATGCACTACCATACAAAAAATAGAGCACAAATTGTTACAACCCTACACAAATAGGAATTGACAATTGTAACAGTTTTATTAACAACTCCAACTATCAATTTTAACAACACGTTTTTTTCACTTATATCAGCAACTTTAAGTTAACATATTTTCATCCTATTTATTCCTTCCCACTTAAAAACAAATCCTTTCCTCTGCTATTATAACAAAAAATGGAGCATATTTTTTCATAACACTACTCAAATACAATAAAACCACAAGATCATTCCTCAAGATTATACCTTTCACAACAAATTTGCATTTCTTACTTGGGTTAAAGTGCATAGTCCACAAATAATCCCAAGATGAAACCTTTATTAAACTCTTCATCCTTAATACCCCACACCCAAATATAAAAAACAAAATGAACTTGTGAACCCTAAGAGTGAAGATGAGAGTTGCAAACTTTAAAGTTCATCATGAGATTATAAGGTGAGAAGCTTGCCTTTGGACATCCCTTGCTTTTCTTGTTCAATTTTTCTCCTTCCTTCCATGACTTAGTGTAGAGAATAGACGTGAACCAGGTGCGAAAATGTCACTTCTTTCTTATGTCATATGTTTTAATAACCATAGGTAGGGAGGTAATTTCTCTTGTGAAGATATTATTCCAAAAGTCTCTTGG
Organism: Acacia concinna; assembly: GCA_037177275.1. Taxonomy (NCBI): domain Eukaryota; kingdom Viridiplantae; phylum Streptophyta; class Magnoliopsida; order Fabales; family Fabaceae; genus Acacia; species Acacia concinna. The sequence goes on from JBAGKO010000012.1 coordinate 3,615,405, forward strand.
GACCTCTTGGTTAAGGACAAATTGGTGGGACTTTTTTGTTAATATGTTTGGTCCTTGTAACCTTATTGCCATTTTCCTTCTGGTAAATATAATGATAGTACGGCATTGTAATTAAATGTTATCAATACCTGCATCATAAACTCCTATAGGGCTAAGAGCAATTTTGGCAGCTTCAACCCTTGACCTCTCAATGTTCTCATGTATCTCTTGAACCACTTAGCCAAACCTGTTAGATTAAAAATTGCCACAATAAATAAAATGATACAACATTTTAACAAAATAAAAATATATTACTTCTAAAAATGGTAAAAAAACCAAATAAAAAGAAAGAACTTACTTTATTTTTACCGTTGTGGTTTGCTTAAAAAGATTCTTACTGGACGACCTCTGAGACCAGCAATTCTTCTAGTTGTTTTAAAATGATAGGGTAAATAGAATGATACAACATTTTAAAAAAATAAGAATAGATTACTCTCAAGCAAAAAAAAAAAAAGAATAGATTACTTATAAAAACTGATAGCTAGATAAACATTACTTTCTATATTGTAGGCAGTTGTAGCTTGTTTGAATAGATCAAGTTGTGGCTTGCTTGAACATATTAAGGTTATAATGAGTCTCAGAGTCTTGTGATTCTTTTAGTTGTTTGTAATTCCCACAATAGTGTTGAGTCCTATATTTTGATGATTACTAAACTTAGGGTTCTTTTAATCATGAGAAACTAATCTGTTCAAATAAAAGAAAATCAGTTTTTTTAAACTTAACAGAAACCAGGCAGTAAGAAAAACTAGTTGGAACCCTCGAGGACCAAGCTTTTCCCTCAAGGACGCGGGGACTAAATGCATTAGCTAGGCAGGAAGAGAACCTGGCCAGGCTCGGTCAAACCTGGCCAGTACATATCACCCTCGAGGAAAATGGGTGTACCCTCGAGGATGCGAGGCACTTTCACACTTCTGTAAGGTTGAAGGGAAACTAGCCAGGCAAGGTCAAACCTGACCAGGCACAGTCAAACTTGGCCAACCTGACCAGTACATAGCACCCTCGAGGATAGTGGGTGTACCCTCGAGGAAACAAGGTAAATTGCCCTGAACAAGAATCTGGCCAGTCACGGTCAAACCTGGCCAGTTAAAGTCAAACCTGGTCAGTGAAAGTCAAACTTGGCCTCCCTGGTCAACACAAGGTAACCTCGAGGAAAGAAGTAAATCCTGGAGGAAATAAAGCAACTTGACCAACCAGCAAGGAAACGAAGCAACCTGGCCAGGCTGAGTCAAACCTGGCCTAGGTAAGTCAAACCTGGCCAAC
>JBAGKO010000012.1:3616803-3629922 GCA_037177275.1 Acacia concinna
AACCCCCTAATTAGTTTAGTTAGTAATTAGGAAATTACTTAGGATTGCCAAATAATAGCTCCTTGAGAGAAGAACGATAGGTTGCCTCTATACTACATTTAGGTGCAATCTTCTGAAGGTCGAGTCACACGATAGATCTTGGTCCGATCACTTGGCAAAGTTTGTGAAAATAGGGTGTGAACATGTCCAAATTGGTTTCAGTTGGTTGGATAGTGAGTGCCTTAGATGAAGAGGCTGTGTTCACTATTTGGTTTGAACAAATAGACCCCTTTTAAACCTAGGTTGATGAAGGAACTTGGTTCAATAGGTCATATTCTTGTTTGGTAATTGTTTTAGATGGAACAATAGCAAGGGCTTTTGTTTGGCCTTTTGCTAACACTTGTTGCCAAGTTTGTTCAGGGAGCTTTTTCTGGGAAAAACTTTATGCATATGACTGCACTATTTGTTTTGAAGTTCTAGTTCACAGTTTCTAGATAGATGATCCAAATGGGGTAGATGACCTCGTTTGGGTTTGTTTTTCTCTTATTGGGATCCATGCGTTTGGGATCCTAGTTGTTAGAGAATTTGCTAGATGGTTGTCTCTAGTTCATTACTAGAGACATTTTGGCTTTGGGAGTCCCAGAAGGCACCCTTCTATTTGTCTTGTTTATTATCATCTGGGTCTTTCTTTTTCCTAGGATGCATTTGGAGATGGGTGGTGGTTGGATATACTTAGATCTACCTACCTTGTAAAAACTCTCAAGTAAGAAAGTCTGGTAAAGAATTTTCAGTGCCTTTAATAAATTCAATGTCAAAATCAAATGCACTTAAAATGGCTTGCCATCTGGCAAAAATCTGTTTAGATGCAAGGTTTTTAACATCCTTTTGTAAAACATCTTTTACAGATTTACAATCAATGTGAACTAAATACATTTATTTAAGATCATATTGGAATTTAGAGATTGATAAAATAGTTGCCAAAATTTCTTTCTTGATTTGTGGAATAATTCTGTTGTGCATTATTCCATCATTTGCATGCAAAAATAATGGTTTATTCTTTGCTGTCAATACACTATTTGAGAATGCCACCATAACTAAGGTCAAAGGCATCTATTTCAACAATTTTGAATGCAAGGGGGTTAGGGAGGCTAAGACATGAAAGATTCTTAACCTGGAGTTTGATTTGTCTAACAATGTCAAAATGCAGATTGGTCCATGGAAGAGGATTTGCTTTAAGACAATGATGGAGTAGTTTAATGAAGTTGCTAAGATGAGGAATAAAATCAGCAACATAGTTTAAACATCCCCAAAATCTTTGAAGTTGTGTTTTATCAATGATTTGATCAAGAAATTTATCTGTGAATTGAATCGCTCTCTCAATAGGGGTAATGGATCCCTAGTAAATCCAATGACCAAGAAATATGACTCATGTTTGGAAAAGACTATTTTTTTGTTTAGAGACAACTAAACCATTTGTTTCTACAATTTTGATAAATTTATGAACATGTTTAAAATGTTGATCTATCGAATGAGAATAAATGAATACATTATCAATGTAGACAATGATGAATTGGCTATAATCATTGAAGATCTCATTCGTAATCCTCTAGAATTTAGAAGGAGAATTTTTTAATCCCAAAAACATTTCACTCATACTGACCAATAGGAGCAGTTAAAGCAGTTTTATACCTATCATTTTCAAAAATTTGAAAATGCCAAAATCCAAATTTCATATCAAATATTGAAAAAATGATTGCAAAATATAATTGTTTCAATAAGTCAAATTTGTTTGGGATTGGACATCTAATTTATTGTAATGCTTCATTTAATGGTTTGTAGATAATTATAAGTCTAGGAGCCCCACATTCTATCTTTGCATTTTTATTCACATAAAAAGCAGCACAAGACCATGGGCTACAAGATTTTCGAATTAACTATTTGGTCAGAAGGTCTTGAATTTCTGTTTTACAAGTTTTAAGGAGTTCTGAGATCATTTGAATGGGTTTGCTTTAGTTGGTATTTGTTTTTCACTAAAGTTGGTTTCATAAGGTAAATCAATGTGTTTTTTCCGATTCCAAAATGTGTTTTGTAAATCTGAACAAATATTTTATGGATTTGTTCAAGTTTGAATTCTTTTTTTAATATGTGGTCGACACAATTGTGATTCTATATGTTTAAAAGAGGTATCTTCTTTCAAAAAATTGATTTGTTGTTGCTTGGAAGCAAGGTTTAATTCTTTGATTATAATATTTGTTTACCCAAATGTTGTTTTGAGATTCCATCTACGTCAGTCATATAAGGGAATAATAGCATTGCAAATGGTGCCCCTAGAATGATCTGAGTTCCTATATTTTTTATCAAAACAAATGAGGTCTTAATAGTCAAACCTTCATTTTCAACAACAACGTTTGAAATTTTATACTTAACGTCTAATCGTGTTTGGTTAACACTTTTAAATCGTTTAGTAGTTTTTTCAAAATATGTTGTAATAATGATTCCTTTATTAAAACAATTAGAATCAGTTCCTATGTCAAACAAAATAGTCTGTCCCAAAACAAATTCATCATTAATGATGATTTTTGCATGGATGTGGAATTTTTGAACAGATATTCTGGAAATCAAATTTAGAAATGGTTTAGGAATATCTTCATTTTCATGATTGGATGGTGTTTGTTGTTCTTTTGTTGTTTCAGGTTTTATAACAAGTTGAATATCCTGGATTTAGGATATTGCTACTGCATGAGTTGCCTGTTGAATTTAATGAGACGAATTTCATTTTTGAGGTTATATACCTCATGCTGAAGATCCTAAAGAGTTGTTGATTTAATAGAATGTGAGTCTGTTAATGGTTTCTTTTAAATTGTATTTGTTGGAATGATATGTTGGTTTAGTGTTTGAGGAAATTGAGGCTTGGTTGAGAATACTTCTAAGCTTGAGTAAATACTCTCCTTTTTTAGAATTTGGTAGTTTATTAATGATATTGAGGAGTAGGTCTTATTCCTCAATGATAACATTAATAGATGAAGAAGAACTTTCTAGAAGATCATCATTTTGGATATTATTGAAATCTTCATAAGAGTGTGAATTTGTTTCATATTCTGATTCAGAGGTTTCAATCAATAGATTGTTTATTTGCTCGAGGTTCCTTAATACATTTAATTTTCTTTAGTTTTCTAGAAAACCGACAGTATTTGGAAATGTGTCCTTCTTGACCACATTTAAAGCAGGTGACTTTTGATCATTTAGGGAAATCGATCTTAGGTTTGGAACGAAATTCTCATGTGGGCCTTCTAGGAGGTGTATTATGTTTGTATTTTTGGTAGACATGTTTTTTCTTTTTGTGGTAGGTTTCGTGATGAGGTTTGGATTGCTTACAAGCAGGGAATCCGAATTGTTCACAAAAAGTTCCTAATTCTTTCCTACTCATGGCATTTTCTTTGGCCAGTTGCTGTTGAATTTTGTCATATTAGCAAATTTTAAGAGTAGTTTTTTGGACATAAGATTTCAATTGCCCATACATCAAATGCTCATAAGGAATATTGCCATCGTATTGTTCTCTAAGAATTTTTCTTTCCAAAATGGTTTATTGATATCTTCTCTAGTGAGTACTCTGGACAAGAATGTATTTTTGTACATCTAAAATTAGATAGAGTTTTACATCTTAGATTTGCCAAGAGTTCCACTAATCAATCTCTCCAAATGGAAGGATCACCAACAAATGTTTGATAATTGCAAAAACTAGTGTATTCACCGAATCAAGAATAAGCTGGCCATGATGGGTTATGGGTGTTCCATTAAGTTCGGTTTTGACAGTTTGGTAAATAATTTTTTATCTTCAGCAATTAGATAATGATCCTACCATCCTTTGAGTTGTCCAGTAAAACCAGAAACTAGAAGGTTGGTAATCATTTCATCTGAAAAACCATGTGATGTTTGGTAAGTAGTACTTACCAATGTCATTTGCTAAAGGGTTTGCAAAATGTTTGTTTCACTTTGACCATCTATATTCCATTCATAGATGTGATCAGCACTAAATGATTTGAGTTTTGGTTTATTCTTTGTTTAACCAGAATGTCTGGAGGGCTAGCTCTATGGTAGGTTTTTTCCAGTATTGGTGGTTAATTTGAAGTTAAGAGTTGTATGTTGTAGACTCAAGTTCATAAACTTGTTCAAAGTTCATAATATCCTTTGATTGAGATGATAAAGATTAAGGAGTTTTTGGGATGGTTTTGTTGGTAAGTTGTAGTTGACTAATTTTCCTGTCAACTTCTTTGGCCATATTAGATCTTTTCATTTCAAAGTTTGTTCTAATTGTCAGACTCATTTGGTAAGGTTTGAAAAGTAGTGTTTCAATGTTGGTTTTGGGTTGGGTCATCAACGTTGGTGTGTGGACAAAATAATCACCCAATACCTGAAGATACTAATTGGTATAATTATCTTGTTCAACAATATTTCTAATATCAATTGCCTCAACTGGGCGTTCAATGTTTTTGAATTTAAAAGGTGCTGTCAAAATTGTTTGACCTTTATCATCTACCTTTTGAGGTACTTGCACTGATTTTGAAGGAAGAAATGCAGAAGAAATAAGTTGTCCTTCAGAGGTTTTCCATTGTTTTTCTTCATGTTGACGGATGAATGGATATTCCAAATTCTAATCTTGAGCATAGGCATCAAACCAGTCAAAAAATGGGATATTCATTTCAATCATTTCAAGGAACCTGTAGAATTTTATTTGAATTTGTTTCCTAACAGATCCTTTGAAGTTTTCTAAAAACCAATTCCTCTGGAAGGTGTAATTTTTAAAGTAAAATTCCTTCTACAATGTTTGTTTGTCAATTTGGAAAACAGTTTGCAAAACGTTTATATCATAGGGTGCCCCTAATGATGAATAGGTTGGAGACTCAATAGATTTTAAGTCTTCATCCTTTTCATAACTTGTTTGAGGGATATTTGAAGTATTGTTAACACCATGGAGTGACATGGCAGCCATCAGTGCAGTAGGTGCTTTTGATTTTGGGGCGACTAGATGCATGCATATGTTAGCTATTGTTAGTGTAGTTGTTTGTGTAAGGGGTATTGGTGGTGTTCGCATGTGAATAACAGATGGTAAAGGTGGTAGAGAGGAACAAGAGTATCGTGAGGACTCAAGCCCAATAGATCTGCAATCCTCATAGATTGAAGGTACAATTCTATAGTTTGTGATAATTGTGAACAAGACCTTTGAGGATGTTCAAATGATAACTCAACATCCCCTTTTGATGTTTGAGTAATCTTGCTAACCTGAGGCACTAGTTTGGGGGCAGGCTTTGTAGCCTCTTTCATTTTCTAGCTATTAGGCAAATCAACATCTTCCCACATAATTGTCCTGGGAATAGTCAAGGTTGTGTTTGCATGATATGTTAAAAATTGTATAGTTTGACCATTGTCTAAAGGAATTTGGACCATCTACATAGTTGGGTTTAGGACTTTATACTGTATCCTATATATTAGGGTAACAGGTATAGCTCCTGGTAACATGTCTAGTTTGTTGAGTTTAATTTTTAGTTTAAGGGCTTTAAAGATATGTTCATATTTCAAATCTACAATCCAATCTGGATAGCAGTTGAAGTAAACAGGTCCATTATGAAGACTAACTTCGTTGCCACTAGCAGAGTCAGCAAAGTTGTATTGCCTAGCATGTGTAAAACATACTAAGCTATAAATGTTTAATCCCTTTTGAATATGGGGTTTAAGAGCAACTTGGACACGTCCAATGTGCAAGAAAGTGTAATATGAATTTAATTAATATAATATTATTTAAAAGTTTGTTACTTAATTTTAGACAACTTTTTACCTCAATAATTTAAGAAAAATCCATAGTTAGTGTATTACAAAGAATTGAAGGCATTGATAATTACCTTGATTAAGCTAACAAGGAATTTGATTTTTTAAAAAAGGAAGATTCTTAAAAATATTTTCAAATTAAAAAAATTTCAAACCCACTTTTCCTGACTAAAAATGAAATTGTTAATTGCTAATAAACTATAGTCCATGCCTAAACAATTGAACATTTTCAATTATGTTGTAGTAAGTAAACGAGTCAAATACTCTAACCTTTCTTATGCTTTACTTTAATAACACAGCCTTTCCCTCTAATTTAAAAGCATACATCTAACTCTAATTAGTTAATTCTAAAAAAAAAGTGGACAAAATATGAATGAAGACTGAACACTAAACCACAAATAGACAACACAAATAAAGCTTAAATTAATATGAATGAACGAATAATATTGAAAGTACAATAAATGTATTAAAAAGTAATAGAAAATAGTATTAAATAATAAATAACATGGAACATCTTAAAAGAGAAAGAAAAAGAAGGAAAACGAGATAAAATACAATTAAACATGATGAAAGCAAAACAATAACATAAAACACTAAAACGTGAGTAAAACTAGATATTCAAATTTAAATTAAAAACAATAAGTTAAAAAATGGGAAAATTCCAATTAAATACCTTAAGAAATTGTAAAACCCAAAAAAATCTATTAACATTTCAAAAAGACACTAAGCTACCATGTACCAAATTGGGTTTTTCAAATTAGCTGGTGTGAACAGTGATCAACACGGACATGCAAATCCCATTTCAATGATCAACATGGACTTGCAAATCCCATTACGAGACTTGCGAATTCCATTACGGGTAGATATCCTTCTCTTCTCTGTCCCTATGCGTTAGTCAGTGTCAATGTCAATGTCAGATAAACAGTGTTGACAGAGGGGGAGAGAGACAGTGATCAGTAGAGACTTGTAAATCCCATTTCGAGACTTGTAAATCCCATTATGAGTCTTGCAAAATCCTGCTATTGTTCACATTAGCCAATTTAAAAGACCCAATTTAGTTTATGATACCTTAGTATCTTTTTGAAATGTTAACAGACTTTTTTGGGTTTTATAATTTCATAAGGTATTTAATTGGAATTTTCCCAAAAAAAATATTTTAAAAGCAACCTAATAGCACATAAAAGAGAAACAAATGGTACAAAATATGAATGAAGAGTGAAGACTGAACCACAGAGAGACAACACACACAAAGCTTAAGTTGTCTCTGGCACTACTGGACTACTGGTCCACTGCTTTGTAATGCCTACACAGACCACAATGTAAGGTATTACCATATGCCTCTATCAGTATACTATAACTTTTCCCTTTTTGTACCTCCTAAGGTCTTGGTTCCCTACTACTTGAATCGTATCATTCCTTCCCTTACTTATACCCCTTTGTAGTCCATCCTGTACAACCCATCAAGCATAGGCCCCTGCTACTGGCCCTTCCTCATTGCTTAGGCCAGGCAGTTGGGCAGCATCTGCCCTTAAATGTGCCCATCGAACTACCTAGACCCGATAGTTGGGTAGCATCTCCCCCAAAGAAATCATACCTTGGTCTGGTACAGTCAAACAACACCTCCCTTTAGGAAATGCTATCTTAGTCTGGGAAAATTAGACTGCACTTTCCCTTAGGAAGGCTAGCTAGGCCAAGGTAGTTGGACAGAACCTCCCCTTAGGTTCACTATCTAGGTCATCCCAATTGGACATAACCTCCCCTTAGAACTATTCTAAAAACAGCTGGAAAATAAAAGAATTCAAAAGAGGGAGAGAATTGGAACTTACTTGTACTGAAGACCGAGCCAAGACCACTCGAACTTGCTTTCAAAAGAGGCTTACTTTGAGAAGGGTGGGATCTCTTTGAGAGGAGGAGCAGGTTTGAGAGAGAATGGAAATGAGGTATTTATAGTTGTGGAGGAGGGGTCAAATTGCAAATATTTTTGGGTCTTTGGGTGTAATTTTCCCAAAAATTTTCCCTTTTTCTCCCCTCCTGACATGTGTCCATTCTACCATGTTCTTGAGCTTTCCTAGCTTATTCCCCAACCACAAAAATGTGCTGGCACCTCCTGATTCAATTTATACTGAAAAATTGCAAAATATGAATGAAGAGAGAAGACTAAACCACAAATGGACAACAAAAATAAAGCCTAAGTTAATGTGAATGAATGAACGAAAAATATTGAAAGTAAAATAAGTGTATTAAAAAGTAATATATAATACTCCCCCCAGTCCTAATTATAAGGGACCATTGACTTTTCTAGAGAATTTTAGGAAAATCTTAAGAAAGTTAATTACATTACTTAATCATATCATATATTGTGTTTTATTACATTATATATCAGTTCATGAGTTAAACAATATAATTTAAAGAAAAACGACAAATTTTAATGTCTTAAAATAATGTAATTAGTGTTCTTAGGATTTTCTTAAGATTCTCCAAAAAAAATGTCAACAGGCCCTTATAATTAGGATGGGAGGAAGTAGTATTAAATGATAAATAACATGGAACGTCTTAAAGGAGACAAAAAGAGAAGGAAAAAGGCACCAAAATAAAATATAAAGATTAAACATGAACAAAGAAAAACAAGTATAGAAAATAAATCAAATGCGGGTAAAACTACATATTCGAATTTAAATTAAAGATAATAAGTTAAACAAATAATTTAAAAGGAACCAATAGTGCATGAAAGAGAAACAAATGTACAAAATATGAATGAAGACTGAACCAACCACAAAAAGACAACACACACAAATGTATTAAGAATTAATAGAAAATAGTATTAAATAATAAATAACATGGTGTAACATCCTAACATTTTTTTAGGCTTATATAAGGTACTTATGATAGAACGGGTGTCACACCCTAATGTTTTTCAAGGTCAAGATGAGGTATTTAGGATGGACCAAGGGCCTTAGTCTACAGAAGACTGAGAGATCTCATAACATTAGTAGTGAAACCCAGGGAAGGACCTATGTGTAAAGAGGAAAAGTTTTGCAAAATTTAGGTCAAAATGTGGGCAGATCCGGGGTCCCTGAAAACTCTCATAATGGTCCAACACATGGTATATAGTGTCTAGAACAATATAGCGTGATCAGAATAATTTTTGAAGGTCTGAGGAAAACTTACGAGATCTACGAATATTTTGGCCACACAAGATCTTTGGCCATAGTAGATATTTAGGGACCTCAATATTCTGGAAAGGGACTTGGGAATATTAGTACATTATTTTGGAGGATTTATAAAGTTAGTTAGAGGACAGAAAAAAGTCCAGAGATATCAATTAAAATTGTTGAAATCACCTCATCGCAGGAAAAATGGACTTTTTGAGAAATTATTTCTAGGGGTTCTAGATGTCCAAAAATTTTGAAATTTTATTGGTAGCCTTATTTTAAACCTTTACCTTACCTTAAGGTGGCCACTGGAATTGCCATCATGTCTGAACAGCGAAATAGAGAAAATAAAATTTTGAACCATAATAAACAAACAAACCACTTTCTATTATTGTATAGAGGCATAAAGGATCTAGAATATACAATACTTCTATTATTCATATTTACATGCCAGAAAACAGGAAGTTAAATTATCTATGTTTAAATTCTCTTCTTTCGCCATACTTTACTAAGTGCAAGGAACAATCATTCTTGCACTATTTTTGGTTATTTTCCCTCTTATTGGGGTAAGATAAACTCTGTGTGCCTTGCCTTAGCTACTTTTTTCTCTTTCTCTTTAGAAGACAGCTCACTCTCTCTTGAGCAATATCAACTCTGATGCAAAGGATCGACCTTCCAAACTAAGAGGTCAAATCATAACCAAGAGCCTCTCAACCTGCCTCACACAAATCTCTAACAGCGGTACTTATTGAAATCCCAATCCTTTACCTCTGTTTAATTCACAGAAGTCTATACACACCTAAGGCTGCCATCTTTCTTTCTTTCAAACGATACTAGAGCACCCCTATTGTGTTTGCTGAACCTTTCTCTACCTAGCTCCTTCATCTATCCCCTAAGCTCAACCACCTCATCAGGAGCCATTCTGTAAGGAGCTTTCGAAATCAATTACGCTCCTAGTACCAGATCAATGGTCCTGTCCACCTCTCTCTCCAATGGCAATCCATTGATCTTCTTTAGAAAGACTTCTAGAACTCGCCGACTACCAGGATTCTCTCAATCCCTTCGTCAACCTCTACTTACCCTGAAGAGACACTATGTAACCTTTTATGATACTGTGGATGTCGCCTTCCGGGCCATCAAGATGTGATTGCACCAAATAATGTAGTACAGGGCACAACCAATCATTCTTCTCGAAGAACGCTTTATTGGTAAAATCCTAGAAACTAACTTTCAATATAGACATGATGAAATGGGTAAGAAAAATTGGAGGTTTTCAAATGATCTGTACTAGTGCAATAAATGTAAAAATGCAAAAGAGAATAAATGTTTTTGGCATTTTCAAGATATGAAGGAATGTTTTGAATAAAAGGGAAAAATGATGAAATAGTCACTTGATAATAAAGACTTAGTTATCCTTGCTCTTAAAAGATATTTGGGAGTTTTGAAATCTCTAAGTCCAAAGAAAAACCCCAAGGAATCACTTGGGTCCAATGTCTTAGTGGATGGAAAATGTCACTTTAATCAAAGTTAACTTAACATCTCCTAACACATTGTTAAAAACCACTTAGAGTGCAAATGGATGGATGATGCAATATCTTTAGATTGCCAATCAACAATTTGAGGATGCAATGAGTACAAACAAGTATTCAATAATCACTAATAAATTAATTGAACATAAGGTTTCAATATATATATAAGATCATTCAAAGATAACAACAAGCAATCCAAATGCAATACAGAGTCTAAGCTCATAATTTACAATCATAAATCAAGTATCAAAAATATGCAGAAATTCCTAAATCTAGGAAATCATAATATAAAGTGAAATACAAGCTTAGAATGGAAAACTACTCCCTTATGAAGTCCAATGAGCTCAAGCTTCATCTTCTATCATCAAGAGGCCAAGAAATTAGCCTCTCATGCCTTCAATGTGGATGCAATCGCTCCAACTATGAGAATCCATGAGTGAAGCTGAAACTGGGTTGGAAATGTGAAGAAGAAGGTGATGGAAATGGTTTAGATGATTTGGGATGGAAGAAGATGATGGGGAAATGGAAGAAATGAAGGTCTTTGGCTATAGAGGCAAAGAGGAGATGAGAGGAGATTGTGGGTGGTTCCTAATTGCAAATCTGCAGATTTAGGATAAGTTCTTTATGTGTTTGTGTCATGCTTATATGGGGAATTTGAAAACCCTACTTCAAAACATGTAGCTTTACTTTAGGGGGTCAAGTCGTGGCCTCAAATGTGTCAAGTCACAACTTGAGAAGATAGAAGACACAGCAGTCTTGACTTAGTTTCTAAAATGTAGGGCTCCACTAAAGGGCATCCAGGTCGTAACCTCAGCTCTCTAAGTCGCAACATGGGGAGACAGAAACACTCCCATATGTGCTTTGGCTTTTGTAAATTATTGGCTCCATCAATGCTCTTGTCTTGGGCTTCAAGGCCTTCTCTAATTGCCTAAAAGTTATATATAAAAGAGCTTTGTGAAGACCAAATAAGCAATTACAATTAAGGAGAGGAAATTGACCCTTAAAACAGTAAAATACAATGCATGAATCTATGTAATCCCAAAAGCTATAAGTGCATGAATAATGAGGGTAAAAGTGTTGCAAATCATTAGAAAACACTTAAGAAAACCATGTAAAGATAAGGTTCTATCACCAAGCAACTAACGCTCCAAGCTTTGTACTGCCTCTTCTTCTAAACCCCAATCTGACATTCCTTCGATTGTCACCAGGGTTTTGATTGTCACAAGAGTTCTGTGACTCATTAGAACTAGACATATTCCTGTAAAGAGAAAACAATATTGGTTATATTTTTAAAACAAATTAAATGGAAAAATGTGTTAGAAGCATATAATTCAAACAAAAGAAGCATATAACATTACACAGTAATCCAATGTATGTCTTACTTCATATAATTTCACATATCCCTTCACAATGATCATTTCTTGCAACATATTCATCATCTACCAATTCTACCTCACTTGGTATTAGTTGAATTGTAGTGAAAGGCGGTGTGTCATCCACGTTTCAAGTCAGATTACCATTCTTCTATGTTTTCCTTGAAGTACTATAGACATTTTCTTGTTTGTAGGATCTGTGACATAAAACACTTGTTTCGCCTAACTTACAAGAATGAAGGACTCTTCTCTGTAACTAATCCTTCAAAGATCAATTGAGACAAATCCAAACTGCTGATCGATGATAACAACATTGTTGTTAACCCACTTACATTTGAACAAAGCAACTTTGAATTTGTTGTATGTCATTTCCCATATTTCTTTAATGACTCCATAATAGGACATAGATGCCAATTCTAGGCTTTTGTCTTTCAAACTTGAAAAATGCATTGCTTCAGCTTCTACCATCACCCCACTATTTTGCAATGTACTTTTATCATCTTGGGCTTTTGTGTAGAATGAGTACATGTTTATATTGTAACCTTGCCAAGTGACTACCTGAAAAGAAGGCCCCCAAGCTAACATTTTGGTTGTCTCTAACACACTCATCTCTTGTGAAACCTTTTTCTCAAACCACTGTATAAATGTCTTGTTTTGCTCATTTTCTATCTACATGTCATTCTTCCTCAGATACATGTTCTTTAAATTCTTTCTGTGTTCATCTAGGTATGGCTAAACTTCTTCCATATTATTCAAGATATACAAGTGTGCTTGCAACACCTCATGGCGGGTCATACTCTTTACTTTCAGACCCCTTGTTCCCTTACTTCTCCTGTCCTCATGCTAAGATTGTGCCTTCTACTATGAAAGATAATCTTTACAAAAGTCCATAGCCTCTTCAACTACATACCTTTCAACAATTGATGCTTCAGGTCGGCAAGGATTTTTTGAATACCCTTTCAAGATCTTCATGTATCGCTCAAAAGGATACATCCACCTCAGATTAATTGGACCGTAGAGTCTTACTTTCCTAACCAAATGAACTACCAAATGCACCATTATATCAAAAAAATACAGATGGAAAGTGCATCTCTAGTTGTGACAAAATGTGAAACCTCAATTTCCAATTCATCGAGCTTTTCAGTGTCGATGAATTTGCTATAGATAGCATTGAAGAAAACACATAATCTTGTTATGGCTAATCGCATGTCATCTTTCATAATACCTCTAACAGCCACTGGTAATAACCGTTGCATCAACACG
>JBAGKO010000012.1:3630022-3643677 GCA_037177275.1 Acacia concinna
GGGTAAGGGCCTGTAAGAAAGAACATAGAGACTTCTGGGAGATTACAAAATATAATGGGCCCCACACATGCTTGAACGCAGCAATCAGTCAAGACCATCCAAAGTTGGATGCCGATGTTATATCGTCCTGCATCGTGGCAATGGTGACGGACAAGCCAGATGTCAAAATCTCGCAAATAATTGAGAGGATACAGTCCATGTTTGGATATAGTGTGACCTACAGGAAAGCATGGAAGGCGAAACAGTTAGCAATCGCCACAGTTTTTGGGAATTGGGAGACGTCATATTCCTTACTCCCAAGGTGGCTAGCTGCAGTTCAACACTTTATGCCTGATTCGTGCGTCCACTTTTTAAGTAAGCCAACTGATAAACTTGATCTGAACGGGCAACCAATTCAAATGTTCCGTCGTGTTTTTTGGGCATTCCAACCATGCATAGACGCATTTCCTTTCTTGAAGCCAATCATACAAGTTGATGGTACATTCTTGTATGGTAAGTACAAGGGAACATTGCTTATGGCCATATCACAAGACGGCGACCGAAATGTAGTCCCCCTTGCATTTGCTATTGTTGAAGGGGAGACTAGATCTGCATGGGCATGGTTCTTACGGCTCGTTCGCCAAGTAGTGGCCAGAGATGTAATAGATATATGCCTTATTTCAGATAAACATCAAGCAATTTTAGCTGCTGTTGCTGAACCCCAAGTTGGCTGGCAAACACCACAAGGGCATCATGTCTTTTGTTTACAACATATTGCATCAAATCTTTGCAAGGCACACGGAACAAATTAGTTGAAAGAGAAGTTTGATAATATCGGTTAGATTTCTGATGCTTTTGGTTGTCTTGTGAGGACGTGATTATATAAACATTTCTAACAGGCTAGTTATCGATTGTAGGGTATGCGTATGAACGTCATGTAGTCGACCAACAATTGGTAGAAATAGCATTTCATCATCAGGCTGCAGTGCAATGGATTGGAGCTATCCCACAAGAGTAGTGGTCACGTGCTTATGATGTCGACGGTCTACGATTCGAACATATGACTACCAACCTCATAGAGTATATGAAAAATGTCTTCAAAGGTGTCCGGAGTCTACCGATATTGGGTTTAGTGAAGGCAACAATGTACAGAGTAATAACTATTTTGTTCAACGAGCTCATAGGGTGCACGCGCAAATGGCAGCATGACAAGTATTTCGGAAACATTAACAAAGAAACTAGAGCGCGTTACGCAAAGTGCATCAGCGTGTGTTGTTCAAGAGTTTAGTAGACAATCAATGAAGTTTGAAGTTGCTGAGCCATACAATGTTCAATGTTGTTAGTTTGGCAGGTGTTGCAAGGTCAACTTGACTGAGAGGAAATGCGACTGTGGAGAGTTTTAAGCAGAAAGATATCCCTGCATGCATGCTGTTGCGGCTTGTGCACGAGTATGATTGACCATTCATAACACGCCCATCATGCGTTTAGGTTGGAAACCATGAAAAAGGAATACGATAATGAGTTCCAACCAGTAGGAGATGGAACGTATTGGCCACAAATTGATTCTCCTACATTGATACCTGATCCAGCAACGGTCACGCAAAAAGGACGTCTTCGTTCGAGTCGTATATGTAATGAGATGAATTGGACCACGTCTAATGAAAGAAATAAATGCAGCTTGTGTTGACAAAGTGGTCATAATCGCTCAACTTGTCCCCAGAGCTAAACGCTAGGCAATATACATATGTATTTTCATATTAAACGGATTTGATATTAAACAATTGTATTATTTTTTGGAGATGTTATGTGATATCTAATTTTATTTCATATGTTAAATGTTGTTTCCATCTTTATTCCATTAACCCATGCAGCAATGTTACACGATGGCACAACATCAAGAACAAATGATGAATTTTGGACCTCAAGATCCCTCCCTTTTGTATTTGTAACCTGGACATATATCCGAAACAGTTTGGGAAAAAGATGTAAGTACAATGTACTGACCATAGATAACAAAAAGTAGGTGCAATTGTTGCTAAATTTTGTTTCACCTTTTCCTTGTAGGTTGATCAGATTTTGCACACCTGTCGAATAAAGTATACCGATCAAATGATTGCCCCGCCTCCTCAAATAATTGAACATCTTCAAACAGTTGAATTTCTTGATGTTGCATGCCTAGGACAATTTCATTATGATCGATGCCTGGTCTCTACACTTGTTGAAAGGTGGCACCCTGAGACACGTTCATTTCACACTACTCGAGGAGAATGTATAATAACATTGCAGGATGTCGCCTACCAATTGGGACTGTCATGTGTTGGACTACCTGTTGTTGGAAATACTGCATATAAATGGGTAGACAAGTGTGAGTACCTTCTAGGCATTAGACCTCCTACAGATACACTCAGCGGCCAACGACTAAAAATTAGTTGGTTGGAAGAGAACTTCAATGATCTTCCTGATGATGCTGCAGATGAACATGTCCTTCAATTTACTCGGGCGTACATACTTCGATTGATAGGCGGGTACCTGATGCCAGAAAGATCAGGAAATTGGGTTTACTTAATGTGCCTACCATTATTGAGCGATCTTCAGGTTGCTGGGACCTATAGTTGGGGATCAGTCGTCTTGGCTCATCTGTATCGAGAGCTATGCAATGCCACAGACCCAAATGAGGCAAACATCGGGGGTGCTTATCGTTACTTCATATATGGGCATGAGATCGCTTCCCCAGCATAGCACCACCTCGACTTGCATTTCCAGATCCCCAGCTACAACTATATAATGTCTTTTCTCTGTTGGGATTCAGGTACACTAAATTCACATACATTTTTCTTCAAAGTCTATATCATTCAAACTATACAAAGTATGATGTTACTTTTTTTAATTATAAATAGAGGAATGTGCGTCAACCCTCTCGTCCCGTTGCCTCTACTTTGCTCCAATATCAAACTTTCTTCGATAAGATGGTTGATGCTGACATCGTTTAGCAGCCATACCAATCTACTAGGTGGCACAAATAATTCCATAGTATTGCACCCAGATACCTAAAATTTGGTGTGCCATCGTGCCTCTGTTATACTTCCATATCATTGAATTGCATCATCCTGATTGTGTGCTAAGACAGTTTGGTCGTGTGCAATCAATTTCCGCCTCACCGATGCATTTAGGAAATTACCACACAGTTCAACTACGGGGCACAACAGACAGGAATTGGGCTCGATGCCACAAATGATTTATTATCGCATGGCTTGGTTGGCAGGAAGCTGTTGTCAATGCGCCAATGGCATATGATCATCTTCGGATGACGTCGGAGTACATGTAGTGGTACTGGCAACACATGAGGCGATGGATTTATCGAACCACTTGTGATATTGGCTCGATGATTAGTTTCCCATTTCACTTCCAACAGTACATTCTTCTTTCTTCACATCAAAAGTGTTATAACCTCATATCTTATTATTTATTTCAAGCTGACATGGCTAATTTCCTACACCGCCTAACAATTAATTCTTGTGCTCGATGCGGGGATTCAGATTGTCACAATTATCAACATACAATTGCTCACACCACATGAAACATGTTACGTAACCTTGGAGAACAATAGTATGACATTACTCCTCAACCTGCTCCTCCTGCAATTGAATTTCTGAGGCCAGAAATTCCTGAACAAAGGTTGAGTAGGTGACGCCGTGGTTACTTGACCACCCAACCACAGGCTGCGGGTGACAATGTTAGACATCAAGAGCAGCCTTATTATGTGCCATCACCGCCAGATGATAGATGCTAGCACGTAAGTACCTGCTCGTTCAGTCATATATCTCTCTGGTATGTTGGCGACCACTCATCTTCTTCATCTTCTTTTCTTTCCATCTCTTTTCCTTGCATTTTAACTTCAACTTCCAAATCAAGACCACACCAGATGACAGATGCTCAAGCATGAGGAGTTGGGGCAAGATGCAACAATGAACTACACACCAGAAACGACAACAAACCCTCATTCATCTCGTTAAGCTCTTTTTTTTTTTTTTTACTTTTCCTCTCCACCCATTTCCCACCCCCAACTATAGGTGGCCAGTTACTGTGTAACCATTCTGGATCCCAACTCAAAAGTGGGTCTGAATAAAAAGTAGGCTTCCTCTTATCCGAAATAGAATCATAAAAAATGACTTTTACTACAAAAACAAGCTGTTGCCGACTCTAGTCAAAGGTTTTCCAGTCTAGCTACAAAAACCTTGGTTGAAACTATAAAGAACAAATAATTATTTTTTTTATATTTGTAACTCATCAAGATACACACACACATTATTAATATATATTATATGTGGTTCTAAATATAAGACTCAGTTGCCTTTTTTTAAAAAATTAAATATATTACTTAATTATATTATATATTATATGTTATTAGATCATGTATCATTTAATTGTACGACAAATAAGTTGCCAGAAAAAAATAAAAATATAAATGCCTTTTGTTGAATCAACACTAGCATGTGCATGTGATAGCTTCTATGAAGAACAAGTTAAATTCTGCTAATACTCCATTATTAATATTATTTGTATATTTATTCATTTATTTAATTGTTTGTTATATTTATATTGTAGATAATATTATTTTAAATTTAATTATTACATTATCAATTCGACCATTTCGACTGTTTGAATGATAACCCACTAATATTTATATCTTGACATCCGGTCTGGATTTTAAACATTGTTTAGTGCATGATATTTTGACTAATAGCAAAATATTCCTATATGATTTTAAAGCAATTGATTCTTTGCTCAAAATCCACCTCAAAACTAAGGGTTTGTTTGGATCACCGATATGCTTCACAATCGGACTATTACAGCCCAAATTGGGCAAATCAATAAGTGGGTGCTTTTGTGTATGTTTGGTGTAGCATTTTGCAAATCTTAGGATGACACCAAATTGGATGATTCGACATAAGCGCAAATTTGTTGCTTATATACTGTTTGCATCGTGTGGAAAGTTTAAAAGAAAATTGTTTTTTAATTTTCTGTTATAAATAATATAATATATTTACATGTAATATATACTCTATCAGTTTTAATTATAAGACTCAATTAACTTTTTTGAATAATCTTAAAAAAGTCAATTGGATCTTATAATTAAGATTGGAGGTATTATAAATATCACAATATATTTACATGTAATATATATTCCCTCTGTTCTAATTATAAAATCCAATTGACTTTCTTGAAGAATCATCAAAAAGTCAATTGTGTCTTATAATTAAGATCGGATGTAGTATAAATATTACAATATATTTACATGTAATCTATATAATAAGATTCATGTCCTTTTCAGTTATTTTCCATCAAAAGTTACTTTTTAAAGAATCCTAAGAAAATTAATTATATTATTTTAAGTATTAAAATTTATCATGTTTTTCCAATTATTTTACTTGACTTATAAACTAATATATAATATGATAAAACTCTACATATGATACAATTAAATAATTTATTTTGCTTCCTTGATTTCTCTAAAAAAAAGTTAACTTGGTTTTATAATTAGTATCAGAAGTAGTATAAATATCACAATATATTTATATGTAATATATATTCCCTTTAGTTATAGTTATAAGACCCATTTAACTTTTTTAAAGAATTTTAAAAAATCATTTAACCATGTTATTAATTATATATTTTTTAGCTGTTTTTTTTATTTTGATGAAAATTTATTTTTCATTTTTTTATTATAATTTTCATGTCCTTTTATGTTATTTCCCATTAAAAGTTACTTTTAAACATTTCAATCAAACAAGTTTTACTTTTACATAAGTAACTTATAAGTAACTTCTGTTATCGCGATTTCAAAAACAAATTAGATTATCCAATCTTACTGTTACATAAGTGTGATTGTAAATAAGTCACTTTTCTAATCTTTGTTCCAAACACACCCTAAATTAATTTTTTTTGTCTTTCTACTTTTAGATTTTGCCTTTTCTATATATTTGAGCCTTTTGAGAGTGATTTTTCAATTGACTACATTTGATTTTTAATATAGTAGCTAATTGTCTAATTTAGGTAGATTAAAATAATGTTAGCTATGTTATTTATTTATAACAAATATATGTTGATTATTTTAAAACTCAATTTCATCATGACTACTCTCTGATAGAAATTTCGTAATATATACAATAAATGAGATATTTTATGGAAAAATTATAAATTTGGGATAACAAGTGAATTGTGTAAAAAAAACATTTTTCTTGATAGAATAATTAACTCAATTATTAATTAAATCATCATTCAAATTATAACTTAATTGTAATTATATAATTATAATCAAGCAAGTTAATCACGATAGAAAACTTTAAAACTAAATTTTTAAAAGGACAACCATGGTTAAAAGAATAAAACCCCTTTTATTTAAGCACATAATTAAGCTTGAGTTTCTTGATACCCAAATAAACATTCCTTACCAAACCTAACTCAAATTAAAATGACCAACCATAAATTTTGAAATACAATCTTAAGTCCTTAAGGCCACTTAAAATCATAAGAAGGTAACTAATTAATAGAAAATTGAAATTGGAAATATGCAATCAACTCATCAAATCTTAAAAATAAACTAAAAATGTGCAAATGAGTCCTAAAGTGACGATATATAATAATCTAGCATAAACTAAAAGAACGGAAGCACTATTTTTAGAAAAAATAGTTTAATCTTCTGAAGTCTCTCCTGTTGAACTACTACGAGATCTATCACCGGTAAAATGTTAAATCAAAGGGGCGAGACAATGTCTCAGTAACCAACAAATCATCTCATTAGACATACGAGTAAATGATCATAAGGTGTCAAGTGAGACAGTAACATTTTATAAAATATTAAATAATACATGCATATGAATTTACAATATCATAAACTCAATTTCAAACTCAATGTTTATCACATGGATGCACATAAATCAGTATACAAGATTTTATTCTCTAAACTCCCTTATTTCCTCTAACTGAACCCATGGAATGGTACTCACCCATGTGACTGGTAGTTCAATTTGATAAGCTCACTGATCAAGTTATATGGATCAACAAAATCCACAGAGCACAAGATTGGATCGTGGGTTCCTCCAATACATCAGTAGGGTGTCAATGTCCTATTAAACACAATGGGTCAAAGGACTAACCAGTGCACACCTAGAAGCCCATCACCTTATTTCCTCTTTCGTACAATAATTTCATCTCCTTATTTCCTCTAAGAATAACCTCCAATCAAGATCTACATCCGCCATCCCTTCTCATATCAAATACTCAAGAGATACATTATCACAACCATACCAATTCACAATTTATCTAGATAATATTTTCAACCACATAAATCACTATCAATTCATGTAATATGATATAACTATCTATTCTCATTAAAAATAAGTTCCACAAGAAAATTTTAATAATAAAATAACTTCTTAGTCCACATCACAAACTAATAGCAAATTCATAGTTATATATAAAAAAAGGTACTCACAAACATGTCACAAGCATGCCTAAAGAGAGGAAAGTCGTTATCTCTCGCCATCACAAAATTTACCACAAGAGTCCAAATAATGTTATTTCATACTCAAACCTCAATTTTATTGATTATAGGTGTCAAAGTATTGATCAAACCGTTGCATTTAAAGCCTAGGATATCACGATCCTACTGTCCAAATTTCAGCCTGATCCAATGGTAAACAAATATGCAAACATGAATCTTCCTCTTAGAGTTGTGGTCACAACGTTCTAGAAAAATATGTGCGGTACATGCTTTACAACTCACAGATCCAATAATCAAGAGATGATATAACCATTGAAAACAACTATTTGGATGTCCCGCATGCATTGACCAAATTTCACTCTGATCCAACAGTGAATGAACATGCAGCCATTGTTTTACTAAGACTGCCTCATGTTAGTGTGAAAATTGTTCAACCTACCTCTATTCTAATTTATCACCTATATATAGGCTCTTAAATCTCTCTCTTCTCATATGTGTGTATTTATTTATTATTCTTATAATAAGTAAAATTAATATTTCTAAATCTTAAATATAATATCATGATCATATAAATCTTTGAATTATTTGCAATAATATCTCATAATCTAAATATGTCCTTATTAAATCCATTATACATAAGATATCTTTTCAAATATTTAAATCAACTTTCCTTATCTTTATTTTTCCAATCTCAACAATACTATTTTCTCATTTTTTTAAAAAAATTTTGACTTGGATTATATTCTTTTAAAAATATAATTTAACTAAAACAATTTTTCTTTTGTTATAAAATTTTTTTTAGCACTAAAATCCATTATACATAAGATATCTTTTCAAATATTTAAATCAACTTTCCTTATTTTTATTTTTCCAATCTCAACAATACTATTTTCTCATTTTTTTAAAAAAAATTTGACTTGGATTATATTCTTTTAAAAATATAATTTAACTAAAACAATTTTTCTTTTATTATAAAATTGTTGTTAGCACTAAATGCATAAAATTGAATTCTCTAGACACTCTAAAATCCTATTAAGTTTTTATATTAATTATTTAATTAATTCATTTAAAATTGAGATGTTACAAATTAAAGTCTTACATTTTAGAAATTCAATCTTTAACTAACTCTCATATCAAAGACCAAATGTCATATCATTCATTCAAATAAGTTTATGTCACACTAATTTCTTAATAAAAATTGATCCAAACATAAATCATGTGACACTAATTAATTAACTTTAACTTTTATATATAAAAATTGACTATGATAAGGATCACTTGTACTGTTATTAAACAAAGAAGAAGAAGAAGAAGAAGTTACTTTTACTAGTGTTAAACCAAACCAGGTTAAAATTATTTTTGCAAAATTGGTTCTCTCTCTACCTTCTAGATGAGGTGCTGTGAAGTTGAAACTTGAAAGTAATCTTAAGCCAAGTTACGGTCTCATGATGGGCCAACGCCATATAAAGGATGGCACAGGTATCCCCTCAGCTTCATAGAATAGCTTTCATTGCCCTCTTTCTCTTTTTTTTTTCCTTATAATCTTATATACACCATTAAATTAAAATAATAAATGGTTTAGATTCAATCTTTTATAAAATTATTTTTATAAATATAAATTAGTAAATTTTAAACTCTTAAAATATTATCTATACCATTCATAAATGTAAGCCATAAAAAGATAACTCTTAATTTATAAAATATTATAACAATAATAATTTTATAAAACATTAAATCTAAACAATTCATTTCATGATATAAAGGTAAAGATAAAATTATGAGAAGATAATGAGGAAGAGGACAATGAGAGTATCCTCTTCCAAAACGAGTTTCATTAAACTTAACTTTAAATATTATATTTCAATCCATTTTATATTATATATTTATATTTTAAAAAAATTGATTTAATTAATTAATAAATTGATAAATAATTTAATGTTTTGAATGAGTATTTTAGAGATTTCAAGTCATATTGGTTATAATTAACTAATTTATTTAAATTTTTTAATATTTATCTAAATTAATTAAATCATTCTTATACTCCTCCAATGTGCCCCTCCTCTTTGTGATTTCTGCTAAAGATTTTTTTCTGCAGAGACTGAGCTCATTAATAGTTTAAAACCATGACACAAGGTTTCACTAAAATAAAAATTAATTACTTCAACTAAAATGTAAAACAGCATAATCACTTTCTCCGTTGTATAGAGATTGTCGTTTGTTGAACTGACTCTTCATGAGGAAGAATATTTCTTAAGTCATGCGAAATAAATTTGAGATGACATGCTAACTAAGGATGTTATAATTAATCTACTTAGATAGTATAAAATCACAAAATGGGATGTAGCAGGTGGGGCATCTACTCTATCCTTTTATTTTTTTTATCACGTTTCAATAACACCACCCATCTCTATCTTATTACAATTTTTCTTTTGACAATTATGGAGGATTATATATTATTTTCGGCTATCAAAAGAAAACTTATGTTGATATTTGAGTCAGAGCTTACAAGCTACGCGACAATGATGAAGAATACGATTACATAAAATGCTGTCAATAGTGATTAGTGACAATCATGTCTCATAAAATCCAGAACAATGACTATTTTGAGTGCTGACATTGCAAGTTAATTTAGAAATAAACTCAGAATCATTATACGTAATCGGAAAATATCGATCCTCACATGGGTATGAGGTTGTGTTTGGCAGCTAGTGAAAACAAGACAATGAATATTAGCCTTTTCCTTTCTTTTAGAATGACTTAAAATTAATCTCCCACACCACAATGCAAAAACTTATAATAAAGCATTGCGAATGTCAACTACGAATATTATAGCATTCCTATAATAGTGTACTGCACACAGACCACAAAACCAGCATAAATACAAAAGTAAATATATGGTGCTAACAAATTAAAGAAAATGTCAAAGGAGGTAGCTTTAAGAGGCTGCACACAAACTTCAGGATTCAATAAAGTCGTCCACCCTGCTAGCCTTGTCAAGTAACAACACTAATGAGTCCTCCACAGAAGCTAACTCCTCCTTGATGGACTTAAGCTGAGCTTTAAGAGTGGAAGCTTTACCTGTAGTCTCCTCAACCTTCCTCGTGATTTCTTCTGCATTATAACTACATTCCTCAATGCATTTATACACGTAAGTCAGCCATGAAGCATCAAAATCAACCACTCCTAAGACACTGCAACATTTTCTGATGTAGTTCTGATCATCTTCTGTCAAGTGGCCTCTTCGAGTGGTCCTCAAAATGCGAGTCACTTCAGCAAATAAGGAAAAGGAGGAGGAAGCCAGCACTCTTCGTTGCTTTGTGTTGAGCCAATCAAGCACTTGAGGATGGCGTTTCACCCCAACCTCCAAATATGGCATGTTTTGTTTAGGAATGTCAAACACTCCCTTGTAGTTTATATACATGTTCGATTCATGTATTGATGAAATTATGGGATTTGGAGCTTGAGAAGGTGATGGTTCAATAGTTGAATCCACAAACAAACATCAAGCAAAAGGCTGAGTCAAGTTTCAGAAAAACTGAAAATAAATAAATAAGTCTTTGCGAGAAATGTAGTCATTGCCCTATCAAAATGAAATAAATACCTGCTTCAGGAATCATAATTGAGTTTGGTACATTTTGCGCGACTGGGATTGATGAAGGGTTCTTGATGGCGTCATCGCATATCTTCTGAGTCTCAATACACGAATCCCGAGATTCTTCTAGTACAATTTTATTAACGCCATGAGGCACTTGTTAGTTCCCCCAAGGTATACTTTAAAAAAAAAGAAGATACCAACAGGATTATAAGAACCTGTGTTTTGTGCTGTGGCAAGCTTCTCAACGTCTTTGTCAGTTTGAATTAAGGGTTTTTCCATGGTCTCATGAATCTCTTGACTTCCAACATCTAAGAAAACATTAAAAAAAATTGAGCTGAGTTTTTATTCAAAATAAATATAAATTACTTCCTTCTAAAGAAAATAAATCCATTATTTTCTTTCTTGTCACTAGTTTGTTGAACAAATTTCCAAGCTCCATGATTGTTTCAAAAGATTTCTCACATACTAAGAAGTTAGAAAAATCAATTAAGACTACGGATACTACAAAAATATCAACCCACAGATCCTGTAATGCAGTTGAAATTGGTGTCTTTAGTCGTTATAACCTGCAGCCTTGTGATTACTTCACATATGCACCTGTTGAGTCTTAAGACTAAGGGAATAAATAAAAGCAGAAAATTAATTTAAAATATTTGACATGAGACTTTAATAATATAAAAATAAATTCCTTTCCTCTAGCATGTGAATGAAATGTAACTTCCTTTGTTTAACAGAATTGTCATAAAATGGGAACTTCTAAGCCAGAGATTTCTCCATTGTTGGTTACATTCCTATAATAGCAAGAATAATTTCTCCCATTAAAATTAAACCTATGTGCATTTCAATTAAAATGTGTTGATGAACTTTCTGAAGAAGAAAAATGGTCATGGAATGTACCAAAGCAGAGCATTTGTTTTTATGAATCCATGTCTTTCATATATCTCAATTGTTGAACAGAATTTTTAATAAATTAAATAAAACAGTACTTTTATTAATTTCTTCGTTGTCATCAAGTAAAGTATATGTTATGGTCACTGATCAATTTTCACTTGGATGAATTTCAATTCTCATGATTTGTCTAACATATTTAATTCACATAAAAGAAAGTTAGGAAAAATCAATAAGCCAGGTACTACAATGTGATGTGTTAAAACAATGTCAGCACCTGCATCATAAACTCCTGTGGGGCTAAGAGCAATTTTAGCAGCTTCAACCATTGGCATTTCAATGTTGTCACCCATCTCTTCATTCTCCTTACCTAAACCTATTATTTTTAAAAATTCCAAAGTAAATAGAACGATACAACTTTTTAACAAAAAAAATTACTTCTGAAAAGTTAAAACTAGAGTAGGAAACAGAGAAACATTACTTCCTTTATTGTTGATAGCTGTGGCTTCCTTGGACAGATCCTTACTGGATGGAGTCTTTAAGACTTGTGATCCTTCTAGTTGTTTCAATTCCCATGATAGCTTATTAGAAACATTAATTTAAAAAGGAAGGCAGAACTTTATATCGAGCAACCTAAACAAAGCTCCAGCTTCTCTCAATGTTTTCATGGATTCCATGAATGTAAACAGCTAAATAAACAAGAGTGAAACATGATTTTTGCAAGAATCAAACATGTGAAAGAAATTATAAGGCCAAAGTGAATGAAATATATGATTATTTATAGCAAATTGAAGAATGCAAGACAATCTTAATACCTATACTTGATGAGGCTTGCTCATTCTGCTGTGAGCCATAAGATTCACTTGGAAGCATGTGTGTTTCTTGCTTCCTAATATCTACAGTCTGATTATGCTTTGATTCTCCTACTTGCTCCATGGAGCTTGATACTTCAGTAATATCCATATTGAAGTTTTCATTTGTCTGTATTTAAGTTATACAAATTTTGTCAGTCAGCCATATTTTGTTACCCAAAAATACTGTCTAATTTTGTACTTTTGATTTTACATATGGAGGTTGAGACACACATGAAAACCAAGAATACCAACGGCGTGCCAATCATCATAGAATATACTTTTAGCATGCATACCTTTTCTAGGAACAAATGCTTGATAGTAGTATTAAGGTCCCCTTTCCAACGTTTTTTTCCATTTTCCACTTCCACTAATTTCAAAAATGGGGAAATAATGATTCCAGATGAAAAATTTTGCATTTTATGGCATCTTGTCATTTTCATTGTCACCAAAGATGGGAATATGAAGGTGTGTTTCCCACAGCAAAAGCTTTTGAAATGTGACAAACAAGTTAGTTCCAAACACTTCAAGCTTCCAAATATAATTTCTTCTTCTGATCCTCCTTCATTAGAAATCACAACCTCTTCTAGTGTCCCACAATTTCTAATTGCCAACACTATGAGGTGGACGAGACTTTTAGCAGTGAAAGGAGACATGAAGCACATCAAGCCATTGCAATCCTCCACTTCCAAGGTAGTTAAATTTGTGAAAGATGTCAAAAGTGGTGCCAATCTTATTAACCTACAGCATTCCCTTATAGCCAAATTTTCAAGGTTTGGAACTACGGGATGTGATCCTGAGTCATCATCACTCCATATATGCTCAAGTTGCTCCAGTT
>JBAGKO010000012.1:3690484-3705629 GCA_037177275.1 Acacia concinna
TTGCTTTCTGCCTGGCATATATGAATGAGCATTAATAATTCTCATTGCTGTGACTGATTTCCAAACTGCCAAAATCCATCATCTGTGGTGATCATTGTTCAATTCCCTCGTTTTGCACTCTGGACTGAACAACGACTTGTGTCACTGCTGAACTCTTCCTAGTTGTTGTCACTAATTCTGGAATTTTGGTATTGTGGTTATTAGTGTTTTGTGCGGCAGATTCAAATCTGCCAGTGTGAGTAATTTTGGATGTTTTGTCACTGTTATGCAATGCACGTTTTGACTTGCTGTCTGTATGTAATTTGTTGCTTCAGTTCTGTACCTCAGCCACTTATGCTCAATCTGCTGTTTTTGCCCTGTTATATTTCTGATTGGGCTTGCATGTTTCCACCTCTGATTCTCATATAGATTCCCACTTGCTGAATGTGTTCCTTGTCCCTGAATTATATTACAATTACTCACTTGGCTGCAGTTTGACTGTGCTGAACTGACTTGTACTGATTTGTGGCATTCTTCTCACTTCCTTGAGCTGGTATAAGACCTATTATAGGCCCCAGCCGTTTTTGGACGCTACATTGCTGGAATGTTTGTGACCAATTTTTACGGCTGAAATATAACAATAATTGCTCTGTGCTGTTTTTGTGAAATTTTGTCATTTATCCTGAGCTTATTTGCTGTCAGCACCTTTGCTTTTCCGTGTTCCTTAGCTGCTGTAAGTGTGGCAAGGTGCTGCTGATGCTCAGTCTACTTTTGTTTGGGGGTTTGTTAAAAAAAATTTCGCATACAGCCTGACCTGAACTTCTGCATTCTGGGAAATTACATTTTTTGTAGTTTTGAAATTTTTGTGGTTTTGAATTGTTACTGGTGCCAAAATTGCATTGCATCTGTGAGTGGACGCTTGTTCTGGAGTTTCTGTTGTGCCCTTGTGCTGCTGCTGGAATGCTAAATCTGTCCATAAATTCTTGCTGTCATCATAGCTGTTGACCATTCCAGAGTTGATCTTGCCGAAATGACATGTTGCTATCTGATTTGGTTTTACTGAGCTGACACCTAGGTTTTCGTTTTATTGGCTTGAATTTTTGAATTTTGCATGTCTTTGCACTGCATCACTGTGATCAGCTGTTACCACTTCAAAAAATCTTTCATTTTGCTGAACTTTCTGAAATTAGTTTGAGCTGCACTGCACTGCATTTTTTTTTTTGTCTTGGGAAGTTTTTGTCATTCTTTTGTAGAACTTGCACTTCAACTACTGGAGGGAGCTACATAAGGCTACTGAGCTTTTGCCTTTGGCATTTGATTTTAAAGAGCCGGCATGCTGTTGCACTGTGGCTAGCTGCTTCTTCAACGTCTTAACTGGTGCTTGGATGAAACATTTGTTGATACAGTATGAATGAAACATTTGATGATGCAGTATATGACCAGTTGATGCCAAAGTGATGTTAATTAAATGTAGTCGAAGCCCACGAATGAGGAGAACAAAGTGAATTTAATTGTCAACTAATACATCCACATGAGGTCGGAGAGAATAAAAAATAAAAGAGAAAATTGTAATGATGTCCCAAATAAGGGACTTTACGTTAAAGAGGTCCCGTGAAATCGCGTAGTTGCAGTAAAGTCCCGTAGAGTTGTTAATGTAACTCATAAAATTGTCAATAACAACACCATCATGGCTCATGGGGTTGTTAATGGGGACATTATTGCAATTATGCGATTTTATGGGACCTTTTTAACGTAAAGTCCCTTATTTGAAACCTCACTGCAATTTTCCCAAAATAAAAACCAAGAAATACAAACGCACCAGCATTTTTCTGCTAGTAAGCCCAAAACATAATATCCAAACATACTAATTCGAAAACGAAAATCTGGTTTAAGTAAAAAAACTCGTAACAAAGGTCAACTGCTAAGCGAGCAAAACATGTTTTTTGTTTTTTTCTTTTAAAGTTGCAGTAAAATCCCATAGTAACAACATAAGTTTCAATAGGTCATTCTAAAATTTCGGGTGCAATAATTAGTGCTAAGAAAATTTATACAAATTTACAACTAATAACCAAATTCCATAGAAACAACATAAGTTTCAATAGGTCATTTAAAATTTCAGGTGAAGTAAATAAAGGCTACAGATAAATTTATACCAATTTAAAAACAGTTGTAAAATTTGCAACTCCCAATTTACGTTATAAGAGCTTCTGATAGAAGGTGAATTTATAACTACACAACATTTTAACAACTAACAATTTTAATAAATAAATATCTCTAAGAATGTATTGGTTGGTTTCAATATATATGTATATATATCTTTAAGGTATATAAGACGGTTGAATGACATTTAATTAATCAATTATGAGATTTCGACAAAAATGAACGAATTTAACAAGAGAATATGATATATCTGAACAATGTTGAGAAGATACATACAAGCAAGAAAGGATATTGTTGACACCATTAGTATTATAATTATATGCTTTTGGTGAAGATGACTTGTCTTTCTTCTCTCAGTTCCGGAACCACTTGTGTAACTTTTCATGATGATGATCCTCTTTCTCAATAGTAGCTTTTTTGGGATAGGTTCCTCAAGCACTTTGCATCTGCTAATTATTCCAAGGCCTTTGTATGCATCGTGCTATGTGAAAGAACAAGGTTTTGCAGGTCATTGATGAATCATTCTCAAACTCAGATACTAAGAATGAATCTAAAAGTGATAAAACTGAAGCCTGTTTCAAGAATGAAAGATCTTGTTTGCTTATAAATCAAAGGAAGGATTAAAATTATTCGAAAAAAGACATTTATTTCTTTGACATGCACGCTTCAGTATTTAGAAATTCAATCCTGTTTTCAGAGATACCACAACAAACATTCACCTTTGGAAGGCTAAAGTTTTATTATCTAATCCTTCAGAATGATTTCCAATTTGTGATTTTGGAAAGCTACATAAACAAGGTTCTAACCAAGATCAAGTCTGCGTCTAAACCAAGTTATGATCCAGTGCGGGGATTGAAACCCAATTTTATGAGGCAGCGATCCGCTTATTTGCAGCTAATGAACAATATAGGTAATAAATGCTTAACATGTTTCGTTTAGAATGACTTCAAAATTAATTTCCCACACCACAATCCAAAACCATATATTTGAAGTATTATACCCTCAGAAGGATATATAGCATTGCCTTTAGTGTTGAGCAGTAGATGTACAACATAACCATCATACAAAAGTCAATATATAGTGCTGACAAAGAAAATGCCAAAGGAGGCAGTTCTAAGAGAGTACACACAGAACTTCAGGATTCAATGAAGTCGTCCAACCTACTAGCCTTGTCAAGCAACAAGGCTAGCTCCTTCTTGATGGATTCAAGCTGAGCTTCGAGACTGGAAGCTTGACCTCTAGTCTCCTCAACCTTCCTCTTGATGTCTTCGGCATTGTCACCGCATTCGGTGATAAACTTGTACACATAACTTAGCCATGAAACATCAAAGCCAATAACTTCTAAGACAGTGCAACACTTTGTGATGTAGTTTCGATCATCTTCTACCAAGTGGCCTCTCCGAGTGGTCCTCAAAATGCGAGTTACCTCAGCAAATAGGGAAAAGATAGAGGAAGCAAACACTCTTCGTTGCTCTGTGTTGAGCCAATTAAGAACTTGAGGATGTTGCTTCACCCCTGCCTCCAGATAAGGCAACAAATATGCGGAAATATCCAAATCCTTAAAGCTACTGCAAACATCTGCTATTGGTGTTGTTGATGAGCATGCAGCTTTTGAAGCTTGTGAAGAAGATGGGTCAATAGCTGGTTAAATATATAAAAGGAAATTAAAATAAGGAAGCAGGATGACTCAGGTTTTGGGGGGAAAAAACAGAGAGAAGTTATTTTCTAAACGATTAGAATGCCTTACCTGCGCTATTTTTTCCCATTACAGAGTTTGTAGTTTGACAGGATAAGTTGTTTCCAAGAATTACTTCTGGATCATCTGATTTGCCAATTTATATTCAATTAACACAACAGTATTGAAAACTTTAATTAATCAATTTATAAATTGGAGATTCTAATAAAGATTAGTGAGTCATTAAAAGGAGCTAACTGAAGCGAATTCTAATTTAGAAAATAGAATGACACGTGATTTAGCAAAATTGAAATAATTTTCCCCTTCAACAAGGAAAAAATGCATTACTTTCTTTGTAGTCTGCAGCCATAGAAGCTGTGGTCTGGTTGAACAAATTCTTACTGAGGTGAATATCCAAGTCATGTAATTCTTCTGCTAGTTGATTTCAATTAATACAATGAAAAGTTAGAATCATTATCCAAAGACATCTCAAACTTTGTTAGCATAACAAATAAGTGGTTATAGAATTGTCTGGGAAAATTTGGAGGTAACAAAACTAGATCCATTAAACCAACCTTTCTCATGTACTATGATAATGTCCCATGCGTCTTGTGTAGTTTGAATGAAGCGTTCATCAATATTCTCATGCGTCACATGAGTTCCACTAGCTACACAAATAAGTAAAACAAGCCAAAAAGGAAAAAAATATAGAATGAATTTTTTTTTAAAGCAAAATACACGTAATTTTTTTCCTTCCAAAATGTATAAATGCACTAATCAATACCTATGTCCTGAACCGATGTAGTAGGAATCAACATCTCTCCAGCATTTTGAACCAGCGGTCTTTGAATGGTTTCATGCATCTCTTTATTCCCATTATCTAGACAACCATGTTTATATCATTGAGTTAAAAAACAGAGAGATTATAGAAATTAATTCCATCCAAAATCAATATTACGACTCTCTTCGTCATAGTTCATAGTAGATGTTGTGTCCTGGAACAACAAATTTTCAGTCGGATGAACTAGTAAATCCTGTGATCCATCTAGAGCATTCCAATTCACAAGAGAAATTAATAAACCAAAAGGTACTATGATGTATAGTACAGTGCAATTTTAGATCATTTGATGAAATATTATATAGTCTGCAAAACATTGGTAGTGCTGAGTGCAATTTTAGTTGATTGAACCAATGGCCTTTCAACGCTGATCTCATGCATCTCTTGATTTTGAAGAGCTAAACAATTAGTTCTTTTTTAAAAAAAAAAAAACTCAGTAATTAAAATGAGACTATTCTGCAAAATTAAAAGCAAATTAATTCTATATAATAAGAAAAGAAAAAATGCATTACTTTTTTATTGTCCATGATTTTAGAAATTGTGGCTTGATTAGATATATGGATAATTAATATGTAAGTCTTTATAGTTTTAACCAATTTTTAATTAGGTCCCTCAAGGCTTTTTTTTCCCCCCTTTTTTATCAGGCCCTAATACTTCCACTTGTTTTTTATAAGGTCCTTGTAGTTTTTTTATCAGCTCCTTATAGTTTCACATAATTTTTAATTAGATCCCTTTAATTTTTTATTTATTCAATAAATCCTAATACTATTATTCTAAAAATATAAAACAAAAATTATTGTTTTTGATATTATTTAATCTTATAATGTAAATAATAATATTCTATAAATAATTAATTATCATGATATTTTATTTTAACATTCTTTTTATGAATTATTTTAATATTTTCAAAATTTTTAATTAAACACATATTTATATTATTTAATTTTTCATTATAATTTTTTATTTATGGATATAATTATTGAATTTAAATTATAATAGTAATTTTTCTAAAAATAAAAAAGAATTATAGTCATTATTAAAATTCAAAAAACTGACAATGACTTATTTAACAATCTGGTGAAACAATAAGGACCTAATAAAAAAATAGCTACAAAGATATAATTAAAAACACGTGAAAGAATAATGACTTGATAAAAAAGGAAAAAAAACTATAAGGGGTAAAAATTGGTTAAAATTATAAGACCCACATATTAATTATCCCTAAATATATTACCACTATATGTTTGTGCATGTCTTCTTTTTTCTATTAGATTCAAACTCACTTGTGATTGAAAAACTTATGCTAAATAGTTTTAGCCAAAAATTATTAAACCCAAAAATTATTAAACACAGCAAAAAAAAAAAAACATTATTTTAGATCATTTATATAAACCAGAAACCGAAAACAAGATCAGTACCTTCATCTTGGATTGATAAAGTCACGGCTTCTAGAGCTTGTGAAAGTGATAGATCAATAGCTGCATAAACAAGTAAAACTGAATCCTGAAAAAAAGGATGATTCATATTCTGGGTCGAGGGGAAGTTATTCAGTCTACAAAGTTTTTTTAAAAAAAGTTGCTTACTCTACTTTTTAGCTATTAAAGAGTTTGTAGTTTGACCAGTCAAATTCTCGTTGGAAAGCATTTTAGGATCATGTGATTTGTTTTAATATTTTTTTATTCACATGGTAGCTTGTAACATCAACTAATAACAAATAGAGTACCATGACAATTAATGAGTGACTAAACATAATTGAATACAGAAAATCAAGCTAAAATAAAATTGAAACTTCGGAGAATTACTCAGCATTAGAGCCTATAAAGAAATAAGCAAAGTAAAAAAACAAAAAGTCATAACTTCGAGATTGCAAAACAAAATCAGTACCTATATTGTCAACCATGGGAGAGTTTAGTACATTTTGAGCAACTGGAATTAAGGTCTTGTAGATCTCCTGATTCCTAATATCTGAATTTAATTTTTCTAGTAGATTTTAGTTAACATAAAAGAATATTAGATTATTAGTTAATAAAAAAATAATATAATAACAAAGACAAATAAAAACTGGACTAAATTGTTTTAAACATAACGGTATTGTGCTTCAATAAAAAAAAAAAACAAGATTAGAACCTGTGTCCTGAACTATACTAGGGCTTAATGTGCTTTGATGAGTAGTTTGAACCTCTCAATGGTTTCATCTTGAGTTCCAAGAGCAAAACCAGTAAATTAAATAAAAACAAAAATTCATCGATCATAAATGACGCAAGTTTTAAGGGGGCAAAATTAAAAAAGCCAAACTTCTTTCTATGAAAAGTTAAAAAACTGAATTGCTTTTTCTAAGTGAATTGCTCACAATAGAAAGAATTTAAGTTGATTACAAAGAACCTTCAATTGTTAATATACAAAATACTCAAATGCATCAAAAGAAAGCGAGTGCAAGCGGAGTATTAGGCTCTGAGGGGCATGGAGGAGAATCAAAGGCTTATGAGATTATTGATTCAGGGAAACAAGAAATGCACAAACTTTATATTTCACATATAGGTACGTATTAAGATTGATAATTTAATAATTATTGTACCGCTTTAAAAATGATTTGTTAGAATATTTTTTGAGTTCCAGTAGCTAAACAAAACTTTAAAAAACACTTATTGTGATTTGAGTTCGTTTCGTATTAAATTAAAGTACTTTCCTCTATTACTTAGTTTGTTACAGCCAATTAAAGGTTGTGGTTCACGTTGGTTGAATAAATTATCGTTAGAACAAGCTTTTGGGTCATGAAACTCTTCCGGAAAATTTCAGTTAACATATAAGAAGTTATAATCATGAATCAATCAAAAGATTAGAACCTATGTATTGTATGGTAGTAGAGCCATGTGCTTCTTGAGTTGTTTCAGTCACCTCATTTGCCTCTGGAGTCAAAACATACAAACAAATGAGTTCAGAAAATAGTTAGATAACAAAATGACACAATATATTGGAAAGAAAATAACAAATACTTTCAAAGAGTTAGAAACACGAAAAATTAAGGAAAAAGCTTCTGCAAATATTTGATCCTTAATGGCAGCTTGTAGACTACAAAATAATATCAATACCTGTGTGGTAAACCATGGTAGGACTCAACAAATTTTGAGCAGCATGAACTAAGAACTTCCTCTTGGATTCATATGTCTCACGAGTCCCAACAACTGGAAAGATAATTTCTTAGAAAAATTCAAAAATAGAATGACATAATATTTTGGCAAAAATTGAAATAATTTCCCCCTTCAACAAGTAAAAAAATGCATTACTTTCTTTGCAGTTTGCAGCCATAGAAGCTATGGTCTGGTTGAACAAATTCATACTGAGGTGAATATCTGAGTCATGTGATTCTTCTACTTGATTTCAATTCATGCAATAAAAAGTTAGAATCATTGATATGACAAATAAGTAATAGTATAGTTATGTAAAATTTGGAGACAACTAAATAAGATTCATTAAATTTAAACCTTTGTTTTGTATTATGGTAATGTCCCATGCGTTTTGGGTAGATTGAATGAAGGGTTTATCAATGCTTTCATCTGTCACTTGAGTCCTAGTAGCTACACAAATAAGTACAACAAGGCAAATTAAAAAAGAAATAAGTAAAATGAGAAAATTTACTTAATAAACCAGAAAGAACCATGATAGGGTCATAATATATTGCAGAGCAATTTTAGATAATTTGATGTATATTAATTACATAGTCTACAAAACAATATAAGTACCTGCATCATAAACTAGGGTAGTGCTTGGAGCAATTTTATGTTATTTTTTTGGGTGACCAATGGCCGTTGAAACAATTTTATTACTTTCTGCTTTGAGCAATTTTAGTTACCTTCTCTAAGGCCTTGTACATCTCCTGATTCTTACTATTTAACTGTAATTTTCCTAATAGATTTTAGTTAGCATAAAAGAAAATTAGATTAATCAAAAGACAATAATAAGAAAAAAAATTTTAAACATAACAATATTGTGCTCCAACAGAAAACAAGATTAGAAGCTGTGTCCTGAAATACTCTGCTTGGGCTTAATGTGCCTTGATGAGTAGTTTGAACCAAGTGCCTTTGAATGGTTTCATCTTGAGTTCCAAGGGATAAACCAGTAAGTTAAAACCAAAAAAAAAAATCATCGAACGCTACAAATGGCGCAAGATTTTGAGTGCCAAAAGGATATAGCAAAATTTCTTTCACCTGGAAGGTTTCAAAAATGAATTGCTTTTTTCTAATATTAATGGTCATGAAACTGCTGTTCATTATATCTTAATACACAATATGGAAAGTTCATGCCATAAATTAAGTCAAAAAGTACTATA
Source organism: Acacia concinna (assembly GCA_037177275.1). Classification (NCBI taxonomy): domain Eukaryota; kingdom Viridiplantae; phylum Streptophyta; class Magnoliopsida; order Fabales; family Fabaceae; genus Acacia; species Acacia concinna. The sequence continues at coordinate 3,699,464 of JBAGKO010000012.1, forward strand.
GAAAAGAGTTATGACACACAATAAAGCACTTCAATATAATTTGTGGGCAAATTGGACCCGAAAAATAAGATTTACACCTGTTTCTTGAACTGAGGTATGAGTTGGTGTGTTTTCAACGGCTTCATCCATCTCATTAGTCCCATTTGCTGAACAGACAAATTTCGCCAAAAGAAAAATGTTTCAAGATTTGGAAAATTAAAATTGAATTTACTAATTCAAAAAATAAAATAAAAAATCATTAAAAAAATGTATTGGTGAGAAAGAGCTAATAAATTTTTATAGACAAAAAGTATTGGTGCTCTGGAAATTTTGTACAAAGAGAATACCAATATTCTTTTAATACAGCAAAGTACTGGTGTTTTGATTTATGTCCTTATCATATCAATCATAATAGATGCAACATGGATGAGCATATTTTCACTTAATTAAAATGGATTTCCAAGTCTTCTGATTCACCTAATAGATTTTGGTAAATTTTTAAGAGAGTCAAAATCTGAATTATGCTGGGCTGCACGATGTTATAATATGTACCTGTACTATATAGTTAATTAAACCAGTGATTACTGCATGAGAGAATTATTGAACAAAGAAAATCAGTTTCACGACAATTACAACATATTGAACCTAAGAAAAAGTACCTGAATCTTGAACAATGACAGAGCTCAATTTGTTTTGAGCATCTTGAACGAAATCTTCCTCAGCAGTTTCATGCATCTCTCGTGTCTCAATAACTAAATAAGATTCGTTTTGAAAAAATGAGACAATTTCTTTTCTTAAATACCAACGAATTACTATTCCTTCTAAATAAATAAAAAATAATAATACTACATGACAAGATCACTACCTGAATCAACTTTTGTAAAATTTAATGTGGTTTGACTAGCTTCATACAGAGTGGTACTGATTTTGCATCTCTGTTGAGTGTCGATACCTAATAAATAAATATAGAATATGACATGAAGTAATTATAAAATAAGGTTAACTTGAGAGAAGTAATAAAGAAAGACACTAAAATATGTAAGAGCCAAAATTTAAGTGGTATAATGATTATTTAAGAATAAGAATAAAAGAGTCCTAACTCTTAATAAGTACCTGCATGTGGAGTAGGAAGTTCTTGTATTTCTTGCTTCTCTGAATTAACATTGTCATCTGCCTTTGATTCCTTGGAGTTTAATGCTCCTCTTGTACTCACACTATTTTGATGCGTTTGATTATTTTCTATATTAATACTTGAAGATTCTTTACAGTCACCTTCAACGCCTGCTCCATTTGCCTAATTGAAACAGGTAAGAAAATACTTTATTATATCACTAAATGAACATTTACATTTAATAGTTCTATTAGGATCAATAAATATTAATTAGAGCACAATACACCTACATATATAGAACGAAATTTATAATGATGTGAGAATAATTAATATGCATCTTGGACAATTAACTCAATAGGAAAGAAATACTTATTTTTGCTGGAAATATATTATGAACATTGTTTGTTACCAAATTTTTTGTTTTAAAATCATCTTATAGCTTTTTCCAGATAGAGGTCAAAGGTATACAAAGCAGATGATATCACCTGCAGGTGAGACAAAAATAAAAAACAAGAAGATAATAAGAAGGGTGTAACAATTTTTAGAATTTACTTTTTCGACATGCCTACCTTTTCCACGAACAACTGTTTAATAGTAGTGTTAAGGTCCTCTCTCTAACGGTTCTTTTCATCTTCCACTTCCACTAATTTCAGAAATGGGGCAATAATGACCCCAGATGAGAAACTTTGTAATTTGTGGCACCCTATCACTTTCAGTATGACCAAAGTTGGGAATATGAAGGTGTGTTTCCCACCGCAAAAGCTTATGAAACTTGATAAACAAGTTAGTTCCAAACACTTCAAGCTTTCAAATATGACCACTTCTTCTAATTCTGCTTCATCCGTCATCACAACCTGCTCTAGCATCTCACAATTGCAAATCATTAAGCTTGTTAGGTGGACGAGACTTTTTGCAGTGTAAGGTGTCATGAAGTACATGAGCCTATTGCAATCCTTCACTTCCAAGGAAGTTAAGTTTTTGAAAGAAGCACAAGGTGGTGACAATCTTATTATCCTTGAACATTCCCCTACAAACAATTCCTCAAGGTTTTGAACTAGGGGATGTGATGCTGAATCATCATTATTCCATATATGCTCAAGCTGCTCCGATTGATATATCCACAATTTTTTAATTTGAGTGGGGATTGCAATCCTGAAATCACCAATTTCTTTTGAAGGAAAGAGTGTTTCAAAAGAACCAGAACCTACTTGAAGGATGGTTGTAGCTGGGAATTTCAGGATCAAATCATGTAGAAATTTTGTTGGAGGTTCCTGAAATTGTCTCAAACGAAGTATTTCTATTCTTTGAAAGTGATTTTTCTCATAATTGCCATTTAATATTCTCATAGTCTCCTTTTCATCTAATGACAGATCCTCCAATTTTCCGGACACCTGAAAAACAAAATATAATTTGTTTCTCTCATCATATAATCAACTAATAATAAATTAACCTTTATTTTTTTTACAAACCACATATAATATTCCAGTTTGCCGCAATCACGCATGCATCATATTTCTCACAAAGAATAAAATAAAAGATATTTAGATTAAATAAATAAAAAAGAGTGGCGCACACCTTTTCAATAAGAAACAGAGCTTGTTCATTTTGAAACTCAATGTCACCCTCCCTAAGCAGTTGGGAATTGAAATCGTCAAATGCAAATAGTTGCAATTCTTCACATCCACGAACATTTAATGTCTTCAATGAAGGACAATCTAGAGTATATCTTTTTTGATAGAAATTAGTGAGCTGCGCCAAATTAAATAGCTTCAAGCTTGTTAATCGAGGAAAATCAAAATTCAGTTCCTCTAATAATCCTTCTTCAATTGAAACAATTTCCTCAACACCACAAGACTCAACGTGAAGCTCTTCAAGTTGTCTCAAGTTTTGGCATAATGAGACCGAAAACAAATTTTTCAGGTGTTGGCATTTATCAACTTTCATAATCTGTAAATTCCCAAAGCTGATTATTTCTCCTGCTTCTATATTCCATACGTGTTCCAAATTTGGGAGCCTTGAGAGTGTTAATTTTTTTAACCGGCTAACTCCTTTTGATTCCATTGCTTTGCCATCCAATGATTTTAGATCAAATATTATTTCTAATGAATCACACTCTGCTACTTCCATTTCCTCCAAAGTAAACAACAATTGAAGCAAATTTGATGAAAAAATCGTGTTTGATAAGAATGTACATTTACGCACAACCAAATGCTTCAAGTTATAGAATATTTTCTGCCCAACATCGCCATACCATAGTTCTTTCAGTTCTGGATATTCGGCAAATTCCAAATGACTGAAGCTACTGAAAGCCACCTGCACAAATGATTATCATCAAGGTCAGTGATAATAAAAGGATTTTTTTTTTTCAAAATCAAAACATACCATATTAATTAACAAATCACATTGAAAAACTAATTTGCCGCTAATTTCAAATAGCTTTCATAGTATGTAAAGAGAAATTGCTACTGGAGGACATTACATAGAAACGATATTATGACTCTGTTCACGTTATGATTAATTTCCTTGAGTGAAAACCATACCTTCTCCTGAAACATGTTGGTGACTGCTCTAGTAAGACCACATTCCCAACACCATATTCCATCTTCTTCATTTGTCAATATCTTTTGAAGCAATGGTGCACTTGTCTCCCCTGCAGAAAAGCTAGTCATTCTTGGACATTGTCGTATTACAAGTTTCTCCAACAATGGAAGCTTCAACAAGCAGTTACAAGAGCAAAACATCTGGAGTTTTGACAAACTGTCAAGTTCCAAAACTTCTAAGCTGTTGAAGGTGATTTCGTTGATGTTATCCCCTCCCTTTTCTTCGACAATTTCCTGAATTGAATTACACTCTCTTATCTTTAATGTTGTTAACTTGACCAGACTTCTTGCTGTTGAAGAGCTAATTAAATAAATCAATCCATTGCAACTTTCCACCTCTAAATATGTCAAGTAATCAAAGGTTACGGAAGAAGGTACCAAGTACTTTAAATTGGAACACTGATCCACATCTAAGTGTTCAAGAACTTCAAGAACAGGGTCTATTTGGCATCCTTGTTTACATATACGATGGAGTTCATGCAAGTTTCTGAGTGTCAATTTTTTTATTCGTGTCTCATTCTCAACTTTTCCTTCTATATTGAGAGGTATTTCTTCTGGAAATATCTCCTTAAAAGAACTCCATTCCATGATGAGATGCTCAAGACTAGTCATGTTTTGGAGAAACCAATATGGGAAAGTCGTTTTATCATCTTCAAACTCTTGCAATGTAAGAATTTTGAGTTTCTTGAAATGTTCCCCAGAAAAGTGCCCTTGTAATATAATGCTCACATGCTCATCGGACAAGGCCAACTGCTCCAAGTTAACCATAACCTATATCATATAATCAATGCAAAAAACCAAGCTCCATTATGTATTAGAAGGGAAAATGTCAAGGATATATTGGTACAGAGCAAGGTTAAACCAGTAAATTAGTTTATTGGATGTTCAGTGATCTACTATATATATGTGCATGCACTTGGTTTTAAGTTTTTCACTTGACAATATACTCAAAAATTTTGAAACATGCAAGTGATTGACTTTATACATAACAAAACATGATTGATAACTTATGGAAACATGAAAAGTATACTTGATATTGTTTTGTTAAGAATGAGGCATACCTTCTCAAGTGTGAAAAGTGGTTGTTGCATTGAGACTTGAATATTACCATCAGGAAGCCTTCCTTGGCTACTTACACCCCATGTGTTGAACAATTTCAATTTCATACATCTGAAGAAATCAAATGTTTCCAATGCATGGCAAGCTAAACTGTGATTTCCAGCATAAAATCCCTCCAAATCAATTAAATTCCAAAGAACTAATGAGGTTAGTGATTTAAACTCAAATTTTACAGGATTATCTGAGGGTTCTTCTCGCTTTGAAATGATTTCCTTCATCCTTTTAGCTCGCTTGATTGTAATTTGTTCAAGTAGAGGCAGGTCCATGGCAATGGAGAATGGAAAAAGATATGCTAAATCTCCACAATTTTCAACACGCACAACTTGTAGACTCCTAAAGCTAAGACTTGATTGAGGATCTCTGCTCCAAATTTGCTTCAACTTTGGCAATCCAAGTAAGGTTATATTCTTAAGCTGTGTTGTATCTTCTCCACTGCACTTTTCATTGACAACAAGCTGAAAAATTTCCTCCACTGAGTTGCAGTCTTCTACCTCTAACGTCTCCAGAGTAGCAAATGCTCTGTGCATATGTATTGGAAATATGTGCTGAATTTTCTGACAGTTTTTCACTTTCAATGTCTTAAAGCTGGCCATGGAATTCGGAGTTAGGACTGGGTGCCATATTGTCTCCAAGTTTTCCATGTCTTCTATTATTATTGTTTCCAATTTGGGTAGAAGTACCTGCCATCAACTCAAGAGTTTCATAGCTAACTAAAAACCATACTTAGGATAAGTTTTATAACAAAAATACAGAACTTGGGTAAACTCTATTTGAAGTTATTCAAGATTCAACTGTCAATTATTCTACCGCATTATTCTATTAAGCTTATTGACTCCTAAAACATATTTTAATTAGGAAGAAAAATATAACTAAATAAATACATTTGTCGTTCCTAAATTGTTCTCTACTTTACCAAGTGTAAAATTATTAAAGTGTGTTTTCAAGCGAAAGAAAGAGAGAGTTTGTGTGTGTGTATGAGAGAGAGAGAGGGATTAAAAGTAAGCCTCATACTTGTACAAAATTATCTTATTTTTTTGAGTTTAAAAACTTTTTTAAATGTATTCTATAATTTACTACTCTGTCACATTGGTTTCTCTTAAAAAATTTGCTTTTTGGTGGTTGAACAACAATACAGTCTTCTTTACGTTAACGATAGTTAATATAAAACAAATGGAATACCATACCTTAGTAGAAAAAGACAGAGGTTGTTGATGTTGAATTTGAACTTCATCCTCTTCCCTTTTCCCTCCAAGGCTTGGTTTCCATATGTATTGGAGTTTAGGAAGATTAGTCAGGCAAATTTTTCGCAGATGACTAGCCCCTTTCTCTAATATTGCCTCTTCTTTTGCAGTATCAA
>JBAGKO010000012.1:3771209-3790008 GCA_037177275.1 Acacia concinna
GATGAAATTCATTTCAATTTTTTTCCCAACTAAAAATTCATAACTTTACTAGTATTAGCTATAGATCAATATTCATAAACAAGGTAATTTCTTCTTCTTTTTTTACCTACATAAAGAAGGTAATTTCAATTAAACCAATAAGTCTTAATATAGTATAAAGGGTTATAACAACTAAAATATGATATGTATTGAATGTGAATTTATGTGAAGAGTTATCTCAAGTAGACTTGACAATATTCAAATTTAACTTGGTAGTATTGGATATCACACACACACACACACTACGGCGTATGTATTAAAAGTAACGTTACTTTTTAAAGGAAAAATATCAAAGACGGATTTTCACCCAAAAAAAAAATCAGACGGAATTTAAACAAATATTTGAAGTGATTAATGTAAAAAAAGAACTTTACTAATTTATTTTTCAATATTTCGAAACCGTTCAATTTGATTTCTAATGTTTGAATCATTTTATTATTTTGTATCAGGACAACTTGACTTGTTTTCGGTGGAGTAAGACAATACAGAATATTAAAAAAGGACAATACAGAATAAAAACATTTTAAACTGCATTTTTTGTTTTAAAAAAGTATATTTGATAAAAAAATAAAATTTATTATATTGTGCCAATTACCAAATTCGAATTATTCATATGTTTAAAGTGAGAAAGGTTCAGTGAGATTTGAGCATATGAGGATCCACCAAAAATGTGGCGTTTACTAAACTTTTTCTCCCTTTGTATGAATCATTCTATACTTAACATTTCATGAAATAATTCACACTCGGAGATGTTATGAAAGTTGTTTTATTATATGATGTTGATTCGAAGAATGTGAAGCTGACAGACGACAGAGCAAATCTATTGGAAAGACAAGCGAAGATATATAAAGATTAGGAGACATATACATATAAATAATTAAATGGTGGATGAAGCATCGCTGTCCAACGTTCCTTAGCAAAACAATTTAATTAGTGAAGACCCCAAACTACAAAAGGTTAAAAGTAAATAATAGTAATACTCTTGCAAGTAACGTCCCATTAATTAATTCATTAATAGACAATGATTAATTAACCTTAATTCGACAAATACAATATGTGGACCACACGTTTGGCATTGCTGCCTACTTCATTGCCTTTATTGGTATTGCATGGCCGATGAGTGAAAAGCACCTCACAACAACCCCGCAACACAGACACACACACGAAACTGTAGGGATTTTGATGTTGGAGAATGAAGAATCTTGCTTGCTGTTGTAGTCTTAGATGATTGCTTACACTGAAGAAATTAATATCAACAAGACCACAAAATCACAAGATAGAGTGGCTCTTTCTTTTGTCATATACTATTAAAAAAAAAAGACAGTCGGCCGGTGACAAGGCTTCTGCTAGGTGAGGTCTTAGAAGAGTAAAATGTTCGTAGACTTACCCTGTAAATAGAAAGGCTGTTCCATGGATTTTGTCACATAATATAATCAATTTCACTTGCGTATCATTTTGTGCACTTTTTTCTATCTCTGAACTCTGTTACTATAATTTGGTTTAATTGGACAAAAAATGTTGTTGTATATGCACATTAAGAGTAGGATTTATTGTCCATAAACAATAAACTAGTATATACTCCTTTATTTGTTCTTTTTGCTAACATATGTCTACCCACCCAAATATATATGCATAGCACGGATATACGACTAATTGCAATATGTTAAGATATATTTAATGTTGGATTAACTAGTTGTTGTGTTTGTGTGTTCTGAGAAATAATATAAGCAGGATGACCATTATATTACTGAAATCAATCATCTTTCTGCATATTAGTTCATTATTACCGCATGTGCAGAAAGAAAGAAGCATACAAGAATGCATAATTGAACAATTTAAATGTCTTTGGTCTCTTTTCTTTTTCCTTTTTCTGGCTTTGCCTTGTCCACTAGAATGAAAGTTACCATTATTTCGATTTAAAAATGTAATCCAGGAAACTTTTGGATAACAACAGAGCCAAATAGTGTCTGTGGGTGTTATAGATGTTATATGTGAAAAAAAAAAATCCAGAATGCATACAAAGCTATAATAATTTAAAATGTAAGCTTTACAAGTTTGGCCATTAGACAAATTGCAGAAAATTTGAAGATTATTTTGACTGTACTTCAACCTTTCCTGTTTCCCATAAGTTTAGAGCCTTCTCGTTATAACGAAACATGATATGCTGTGGAAAAAGTCACCACTTAATTACCTCCTAAGGATAAAATGATTTGAGGAAAGAATTTTTTTTTTGTTACTTTAAATATTTGATAAAGTCGAAGTAGAAAGAAAAGAAAAAAAGTAAAAGTTGAAACCCCTGCTTTCTGCGCTAAAAAGTTGTAAATGTTGACCGGAATTGGAGTTGATGACTATATATCAAGTCCATTAAAAATAAATCTAAAATGGCAAAACTTGAATAATGTAATATTATATTGTAAACAAATTGGCCCATGCAAATTGCAATGCAAAGTCTCTCATAAAAAGGAATTAAAAAGAAGTTAGTTAAAATAAAAAACGATTTTATAAATAAATAAAATTTTTTGCATCGTGAAATAGAAAAAGTAATTGTCATCCATAAGTAAGCATGCTAAAACACAAACCAGATATGATTTTTAATATATTGCACAAAATCTAAAAAGAATATATTATTCATGACTTAAAAAGACTCTTAAATGTTATATGTATGTGTGTTTGATATTGATATGTATCATACCATATATATATATATATATCATTTTCTTTTTTCTTTTGTTAATCATTAAATAGACTCTTAGTCTTTGTTATTTCCATAAACAATTTGCATTACGAACAAAATGTAGGGGTCTCTTCCATTTCTTTTTTATCAAACAGAATTATCATTTTCATTTCCCTTTGCATTATAAGAAATCCCATGTAGCAATTAAATCGTTGACTATTGCATTTTCTTGCACATTTTTGTGTGTGTGCATATACTAATATTTGCCTGCTATTTTATTATATATATATATATATATATATAGAACTATAGCTTGATTCCATAGTATTGGAAAGCAAGTTTATAGTGGGGCCATGGCATAAGGCACACGTACGCGTTCTAATGTAAAAAGAATATGAATTAAATGAGCTCTATGTTCTTATGAACAGTTATTCTGCAAGAATATATATTTTCGATGAGGAAGAGAAGACAAGAGGAGGAAAAGAAATAAAATGGATGCTTCATAAAGTGATTCCTTGGATGAAAAGCAACTTTGAAATTCCGTTCCCACGAGACAGTGGGAATTGGATTTATATAATGCAGTGGTTCAAGTATAAAGCAAGAACATGAAGTATCACATTGATAGGTCACCAAAGTTTGAAAGTCACATGTATTCGCATCAATCTCAGGAAAAGAAATCCATGTACACACCATATAATATGTGTGTTTGGTTTCTCCATGTGATCTTTTTATGGATCTTATAATTAGGACCGGATGAAGTAACTAATTAAGATAATCCTTTGAGTCTTCTAATAATTTTATAAAGTAATTGACTTAGTTTCTTTAATTTTTTAAATTATTCTATGATGGGCCTATATACCAAGGACATGCTGTAGTATACAATAAGAAAGTGTGGAAATATCATGTAGTAGTGAAAAGATGAGTACAAGTTCGACCCAAAAAAAAATCAGTACAAGCGACTGAAAGAATATCATTTAATTGAAGCAATTATTAGTCCAAAATTTCGAACGATGGATGACGTGAATTAATGAGGCACTGATTTCTTAGCTATAATATTTCCTGCCTATTTTTCTACGTGTGGTTGGAAAATCAATCATCTAGCAACTACATTTGTCACTGGCAGTCTAAGAAGATTGGATAAAAAATATGTCAAAGGATCTCTACGCATATATACCACTCAGTTTTATAATATAAGTTAATTGTACCACATTCTCACCAAAAAACAAAAAAACAAAAGCATTAAGTACGTATATTTTTCCACATCTGTACTTATTATGAAGGGTGTCCATCCTCTCTCACTTCAATTCTATCTCCATTATGCATTTACATTTCTTTTTCTCCTCTCTTTTTTAATATAATTCAACAAAGATAAAATTGTCAAAAGCTCATTTATTACCCTATTAGTGACTTATATTTTTAAACAAACTTTTAGATACAAGTGGCTTATATTTTAAAACCGAATGGTACAGGCATTGAAATTTACAAGCCAAAAAAATGGTAATTTACAAACCTCAAAGGAATCAAACTTTTATCAGAATTTTGAGGCCAGTCAAAAAACAATTATCACAATACTATATTGTGTAAATTAAAGCCTTATACATTGAGGAAATTTTGATGAAAATGAGAAACCATGGAAGAAAACTTGGGGAAATATAACATGATAGAGTTTGGAGTGCTTATTGTTGACTTTTAGATAATCTTTTTGACGAAATTAATAATGAACACTAAAATGCTTAGGGATAGGCCTGTCTTCTCTTTACGCTGTTAACATCTGATAGCTGTGGGCAAGCTGAATAGAATTGCGTGAGTACGTCTCCAATGTCCACGTAGTCCTTTGACTTTAAACATAAATTGTCATGAAACTTTATTTTTTCAATCACAATCATCCCCACATGGAGCCTGAATTTCTCGTTGATCGTAGAAAATGAATTGTGATGCTGTTGATGATATTTATCAAAAAAAAAATTCATTTTCAAAATTATTTTCATTATTGCAATCGAGTCGAGTAATGATTGAAGGCAGGCACTCTCATTTCAATACATTTAATTTATATTTCGTGTAATCCATATACTAATATTTTGTCTAATTTTGCCTGGAAAATCGCATTCATACAATTGTCATTGTACTATATGTCATTCATTGTGATTTGTGAGTTTCAAAATAATGCCATTCCATTTAGTGCAATAAGTGATGTAGTTTGATAGGAGTTGTCGAAACAAAAAATACTCATAAGTCAATTTGGTTCGATTCTATGGAAGAGGATAACATGTAATCCTAATTCTAATGAAATAGATTGATTATAGTGTTTGGTCGGACTTCTATAATATAACAAGGATTACAAATTTGCAATCCTAATTTGATGTAATTAGTATTACACTCCTATGACTAATGAATGCTGATGCAAACATCTCATAATCAAATTAAAAAGATATTATTACTATTATAATTTTTTAACTTGACAAAAGTGCCCATCCATAAATGTGGCTAAATATTAAATTATTATCATAATTATATATTAAAATTAATAATATACAAATTAAAAAAATCCCCCACCAAAAAGATTAATAAAATTATATTCCACCTTTAAAAATATTAAAATATCCCAATAAAAAAATATTCCTACCATTAAATATTAAAAAATTACAATGAACCCAACATGTACATCCCATAATTTTTCCACCATTAAATATTAAAAAAAATATTATGAAACCAACGTATACCCTACAGTAATTGAAAAAAAAATACTATAAACAAAACATGCACATTTACATATATGAGTAGATAATGATAATTTTGTCTCTTATTATTCCTATATATTATCATGTTCGATGTAAACCAATTAAACAATTTTATGCAAATGTATAATCTTTTTTAGTAACAAACCAAACAAATTCATGTAATCATCATAACATTCAATTCTATTCATTATCTCCGATTCAGGGAACCAAACAAGCACTTATAGTTCTAATTTTGTATGTAGAGAGAAAAGCTTTTTTTTTTTTTAATCATATTGATAAGTCGCATGTCGCATCATTAAAGTTTACATATAAATGTATAATATCACTATTACTTTATTGTTGAATAGAATTTGTTTTTATGATTCATCAAAAAAAGAATTTTTTTTATGGGATATATTGTACATTAAATAAAGATAAAGTTGGAAAACTATTAAATTTTTAAGGAAGAGTTAATAGGGTTTTTTTTTCTTGATTCTTCAGAAACATATTCGAAATAGTATATAAGATCAAAGGAATACTCCATTAGCTGGTTGAAACAAAAGGAATACTCCATCCGTTTCAATTAAATATATATATATATATATATATATTTATTTATTTGGGTGATTCATGTTAGAAAGTAAGGATTCATTGTGCAAGCAAAAAAAAAAAAAAGGATTCATTAATAATCTTTTTTAAGAAAATACTCTTGTAATTAATTAGGTGTTAATGTTAAATGAAAAGCTTTTTTGAAAGTTTATATTTCTTTTTCTAAAAGTGGGCAAAAAACTATTTCTTTTTCTGAAAATTAGGTTTATAACTGCATTTATTAAGGTTCATTGAACTTTACAATTTTCACCAAAATTTTTTTATAAATTAAAATGGAGGGAGTAAATGAACAATGTTCTTTTATTTAATAAAATGAAAATCTACAAACTATATAAAACATATACAAGATAAAATTATGTTCATTCAATTGATTCCAACTAATGAATTTTACTCATGGCCAAAAAACTAATGGATTTTATTCATCTCGGCAAAAATATAGTTTTTGGGGCGAAATGAGATATGGTGTATACAGTTAATAGTATTAATGTATATTCAAAATTACACGTAAGAAACAACATAAAAAGAATACAAACTATCTTTTTTTAATCAGTAATACAAACTAGCTTTGGCAATTTGTGTTTGTAAGGAATTAATCATGGAGGAATCATTATTGATAGACTTATAACGCACCCATACAACTGCACTGTTTTCTGGGTCAAAACATGGAACACAAAAACGCCATTCTTACTCTCATAATTATTTATTGCTTTCTGTGATGTAAGCATGATGCTGCAAGTGATGATTATTTACTTTTTTCTACTATTAATTGCACAAAAAGGCAAATTACCATACTAAAGTTCTTAATTAGTGGGAACAAATATATTTCTAAATAATGATAATAATCAATAATAAAGTTGGTGGACAGTTAATATCAGGAAGATCTCATGTTAATTGGAGCCACATCATGCTTTTTACAAAGCTGCTTTAGTTGTTCCTATTAAATGGGCATATTTGACTTAAATTTTAATTATTTAATTACTTTTGCTCATCTTCTTCACTTGCTTTGGTCGTCTGTTACTTGTACAGGCACCAGCATGCATACTTTGAAGATCCTCAAAATATTTTAACTTCTATATTTCAGGCATGATATCATATGAAGTCTATATAGTCTCATTAAAAATATATATTGCTTATGGTCCACAATATAAAGCATTTATAAAAAAAAACTTAATTAGTTTAAACTATGAATCACTTGTAAGATAATTAATGTTCATTTTATAAGTTTGTCTCTATAATTAATGCTTGTTTCCAATTTTATCCACTCAATAATTTTTTAAACACATTTTTCAATAAGAGTACAAGTAAAAAAATATTAATTTATGACATGCATATTTAATGATTATCTGTCAATTTGTTTCTCATGAATTAATTAAAGTATCATATAATATACTAGGAGTATAAAATTTTAATTTAGACTTGTGTTAGATGAATTATGTACATACTTAATTACATAATCAAACTCCATACACACGAACTCGTTATTCGTATGACAATGCTGGTTTTTCTCTTTATTAAATAATATGTGGCTGAGAGTTAGCGCCTATTTAGTCTGCAGTGTGGGGATGGAGGGAGAGGGTATAGTATTACATTATTTGATTTGGTTTTTGCAGAAATTTTAGTAGGTTTTTTTTTTTGGTTTAAGAGGGGAGAGAAAGTAAAGAATAATCACAATTTACCACTTCACTCTTAATGTATTATTTTGTATTTTGTATTTATGTACTAATGAATTCAAACCTTATTTACTTAATATAAAAATATTTTAATTATTACTACAACAATATATTTTAAACATAGAATAATTTTTTTAAACTGTAAGAATATAATTTTTCATTTAATTTTAAAATATTATTTTAAAAAATTTTATAATAGTATTTTTTAAATCATAATGATATGTTATTAGTTTAAATTACATTAAGATATTTTATAATTGTAACAATTACTTATTTTTGAAAAAATATTTTTAATTTAAATGAATTTTTTAAGAATGTATTTTAGATTATAATAATATTATTTATTTATTAAAATATATTTATGTCTAAAATTTATTTCATAATAAATTTTTAATTATAATAATATATATTTAAATTATTTTAAATAATATTTTTTAATTTAAAATTATAAGAATTTTTTATGAGTAAGAAATATATTTTTTATATTGGGTAATTTTTTAATAATATATTTTTAAAAAATGTAATAAATTTAATAATAATATATTTTTATTTTCAATTTATTTTATAATAAATATTTTGAATTATGATAATATTTTTAATGATAGATATTATTAGAATATCACTATAAGAGCAAAATAGTCAAAATTTTTGACTTCCCTCCAAAACCTTCAAATTTAGAGGGAAGCCAAAACTGGATATTGGTAGAGAGGGGATGGAATATTTAAGATCCCCTCCCCTCCAAAACAAACTATGAACTAAATAAATGAGAGGAGGGGAGCTACTACCTTCTTTCCCTTCCTTCCAACCAAACACAAGTTAGGTAAATGACTTAATTTCAACATTGCTGAATCAAAGATCTGGACCCTCCTTTATTGAGATAGATTATAAAATGGCCCTTATAACCAAATGACATCAACATCCTCCTTTAGTCTTTTTTTAAAACGTAACATTGTGAGTTCAAACTTTTTGTGGGTATAATTAGTCTGAGTCAATACCATTTTGCATATTCCTCTTTTTGTGCCTTTGATTAGGGTCTTAATTATGTGATGTTTATAATCAAACTGTTGATCCAATAACTTCTGCAAAACTAAAGAAGCTATTTGGTTTGTTGTTGGTTCATTTTCTTACCATGCGATGAGTTAATTTATATTTGTAGGTATTTTTTCTTTTCTAGATTTTTATTTTCCTTTGTTAATTAAAGTTACTTCAAACATAAACATAATGTGCATTTTTAGCCCAATATAATGCGCTGTTAATATTTAATTATCACTTCCAGAAAATTACTCAAAATTTATATTTGTGTCCTTCTAGGCTCTAGCTGGCCATTTGAAAACTGCACGTTGCCACTAGATCCAAACTTCAATCACTGCGACTCTCAAGAGTTGTTACCGCAATAATTTTGCTGGCAGTAATATTAATAAATACGAGATCTACTTTTTCAGATGAAGAGTTGTTTGAGATATTTATTTTTATAATATATGCCTTCAATTCATTTTATCTCTCAAATTTATCATTTTTTTAAAACTAAGTAAAATGAGCGTCCATCAACTAAGATAGTTTTCAACTATCAGATGGAGTATTAAAAAACAACTAGGGCATATAGTTTTTATAAACAACTAATCATTTTAGTATCTTTAAATTTTTTATCTACCTCAGTATATTTAATCATTTTGAAGTAAATATAGCATTATTTCATCAAGTTTTGGGCTCGTTGTAATTGTGAACAAATTACTCAAGGTCATAAATGAAGAAAATGAAATGCCGAATTACATTTCACTTTCATGTACGACGACGTGCTTTAACTTTCTCTGTTTCTTGTGTGTTTCGCGGGGGAAGTGATGAAACACGAATGAAATGAATGTGGTGGCAAAAGGGGAAAAGCCTAAAAGCTATGAAACAAAAAAGGAAGAAGGGAGTCATATTAAAAGTGGTGGATGAATGGTGAAATCAGTGGACACACCTCAACGTACTATCGCTTTCTAACAATCACACCTTGTGAGGTCCCACTTTCCCCCTTCATGGCAGACATTCATGTCTTCCCCTACGCGCCATTACACACACACACACAGTGTCAACACACGCACACACAAGCTGACTTTTTTTGCCCATAATCATATGTATTCTGTTGTTTGAGGCGTTTCATGGTATTAAATGTGGACACCTATTCTAACAGAGATTTCAACCCTTGTTTGCCATGTTTAAGGAACTAATCCATTCTTCTAAATCCAACTCATGTTGCTTAGTTCTTCAAATCTTAAATGCAAGAGCTAATGCTTTAGTTATAAATGTGCAGTTGGACATAGTCCCTTTTATCATAGTATAAATCAACTATAAGTACGCATAATAATTAAAAAGAGGTGGTTCTATTGACTCATTAACTTTGTCCAAAACTAAAACATTTTTTTCCAATTTTGTCAATATTCACAAGAATAATGAGAAACACTACAATAACTTCCAAATCATCCCCAAGTAAATTGTTATAGGGGTATAAAGTTTATTAATTACCAACCAAGAGATTTATATTATGGATTAGGAGCTTTTTCCCAAAAGACACCCAATATCCAACCAGAAAAAAGTATATTTTTTACAATTAACTGTGATTTCTAGCCACTCTCTTTTTAGGCATTTGCGGCTATCACTAGCTTGGATTTCAGAAAAATGTTATGCATTCAACAACTGTTGCAAATATACAGAGATCCATGCATCAAAGTTTAGACAAAACAAGCACGCCCTTTTTGGAATCGTTTGTGCTTTTTTCCATGAAATCAGTCCTTTTTTAATACATTTAAAACTAATTACTATTCCTTCACAGTCTTTCAGGAAAAATTATGATCAGACAAAAAACTTAGATAATAAAGTTCCTTATCTCTTGAAATTCAGATTCTCTATACCGTGATTATTTCATTCCCATTGTTTTAAAAAATATCACGCATAATATAAAATTCAGATTGTCAGAATGGGATGCGAAAGTTATTTATTTAGAGGCATAATTATATCTTTGAGACAAGGTGGTGCATATTTAATTTCTAATAAGATTTCAGTAGTAAATAATTAAAATAATCTTTTCAAGAGTTTCAGATGGATGCAGTTTTCATTTTCCAATGGCCAATTTTTGCTTTTGAAAGTAATAAAAATTAATCGTTGAAATATTTTAAACGTATATAGTCGTACAATATATTGTGGAATATTTTTCTTCCACCTTTCATTTCCTGGAGAATGAAAAGATCACAAAGAAACAAAAGAACAATTGCGATGGAATATATGAGTTCGAATAAAAATACTGCTATATTATATTCGAGCCTTACAGGTAAAGCAAATTACTGTTACCTACTTTTGTGGGAATATTACTGCTCTGTTTTCCAAAGCAAATTGAATTCCTTTCATCCCATTATTGTCCATGAATAGTGTATAGCATGCATGCATGCCTGCCTCTATAGCTTACTTCATTGGCTCCTTATTAGAAGATGCCTTCTAGAATAAATCTATGGTGCCTAATATAAGTCAAAGGGTAATTAATTAATATGCTTAAGTTCATCCTTGTTGCAAATTGATATATAAAAGGAGAATTTAATTCCGTTTCAGTTTTTATTTAACCTTGAATGTGGTGTTTTTCTCTATATTTAATAGGGGCACAGTTAATTTTTTAAATTAAATAAAAATTTTAATGAGTTAATTACTTTTTATTAGTTTCGATGAGATTATTTAAGTAACTTATAATAAATACTGGAAGAAGTAAACCACGGTCATACAACACGCCAAAAAACAAAGGGCTTTTTTTACACAACATTGGGTATAGGAAGGAAAGCAGGTTAAGCATATCAGAACACAAAATCGATTTATATTCTTATTTTAGTGTTCTCATAGTCAAAAAAAGATTTCTTGAGGAAGCAGCCAAACAAGAAAAAGCAACCACACCATCCTTTCACCACTCCGTCACCTTCTTTTCGTCAAGCCAATATAGCTGTACTTTTGAAGATTCTTTATTATAAAATTTATGTTCTTTCACAATTAATTAATGGAGCAATATTAATGCTTGACAATATGACTTCCTTGCCCTTTTTATCAATCAGCGGAAATTTCTCCTTATCATTGAATAGATACTGCTGATGAAAAAAAAATAAGAGAAAGCAATCGTATGCTTAATTAATCCAAGTCCTCTGAAGTGAAATTTGTCTGAGTGAGTCATTAGAAAGTGTTGAAGATGAAAAACTAGTCTTTGTCTCTCTGATACTATGATTGTTTTTTTTTTTGGTGATATACTATGATTGTATTTTAATAATTAATTAAAATGATTCCTATGACATGCAACGGGTGTTTTATTTTCAAGAACAATGTTGTTGAACAATTATATTTGGTAGTTTAAATCCTTAAAATTTTATGGTTAATTCCCTAAAAAGTTAGCAATGTCAATAAATTTGAACTAAATAATCTTCTCAACAATTGGTATCTCATTTTTTCAAAAAAAAAAAAATCTTATTCTCCATTTTCAACTCATGTGACGTATATTTCCCTATTGTCCATAATATAAGTCACCTTCTAGATGAATTTTATAGTTCTAAATATAAGTCACTTTGTAAGGGTTTGTGTAGGATTAAGTGATTTATTTCAAACAAGACATTCTTCTCAGTTTCTAACGAGTGGATAGGTACGTAGTATATGCTTTTTAAATTATGGTATTTATTAGGAATTTAGGGGTATAGATATAAATAAAATCGGAACAATTTTTAGATAGTTTTAATGATGCAACTAACTTCTCTTGATTCCCATGAGTTAATATATTACAAATGAATTATATTACGGGAGGAGGGAATGTAGATCAATGCTCGTGTGTGTGTGAGAGAGAGAGAGAGAGGGAGAGAGAGAGAGAGGGATTTTTAATTTACCTCTCCACAACATTTGTTGGTTCCACAGTAACTACAGAGGGCTTTTTCGTAAATCCATCCAATGATCTATAAGGCCACACAAAACCTTTCATATAGAACTTGAATGTGAAGTTGGATTGGTTTTCTCTCCCAAATGTGCATCGAATTTAAAACCCTACTTTCCAATCACTTTTAGCAGCTGAAGCTTCTCCTTCCCTCTTCTCATTCCCTCCCCCTCCCTCCCTCCCTTCCTCCCTTCCCTCTCGGTCCCTCTCTCTCCTTATCTATCTACCTGCTGGTTCATGGATATTGATCTCTTGTGGGCTCTTGGGGGGTGGTGTTTTCTTCTCTCAAATTGCATGGCTGAACCCAAATCTTCATCTTCTTCGCAAAACCTCTCTCCGAAGTCTCTCCCTAACTTGCTTCAATTCCTCTCCTTCCTCTTCGTTCTCCTTCTTCTCGTCAACCTATCTCATAACCAGCTAAATCCTTCTTCAAAATCACCTTCAGTGGCTTCCTCTGAACCCACCACGGCGTCTAAAACACCGGCATCTTCATCAGAGTCCACCACAAATTTAAACCCACAAAAATCCCATAATTCACATACTTCATCAAGGAAAGGTAGAGAATTCGGTTCAGACGCTCATGAAGTTCCCAGTGGTCCAAACCCTATTTCAAATCGGTAAGTCATCTGAAAGCTACGATGATCGTATATATGGCAACCTAGCTAGCTCTAGCTTGCTAGCTTGCTACTAGCTGAAGAAGATTATGAAAATTGGAGATTTAACGGCGACGTCGTATTGTAGTTGTCATCCTTTATAGATCTTGCTATCCAGTTCGATCGCCATGAATATCTATTTCTGTGGGAGGCTTGTTATAATAGTCTAGTTGTTATCGTCCTCATCATAACTAGCTAGCTCGAACTTTTGCTTTATCTTTTTCCTTTTTTTTTTTAATTTTACTTTTGGGCTGGAAATGTATAGCGAGAGACACTCTATAATTTTACTGTGTATGTTTGTGGGGACCCTCCTATTTTTATTTCATATATAGACTGCGTTAATATATATTGGTGTTGGTGGCATAAGAATCTAAGCTCATATCTTTCTCTCGATGTATGTGTAGTATAGTTTTTATTTATTCCACTTAATGTTTGCCCCTCTAGATTTTGGATTGGGTGATATAAATAGAAAATATATATGACTGATATTTTTTTTGATAAAATATTACTGATATTAATTTACACTTTGAAAATGATGCTATATAAATCTTTTCTTTTCCTGAAATAATATCTGAACAACCTGGTTGCAAGTTTTCTTTTACTTTTGCTTTTTCCGTTCTGATCTCTCCCATATCTTGTTTCTTCTTTAAGCCCATTAATATCTTCTCCGTGACAGTGGGTTTGTATACATAGGAGACTCTATATATCCCTCAGACAAGTTGAAGGTGACACCTAAACTGGAATCTTTTCAGAACATTACAAGAGTAAATAGAAATAGGGAAATGGAAGGGGAATTAATTTCTCTGATACTAATCTGAGTGGAACTTAATTAGTTTTCTCAGAGAGAGAAGAGAAAGCAGCCCCCAACATAATTCTTACATTTATAGGGAAAAATGCTAGAGAAAAGAAGAATGAGAAAAAGGAGGAGAGAAGAGGCAAACATAGAAGAAGATAATATTTAATCATGTTTTGTGGGATTTGCTTTCATGGATTCAGATGGAGGAGGTGAAGGAAGGAGGAGGAAATGAAGAGGAAGATAAGAAGGGAATCTGAGAAATGAACAAGAGAAAGCATAGTGGTGTCAGATCTGAGTGACACAGAAACAGTGAGAGGACTTGGGACCTTTTGTTTTGCCTGACCAAAATTATTTTGAATGCGTCTTTGGGACTTTGCTTTTGTCTTCTCAATCACATTTCTCGAGAAAGCTGACACCAAACCAAAGGTAATGAGTGAGCCCATGATTTGATAATTATAACTGTATCATTTCCCCTATTCTTAATTCAGCTGCTCACTTCTTTTTAAATACAAAACAAAATCACTTTACCATTTTAATCTCCACAATGATTTTTTTTATTGACCAAATGGTTTAATATTGAAGAGAGAAAACGAGATTTGGGAAACCTATCCTATATAGAAGCTTCACCATTCTGTTTCTTTCTCTTTACCACACCCTCCAATGGTTACAAGGGTTTAATTAATTATTATATAACCCTTTCCCCTCTGATTGCTCTCTTCTTTCTTTTTTATCCGCTTTTCTCATATAACAAACATGCAGTATTTCACCCATTATCCAAATGAAATCTTTCATTCAAGAAGGAAGATTGATGCACTCTTGTTTTGTCAAATTCAAATATTGGTACGAGATCAATATATTGGAATTACAGCTAAACTACCACTTGACTTGTTGGATGATGCTTTGTTAAGTCAAATAATTTCACTAGCTAGGGAGAAAGTTTTAGATAGTCTGCTTTATAAACATAAATAAATGAAATTAATTATTTGTAGAAATGAAAATCCAACATACTATAAAACACACACACACACACACAACTTTATGTATTTGAATGAATGAACCGTTGCGCTTTCAAATTGATTTGGTGGTCCTCACAAATCCCAAAAATAGTGTGACCACACCTGGCATAAAATATCAGATATAATATAAATATGTATAATAATTAGCGACATCTTTTCTGAAGAAAAGGAAAAGCATGACTGTTTTGCATTCAAAATTGCCTTTTTGTAAAGCTGCATCTTTTGACTTGTGTCGTTTTCTAATACATAAACCCGGAAGTGGGGGCTTATTTGCAATTTTTGTGGCATAATTATTGCAAAATGTAGATGACCAAAATCTCAACCAGTGTTTATTTCTTAGCACAGATTCGGCGTTTGCATGTCGTGTAAAGTTCGGAGCCATTTTGAAACAGTACTTTTAGATTTGGATCAATCCTCGCAAATCAGTGTCAAGTGTATATATATTGTATGTGGTAGGCCATTTTGGGTGTCTATGGTTTTTCTTTCTTTTTTTATAGGTAGAGAATACGGTATATATGGTATTTTATATTTGGTGTATGTTAGTCATAAAAAGTCATTGGCTAGTTTTATTTGATAGATAAATCGAATATTATGAGTTTCACACCGGATAGTCTCACAAGTGAAATATACGGTTTATAATTAAGTTCAAAAAGACACTTCCACCAAATGGACTATTATTTTGTGATAGATTCCCCATTCGAACTTGTGTTCATAACATCAACCTTAATTCTATTTAGAATGTTTTCAATAACTTTATAATTTGAAAAAAAAAATTGCTCCCTCTTGTTCTTAACATCAAATATATTTGGGAAGTTGATCTTAGCCCTAAATATAAGATTTATTTTTCCATTTTTGTCAATTCTTTTCTAATTTACACATACTGATGTTCTCTTAATAATAATCAAGGAGAAGAAGGAATTAAAAAAAATGACTAGGGTGTTTTAAAAAATTTACATCATATTAACTAATCTAACTTAATTTAATCAAATTATATAAATATGTTTTATATTATTAAAAACTAGAGGGTAACAAAAACAAAGTTGGTAAAAAATAGTTAAAATTTATTAGAAACGAGCATATATCAATTTATATTGTTAAATTATATTTTTATATAATATAAATATAATAATTTAATTATTGTCTTTTCTTTGCTGACCATAGGCAGTCAAACTAATAAACTTTGAACAATTGTTCCCATTCGGCTCTGAAAAGCTTTGTTTAGCATGCAAGACATGATTACATGTATGTAATCCAATTAATTTTGAATAAAGATCACGTGCTTCTGTAAGACTATTATTCTTATATTCTTCAGGTTTCCAATTAATTTGATTCAATGGAAACTTAATCAGTTCACAAGATTTTTTTCTTTCTTTGGGTCTGAAGTTTTAATATTTTAAAGATATGTTGTTGGCACAAGTTTTTTTTTTTTTCGTTTCTTTGGGTCTGAAGTTTTGAAAATTTAAAGATATGTTGTTGAATTTAGATTTACTTACTCACCAAGTCCTTTCACAAAAATTAATCACTTTTTAAATCTTTTGATTTGGTGACTTAGGGGTTTAAAAAGGTTCCATTGATGGGCCCATTAATTTTGACAATTATTGTTTTACTTTTACCTCTCTTCTTTGAGGTATATATAGCATACAAGCTAGACGCAGGCCAAGGTTGAACTAATAAAGATTGTGCCTAATAATTATGTCTTGAAGGGAATAAAAGTGTAAACAAGGGGGATAAAAAGATTTGGAACATTTTAATAAGCATCAATCTGAAGCTAAGGACAATTGGAACTTTCTCGGCACGTGTCTAAGGTAATGAAGTCATTTCTCTCTTCATATTTATTTTTTTAAAAAAAATAAAAAATAAAACGATGTATTCAACTGAAAGGTTTATTTGTCTGTTTGATGAGTGTCAACATATTCCCAAACATAAGTTTTTCATACAGTGCTCTAGATTTTCTAGAGGTCATACCTTTATTTATTTATTTAGAGAAATTTATTGAATTTTTCGATTCCTATAACTTTTCTTTGACTAACTAAATGGGAGACTCCTACTTATGGGAGTTATGGAAAGTTTCTGACTAATAACAATTTCATATGCATCTTCTGGCTATGAGAATTTACAACTTTTCATTACATTTTTTCTTAATTGAAAATCATCCAGGAAAAATATCAATTAATATTTACCAAATTCAAGAAAATTAGATAAGAACTTGGCCTACAATATTTCAAAATGGGAACAAGCATTGAACTTGCTCAGGCATTAATTCAAGGTTCAGTATCAGACTGCGGTCAAATTGGTTTTAATTAAACTACAACAATTCAAAGCGTATGTATGGAAAAAAAAAGTAGATAATATTCATCCATATCTTTAGCATACATGTGAAATTTGTAGTTAGCATAACAACATTATTTATTGTCTGTTACAAATAATTGAAATCATCAAATATGCCAAGTTAATTGTTAAAGCAAACAAACACTAGCTTTTACTATTAACTAATAATCATCAATGAAAATTCAAATAAACAACATAGCTATGGGTTATTGAGATTATTTTCTTTTAAAAATAAAAAACAATGAATGACCCTTTTTAGATTGATTTCACAAAGGTTTGCCAATTTTTGACTGATTTGCTTTTTAGTTGATGAAGACCTTTATCATGATGTCTTGGGGTCCACAATCAAAAACTTAATTCAAGCAATGCAATATAGCACAACTTAGGTCGTTTCACTATGAGGAGCCTTTGTTTAGATTACTAAGCTAACTAAATGTTAAAGACATCAAATTGACAAAGGGTTGGTTTGAAATTTAATTTCTTTATAAAACTACTTTGCAGAAAATGATTAAATGAAAACCTAGATGTAATTTTTGGTATTTTTCTCATTAAAAAGGGATATTGAATGGAAGTGAATGATATGGATGATATTGAACCTCTTGAAAATGGACTAGTGCAACATTGTTCATTTAAGATAAGTGGAGTTCTTAATCACCAATCCCTTCAATTAGATTAAATAACTAGTGAAGTTTATGTTGATGAACTGGCCAATGGAAAACTTTAACTAGAAGAGTCATCACAACATTAGCAACCCCTATTAAGCACTATTGGTTGAGATTAATTAGCTAAGCACCTAACAACACTGATCCGTTATTTCTGACATGGGAATGTTACAGTAGTTTGGTTCAAGGTTGGCTCACAAAATCTCTCCCTCCAACAATTACAAAAAGTATACTATGGTTTGATCAAGCTTCTAAGATATTGATTGATCTTCAGTCTCACTATTATAAACAAATACTTTTATAAGTGATGATTATATACGAGAAAATTTATGGTTTCAACCAAGGCAGTCTAAGTGTAAGTGAATACTACACTCACTTGAAAATAAGAACTTTCCAATATCAAACCACTAAAAGCTTGAACATGTAACTTAACCGAGAGTGTTCTTCATCATCGAGGTGAAGATTATGTCATGTGATTCTTGAAAGGATTGAATAAACAGTTTTTCATGTGGTTTTTTTAAGTTCTCCAACAAGAACGAGAACTTCATAAGTCCTCTGAGCCTAAGATTTTGCTTGTTACTAAGAACAACAACAATCACAATTTTCCTTATGGTTCTCACAAAAATGGAAATAAACAATGTACTTATTGCGGAAAGACTTGTCATATTGAGTAAGCAAAGTCAAACACGCTAAGTTATGTTGACGTGG
>JBAGKO010000012.1:3790108-3833999 GCA_037177275.1 Acacia concinna
GTGTGTCACACACAAAAGAGGATTCCTTTTCTCTAATTGACATGGAAACTTGGTAATCAAACACTGCTTGCTACTTTTACTGCATAACTATGGATTTAATATACTTTAAGGAACACCATTAGTCTTGAGCTCAAAGTTATATATGCCAATTGTAACATCCAAATAGTTTTCCAGAACAGAAGGCCCAAAATGAAGCCTACACTAAATAGATGTTAGCAAAATTTGACTTGTAGCTTACTAAAAGTAGAAACAACAAAGTTTCATTGACTCTATTGTTTTGATTTATTGCTTCTCTTGATCATCCATATTTGACAAGTGCTATGCAAAGCTTTTCTTTATTGTCTCTAAATGCCCAAACATGAACTGGTTGGTCTTCTTGAGCATGTCTTCCTTTACAATCTCATTCCAACCACCATTCAATAGATTTTGTTTATTAACATTCCAATATTTGAGATTCAACTTGATCTCATTGGGGGAACTCTCCTTCCCTTTAAAAATCAAGGGCACTTCAATAGCTTTGCTCTACTGGGTTCTTTCTCTTTATTTTCTAAGAATTCACCTTCTTTTATCTTAGGGTTAAGGTGCAAAAATATATGAGATTATTTCTCAGGAGCGCCCAACACCAAGTACCTTTTTTAGATGCAAAAAATTACTCTGAGCTTTCTAAATGGGTGCAAAAGTCACATTCCTCTGTTATCCACAAAACATTGACTGTTAAGAGAAACACTGACAAAATATCATGACATGGACGTTGATGTGGATCAAGAGGGAAGACATAATTGCTGACTAGGCATGTGCACACAAAAAACAAAATGAATAGTGCTCTGTGTATATATTTAGCTTTAGATGATGAAGATATTTAATCCAAGAGGGCTGGAGAAGCACGAACTTAGAAAGCTGAGGGTAACAATAATTAATACAATTTTGATTGAGAAATTCCTCAAGCAACTTCTAGCTCTTTCTGAACCAGAACTCTCACATTCGATCTCATAGCTCATCCCAAAATCATAATTAGTCTCATCAACCTCTAATTTCAATCCATTACATTCATACACACCTCTCACATTCTTGAATCCACCTAAGCACACAAATTCCCCTTCTTCCCCAATTCCATACTCATCCCTCACTCTATTAAGTATCTCTGATGACTCGATTCTCGCTAGCCACTATGGCTCAATAATGCAGGCGCAACCGATTGCAATGTCAATGGCTCTTCCTACTCCTCAATGCAACTGATTCCATTAGAGATTAAGGGCTTGGCATTGAGAGAGAGGATGTAGGTGTTGAGATTGCATAATTAGATTCGGAGGACGACAGGATTGGAAGTGAGTTGGGCATTTGGCCATCAAAGAAGATGTTTTCTTGAATTAGGGTTTTGATGTGAAATGGTGAGATGTTGAGTCTGGAAGATAGAACTTCACCTTCACTTCCATAGCTAAATACTCAAATTCTCAGTTTTTGGAAAAGGATGGGATGTGTTTGCCTAAATTGGTTTGTATTTTTGTTTTTCCTTGTTCGCCTAAAAGGAAAAGGATAGGCATGTTAACCCTTCTTTTGGAACTCCCAGATTTTGAAGTTGATGAAGATGGACTTCCTCCTGTTTTCAACTTCTCCCTACTATTCAACCAGATCATCATCATCAATGGAGAAACGGGTTTTTTTAAAAAGAAAACAAAAGGAGAGTGGAGGATAAATGTTTTTAGGTAGGTGTAACTTTTAACTGACTTGCTCAATTGCCACATCAATTATAATTTGAGTAAGGAATGACATATGGATACTTGCCGATAGCAATTTTAAAACTACATGGCATTTATATAACCTTAACGGAGGAATGTGACTTTTACATCCATTTAGAAAGCTCAGAGTGACTTTTGCACATAAAAAAAGCACTTGATGTTGAGCACTCCTAATGAATAATCTCATGTATACTTTTGCACCTTAACTCTTTATCTTATTCAAATGCATAGCGAGTCTACCGTAATGTTTCTCTACATCTAAATTGGATAAAGTGTTTTGGTAGATACAATTGATTCAGTTCAGCCTTGTCAAGCCTCATTTCTTGATGATTTGTCTGGTAGCTTCTCACTTGCATTATCTTTCCTCCTTTTCTTATTTGTGAATTACTCGTGTGAAGATTTTCTCTTATGGTTCTTTAATGGTTGGAATTCTTCTCCAGCTGATAAGTTGGCCTTAGCTTTTTTTTTTCAGCCTTCAACTTTTGTATTTAGATCCAAAATCTTGTCTTTGAAATCTTTAAGAGTTAATAGATTAGGCATCTTCCCTTGAATGGTAGGGTTCTGTCCATATTTTTTGAAACAAGTAATTTTAGTATGAGGACACACACACAGATATTTCATGAACATGGCCTACAAATTCTATGAATCCTTGAACAAATAAAACAACCCAAAGTGAATCCTTCTACTTTTAAAAAATGGGGGAAGGCTAAGAAAACAAATAAAAATATATGTGCGTAATTTACAAAGCATGTACCTTCATAATTCATTTATTTTTTTACATTAAATCCTTTTACTTTTAAAAAATGGGGAAAGGCATCAAATAAAGGAGAAAAAAATATGCATTATCACAAAAATTAAACGTGAGTAAGTGACACATTCTACTTAAAAAAACGGAACATAAACCACTGTATTTTTCACAAAATAAAAATTATTTATGTAATTTACAAAGCATGTACTTTCATAATTCAAGAAGGATTAAAAACAAGAATGAAATTATAAAATAAATTAGAGAAGAAATAATATATAGCAGGTAGCACTTAGGATTTAATGTAAAAAAAAATAGTATATACAATCTCAACTTCAAATGAATGAATATGAACCTTCAGAACATTAATTATATAAGATTTAAACAAATAATAAAACAAATGCTTATTATGATACCTCAATATGAGATGAAAATTATGATGAGTTAGGACTACAGATCTAAAAAGTGAAAAAACCTGAGTTAAAAGAAGAAGAAAAATTAACAGCAAGTTTAAGTATCTGAATAAAAATAACAAAAAGATCAAAAATTGAAAAATCGCTCCCAACTAAATACTTAAATGGAAAAAGAATTATTGTGAATGACCGAAATGTTAAAGAAGATTCCGAATAACTAGAAAGATTTAAAGAAGTTGCCATAAAAAACAAAAGAAATAAGAAAGATTTGACGAAGTTCAAATTAAATTAAAATAAGATTATATGTGATCATTGTAAAGAATCAAAGAGGGACAACCTTCTTCTTCCTTTAGAGATTGGAGATGACTTCTCATTAATGAACTGTTTCGTAGAAAAAAAATGCTTATGAAAGACTGAAATGTTGAAGAAGCTTTAAGAATAAATAGCAGATTTTAAAACATTGGGATTTTAATTACGTTTTTTAGCACGAGCATTTATAATTCATCAGCAAATGATATATGGGAATTGTTAACTCTAGTGTGGTTCTTAAAGATTCATCACCATATTGGAATAATCCAATTAATAATATTTAAATACTGTATGTAAATTCTTCTAGAGCAGTAGTGGAAGACATGGTGTAAAACACCTCCAACCATATTTAGTCAAACAATCTATCTCACTATCTGAAATAAGATAAACTATAGACAAGAAACAAGTTTAGAGTGAGATGAGAATTCTTCTAACGGGAAGATTGTGGCACAGTGATGGACTATTAATTGATGTCACCCATCAGGGAACCTCAAGGGAGCAAGTACATATTTCTATGTTACTACTCTAAGACCCGACCTAAGCTATTTATAACCTCCCATCAAGGCTTGTGACAGCTTTACCAGTCAGGTAGGTAACCCTAAACCAAATCTTTATCCAAATCTCATGCGGGACACAATCGGGAGATATTTTATCCAAAATATATTAAACATATAATGTTTAAAACTAATAAGATATTATTCAGATTCTTAATTGTTCAAAGCAATTAATTCGCAATATCTAAAATACCTTTATATGATCATTTATCCAAAATATATTTGAACAAGTATCATAATATAATATTATCATATTTAATAAAATATCTAACAATCAGTTCATTCTTACCCAAAATATTCTGGTCACAAAATTAACTAATTTAATTATAGAGGGAAAAAGGAGTATGAAAAAAATCCCCTGTTAAGCATTGGAACTCAAGCCACTGTAACCAACTTCAAAAGCAAGGACTTCAGCCACTCATGAACTTAGCCACAACTACAACTACAACTCGTAGAGGGCAACAACCATTACCCAGCCTTGGAAGAAGAAGATTTGGATGGATTGCAGAATGAAAAATGAGAATGGAGATGGAACAGAGGTGGCCTACACTGGTGAGGAAGAGAAGTTGGATGAAGGAATGGTGAAGGTGTCGTTGATAATGGAGGTCGATTGGTGATGATAGCGGTGAAGGGTGGAAGATGTCAATTATGGAGGGTAGATGATGGATTGAAAGATGGTGAAGGTCAAGGAGTAGGGGTTCGAGAGTGGAGGTGTCGGCTTCCTCAAAATTGGAGTGTAGAGAGACCTGAAATCTAATTCTAACACCTCAACGCATATTTTTAGATTTTGGGGCAAACTGTCATATCTGAAATTCAGGGACTAAATTGGAAAGATCTTGGGGACTGAACTGTAATTTTCAAAATTCGTCTACTTGACCAAACTACCCTGAAATGAAATTCCAACCATTGTAAAATCTGTATCTATATAATCATGATATAATGACATTTTTACCCATTTTATCACTTAATGCATGCCGTCACTCTTAATGAATATTTATTAATATTAGAGCATATCATTAACCTGTTAGGAATTGCTCCGGATCAGACTGGGCTCCAATTTCCGGTCAAAATAGCGATCCAGTTTTTCCTTCTTGCCTATAACTCCTAAATATATCTTTAATTATAAATATTTCCCTAACCTATTTTTCTTAATAATTATAGAAAATAAAGTTTTCTATTAGAAAATTTCTTCTTTGACTTAAACAAAATGAGAGATTCGTACAAAGGTTTGAAATTAATTTTAGAATTCATACCACTAAACAATTATCCAACTCTATCAAATAATTAAGAGAATAAACCAAATTGACAATTAAATTAATAATGAAAACTTGATTAATAACTCAAATGCAATTTAAAGGTTTGAAAAAAAAAACTCTATTAAATGTTTGAGCATAAATCAATCCAAAAGAAAATAGGTCTACAATTTAAAACTATATTGTTTTAAATAAACACAAACTCAAAATTATTTAAAACTAAATAACTCAAAATCTTGAATCAAAATAACAATAGGAAAGAAACTTTTTTATAATATTTAATTATAACTCTTAAACTCTAATCTTCCACCGTGCTCCTCTCAAATTCCTTCCCAAACTACCTCACGCTGCCATGAATATAGTTCTGCCTCTACCACAATTTACGCACAACGCCATGGATGAATTAATGGAATATATGGATGAGGTGTGTGGGTTGCGTGGCTGTTAGTAATGGAAGGATGGGTGAATGCGTGGCTGATGGTGGCTGCGTGAATAAAGAAAGAATCAGGAAGTTAACTGATGTAGGTGGTGTGTGCTGCGTGATATCCGAAAAGCAAGAGAACTCTTGTTTATAAATAATAGGTCGCAGTTGGGTAATTTAATTAGAGAGGAGGGGAGATCTTTAGATATCAGGATCTATCAAAATTCGAGTTGCCCAATAAAATTTATCTATGATTTGATCTTTTTTTTATTTGCAGGAATTAAATAAGATCGTGATATATTATATAAATGAAATATTAATCTATCATAAAATAAGAAAATAAAATATTATCGCTCAATAATATCTAATTAATTCATATTTATATTATCTCTTAAAATTATCTAGTTATCCAAATATTCCCTAATAAATCTAAAATTATAGTTCCCAAATTAATTAAACAAGGCAAGATAAAATATATAAAAATACTGACTTATCAATGTTATAAAAAAAAGTCTTACCTTTTCTATTTAACTGGTCGTGTTAAAAAAAAAAGGCCTTAGTTGTATCCTTATTTTCAATATTAGGGATTATAATCTGATTGGTAAAATTATCTGTTTAGTGTCTTTGTCCCGTAACATCGTAAAATAATTGGTCCTGTTCAACAGCATAATGACTTGCACTCCACAAATTGGTCTGAATTGGTTTACCATTTCTGTTGATCCTCCACATATCCTTAGAGATATATCTGACTTGGACAGTCTAAATTTGAACAATTTTTCACTTCAAAAATTTTGAAATGTTCAAATCTGATTTGGAGAGTTTAAAACAGTTTCCAATTAAGATATGTGCACATTTGCACGTCCCTAAAGATGTACACAAGATCAGATTTCTAATGATCCAAACCTCCGTATCGTTGTCCTCTCCAATTTGTTCGGGGAACCTCGTATACAAAAAGGTGTCACCCATTTTTTGTTCCTTTGACTGACCCATCATAAATAACTTCTCACCTAATTACGTTAAATTCTTTTATTTGTTTTTATTGAGTATTGTTGGGTCAGTCGATCCCAAATTACTATGATGGCACGTTAGAAGCAGCATCTAACGTTTTTTGGGGGCTTTAACGTTTAACATCATCTTCAATCTGGCACCATTCTTGGATTAAGGTTTCGTTATCTGTACAGTTATTATTTAGAATTCAAATCAATCAACATGTGATTCTCGAATTATTAACTTGGATCACTTTTTTTTTTGCTGCTTTTTGTGTAGGGGATTTGGATGCATACTGGACGAACAAAGGGATTTCTGGGTATATTATTAAAATTTTCTTCAACGCACAAATGATTTGCTTCGCATGTTTTTCTTCACACCCAGAAAAAGCGTCAAGGAAATCCCACCATGGAAAGAATACATTGTCTTCTCCATATACAACTTCTGTCCCACTAGAAGCCCCTTCGCTGCCACGCCAAGGTAACACCAAGCATTTCCTCTCTCTCTCTCTATCTATCTGCGTGTGTGTGAGAGAGAGAGAGAGAGAGAGAATTATACACAATTCTTTCATTGTTTTTATTTAAAAGGCAAGCAGCCTGCGAGAATGAATACGTTACCTCCCATTTGCAAGGGAACTTTTTATACTATCAATCAACAAGACTATTGATGATTATACACAATTCTTTTTATGTAATGATGATACTGTTGCATTAATTAAATTTTTGGGCAGTATGTTGTAGAGAAACTCAACATTATTTTCCAAAGCCCATCACTTCACAGCTCACAGAGCCTGAAACAGATAAGGTTGCCAGCAAAGACACTGGCAGCAATAACATTGCTTCACATAACTTCACCTTCCGGGATCTAGCGGTGGCGACAAGAAATTTCCGGCAAGAAACCCTAATTGGTGAAGGTGGATTCGGTAGGGTTTATAGAGGGAGACTTGAAAAAACCAACCAGGTAAAATCCCAACGATAACAACACGGGTTAATTCCGGTTGTGAACTTGTTATTTGGGCTTTTGTTCTTTTGTTGGAAATTAAATGTTCGAAGGTGGAGGTGATTTATCTTCATATATAGGATGTAGCTGTGAAGCAACTTGACAGGAATGGATTTCAAGGGAATAGAGAGTTCCTTGTTGAGGTGTTGATGTTGAGTCTCCTGCATCATGAGAATCTAGTGAATCTTGTTGGTTATTGTGCTGATGGAGATCAGAGACTTCTAGTATACGAGTACATGCCATTTGGCTCTGTAGAGGATCATCTTCTTGGTATAATAATTCTCCTTAAATTTCACGTTTTGTTTTCCATATTGTTTGGATTGGCTTTCATAACCCAAAAGTCCCTTTGAAATCAGTTTAAAAGTCCAAAAGCCAATTTGACCCCAAGTTATGTTTGGATTCACATTATATTGGAGTCAAATAATATTTTTCCAAAAGTCAAATTAGACCCAGAGCTGCATTTTCGAGCTTTTAGGATTGAAAAAGCTAAATGTGCTGGGTTTTCAAATTTCAAACCAACTTTTGTTGTTAACAAAATTGTATCTAAACATAAATTACATTATACTAATTGACTGTTACTCCAACTTTAGTTTACAAAATGCAGCTGGGTTAATTTATAACAAGCAAAAGGTTTGGACCCAAAAAGGTAAAAGAAAAAAAGAAGACCGCTTGTTGATTTCCAACGTGGTGAACTGAATTTTCAGATTTATGTCCATATCAAAAGCCACTAAATTGGAATACAAGGATGAAAATAGCACTGGGAGCAGCAAAAGGATTAGAATATTTGCATGATAAGGCCAAGCCACCTGTGATCTATAGGGATTTGAAAGCAGCAAACATCTTGCTAGACAAGGACTTCAATTCAAAACTTTCAGATTTTGGACTAGCTAAGCTTGGACCTATGGGGGACAAGTCCCATGTTTCTTCCCGAGTCATGGGAACTTATGGATACTGTGCTCCTGAATATCAACGAACAGGTCAACTCACAATAAAATCAGACGTTTATAGTTTTGGAGTTGTCTTGCTTGAATTGATCACTGGGAAAAGAGTCATTGACACCACAAGATCCACACGGGAACAGAACCTTGTTGCTTGGGTGAGTCCAATATTTCCCTCATTTTCTCTTAATCCTGCCATTATATACAACTTCTCAGTTGCAATCTTTTGTGGTTTACATATGTTTTTCGAAAGAAAACTATATTTATCTCTAGATAGCTTTTGTTTCTTAAATCATAACAGTTGTTATATGCCCGCAGAAAAGATTACCAAATTGGTGGGTTCTAGACCAAGTTAATTATCCGTGAAGTAATATATATGAAAGATTAATCAGTTTCTGCATGCAGCATTAATATACCCTTCAAGGGATTAATCTACAAGTCCTTGTAATTTCAACTAATTTTAATCACATCCTGTAGTTTCTTATCAAGTCCTTAATGGTTTAGTTTCACATCTTTTTAATTAGATGCCTGTAGTTTTGTTTTGTTTTTTTTTTTATCAGGTTCCGATAGTTTCACCTAATTTTGAATCAGATCCTTGTAATTTTTTTATCATTGATCTAATTAAAACCTAGGTGAAACTTAAATGACCTGATAAAAAGGAAAAAACCAATAAGAACCTGATTAAAAATAGGAAAAATTATAAGAACATGATATAAAGGGAAAAAATTACAGGGCCATGATTCTAAATCAGTTGAAATTATAGGGATTTACATATTAACTATCCCAAACATTAAAGCTCTGTAAGAAGCTAATAGTATTGCCATTTTACTGGATTTTTTTCTGCCAAAACTAGTGATGATTCTGATAATTGAACTCTATGTTTTGGGCCCAATTAATAATCAGGCACAAACGATATTCAAGGACCCTCATAGACATAAAGAACTAGCAGATCCTCTTCTGAAAGGAAACTTCCCTTTAAAAGCACTGAACCAAGCAGTGGCTATGGCAGCCATGTGCCTGAACGAGGAAGCTGCAGCGCGGCCATTAATGAGCGACGTAGTGAGTGCCCTTAGCTTCCTTGGGACAGACAATGATACTTCTCAAGGCAAAGGAGGAGGGCAAGATGATGATCTTGAAGATGATGAAACATACTTTGATATCCAACATATATAATGCTGCTGATAAACAAGCCAACACTACTG
This sequence comes from Acacia concinna, assembly GCA_037177275.1. Lineage (NCBI taxonomy): Eukaryota > Viridiplantae > Streptophyta > Magnoliopsida > Fabales > Fabaceae > Acacia > Acacia concinna. Next base: position 3,799,666 of record JBAGKO010000012.1, read on the forward strand.
TTCAATGGGATCTTATAACTTCTGCATATTGAACACGGCTATATATATATATTTACATATTCAGTGTGAAATTGCTTTCTCTGTGTGTAAAATCATAGATACAAATATACACACACACAATTGTGTTCTTCCCTCATTCTCAATATTGCATGTTTTGGTAGGATTAGGGCAAACCTATGTATTTATGTTTTCTTAGAGAGTTTTTATTTTGCCCTTCCCCATTTCACCATAGGCATTAAAGAGCTTCTAAAGAGGATATGAATAGTGTGAACACAGATATATTATGTATTTGTATATATGATGTCTAAGATTTAAGGAAGCATTACTGCAGACTACACATAACAATGTTCAGATCTCTAGCCCTCTCTCTTTCTCTCTCTCTCAACCTGATATTTGATATTTGAGACCGATATACATTCAAAGTTGTAATATGGGAATGCTATGGATGCGTTTTGTTAAACTTGTAATGCAATTGGGAAATTTTTAAACTCGGCTATATATGTTGGATCAAATAAGAAAACCATAAAACCACATACAAACCGAATTGAGTATGGAGACAAGTGACAATAAGTTGGTAGGTTTTTTCTCAGTATACAAGGCTGAAAACACCGATGGAAAGAAAAATAGTTATTTTCGCATGAACAAACAGTAATAATCTTATTATTTTATACGCAACCAGACTTGCTATTCTACTTTATAATTTTCTTAACATATTATAATATCAGTAAATGGAATTTAAATATAATTATGATGTTAATCTTAATTGATAATTATTGTATCTAATTTTTGTGATACAATTGTTTTATAATCTAATTTTTATGTTTAAAAAGTTGTTTTGTACAATGATTTCAATAATCGTAAAATAATTTCAAAATATCTGAAGAAGAACCGGATCGGATAGATATCTTATCTCGAAGGATGAAATGGAAAAGATGGACTTTCCTCCTGTAATTTGTCTTTTCCATGAAAGTTTCATCATTTATCTAAAAAACTACTTTTAACCCGTTGACTTTATCGACGTCTCATATCCTTCCACACGTCACCCCGCGTATCGGACGCGACGAGTAAATTACTCAATATATAACATCTAATGTTGGTTTAGTTATTCTTATATAAATAATATTCTTGATTATTTTGAATAACTTATATATAATTGGTGTCAATTGATTATAAATATAAGATGAAAATTCTCCCCTTAACATGGGGTTGGAGTAAAAACATTTCCCACCTTCATTTATAAAATGAATAGAAACACGCACACACATATCAAAAAACACTTTCTTATTTTTTCGATGATAGTACAGCTCTAAAGGTTAGCTCATATCCTGGTCCAAAGCCTTTAACAAGAACTCTGGAATATTCAAAGCCTCCATAGCCAAAACATCCGCCGCGCAATTAGCTTCCCGATGGCACCACTCCCTCTTTAAACCCCACAGAACATCCCAGGCTTCAGCAAAGAAGCTGTTCCCAAGTCCAAGTCTGCACATAAAACCACCCAGAACCTCACTGTTATAGTCTCTTGCTCCACACCCCACACTTGCTCCAACCAGCGAACTTGTACAATCCTACACTTCCTGCCTTTAACGAAAAACTTGACCATCTTGCTACTGATCAAGTTTTAGCAATAAGCTGGTAGTATCCAACAGCCTTATTTTACAAAATGCATGAGTTGAGGTTAAGCCAAATATGCCGACATAGTATAGAAAACCAAGCAGACCAACGAACCCCCAATACTCTGATGTTATCCTGTCGTAAATTCCGAAAAATCCACCTGTTCACCTCCAATATAGACGAGAACTTGTCATACAATTGCGGTGGGACAGTATGCTTCCAATAATCTGCTGCCACGTTGCAGTCCCTTAAGACATATTTGCATGATATCCTCCTTGGTAGCTCTACAAACACTACAACTTTCATCAACCTGCATATGTCTGGCTACCCGATTGGCATTTATCAACAAACGGCCTTTCATGCAAAGCCACATAAAGGTCTTAACTTGTTGAGGAACCTCCACCTTCCAAATTATACGGCACTGAGCACTTCGAGATGAGGAACCATCCGGCCATAACAATTGTAAGCAGATTTAACTGAGAACTGCTCGCCATTTGTGGTCACTTTTATACTATGACTACAATATTCTAACCTTCTTTGTATTTTAATTTGAATTACACGGACCTCCCTTTGTTTTCGCCCAAAGACCTGTCTATTTTAAAAACATAGATTAACTCTATTAAGAATACTCTAAACAAAACATTTTTTAATTTAAAATTTACATTAAAATAAGTTTATATTAATATACCCTTCATCAGTATTAATTCCCTAGTTTAATTTGAGTAAAATTGTTTAATTAATTTCATATTTTTGTCATTAATTTTTGTTTCTTTTTTGTAAACAGTTCTCTCTTTAATGTTTTTGTCAAATTGAGACAATGTCTTAAGTAATTTAATTAAATTATACATAAAAAACTTAATTAAGAATTTGATTAATTCTATTTAATAAATATGTACTTTATCACATGTGTTACTAAATATTTTTAACAAAAATTTCTAAAATTTTGATTAATTATATTTATTAAACATGTACTTATTAACCTCTCAAATTTGTATCATTATAATACTTTGATAGGGTGCACAAGAAAAAAAAATTTAGGGTACTAAGGGCACGACAAAATACGTTAGGACACTTGATACATTTGAAAAAATAATTCAAGGGGTTGTATGCACCTTAAGTCCTTAACCCAATATAAGCATATCATGAACAAAAATATGTGTTTGAAATATATTTTTAACCATTAAAAAAATAAGTTGAAATCAATGAGATGAAAAGATAGAATTATAAATTATATATTTTAATAAAAATTAAAAAATTAAAAAATAGTGGAAAGTTTGAAAATATATTACTAGAATTATTTTTTTTTGGTTGTCTAAAACTTTTTTTTTTGACAAATATAAATGTTTATTCTTATGTTAAAGAATGGTATTTAGTTAAAGCAAACAATCAAAATTTATGGTTAAATAATAGTTGAGTGGAAAGGAATAAAATCTTAAATATGTAAGGAAAATTTGTGTATCATACCTTTTTTATATATAACAAACATTTTAATTTTAATAGCGGTTTATACACGTTTCCAAACCCAAAAAAAAAAAAACAAATAGCACAATGAAGGAATGAATCACAACCAAAAAATCAAATATAGATGAAGGAATGAAGCACAACAACAGAAATAGAGCAACAATCCAAATGTTAAAAATAAGAAAGATAGAAAAGAGCAACAAACTAAAAATGAAGCACAACCAGAACATCATGAACAAAATCAGAAAAATAAGCAAAAAAATATAAATAATCAAGTATAGATGAAGGAATCCATAAACTAAACCAAAAATATGGAAGGAAAAGACCGAGCTTCAGCACACAAAGCTTAGTTGACTCAAAGCTTCGTCACTCCTATTAGAATGATGAACGACATGCCCAAAAAATCAGAGCTTGGCGCCTAGAATTCCAGAGGGAGAAAAAAAACAAAGCAAGCTTTGAAGCCTTGAACAGATTTTTCCAAAAAACAAAAAAAAAAAAGTCCAAAACGGTGAGGTGAGGAATTGGAAATCTAGAATCCAACCAAAAAGACAAAGCACTGGAAGAGATTTTTCACTGTGAAACAGAGATGAAGCACCGGGAGAGCTGAACCAAAAAGTTGTCTCCTTTTCTTTCATGGCGTAACGGTGACCAAGGAGTAGGAATTGAAGCACGAAGCAAAAGCTTTAACCTTCACGGTGAAATAGCAACGATCATGCCTCACCAAAGCTGCTAAAACTTGGCGAGGCGAGGTGGCTGCCAAACAACGAGCTAGGAAGAAGAAGTCAGAGAGGGAAGAAGGGAGCGATGGCGGGGAGTAGAGGGAGACTGATTCGTGCCCTTCGATGGACTTTTCTTTTCATTTTTAATTTTTAAATCAGACCAATGTTTAAAAAAGGAAAAAACAATTATGATGAAATGATGTCGTTTCGTGAGTACAGAGGGGAAAAAAATTAACAGGTAACTTGGTGACTTACTCAATTCAGGCCGAGTTGCCCCTAAGTTATGAGTGACAACCAGGTTTGTCATTAAACCAGACCGTTTTTGCTGCCAGTCTGGTTAAGGTTTAAAAACAATGCAATTGATTGTAAAGATAGAACCTCAATTACTTCAAAAAAAAAAAAGAAGAATGAAAATAGGGAAAAAAATAAATAAATACTTCATAAATATTGAAAACTCTAAAAGATAACTCAAATTTGGTAGATGACAAATGAGGAGGAAAAAATTGATCAGTTTTAGTCATTCTCTATTAAATTTTAGTCATTATCTACTCAATTTTAGTTATTATCTGTCAGAGTCCCTCATTTGTTATTTACCAAATTAGAATAATCTTTCAGGTTTTTAATGGTTCGAGGGTATTTATTTGTCTTTTTCCCCATGAAAATAGACCCTTTATTTTTGTCAAAAAAATAAACCCTTTATATTCCCTTATAATTAATTGTTTCTTATCGTCATGTGTATACCTCGTGTTTGATATTGTTTGACATTATTAGACAATCAATCATTCTAACACCAAATGAGATGTCTTTTTACAAATTTTAGCTATACCAAAATATTGCCTTTTTTTTAAAAAAATAATAATAATGGAAATGACACTTCATTATTATTATTATTATTATTATTATTATTATTATTAAAAAAGGCACCATTTGGTATATTCTAGTGGATTTTCAGGTGGTCTTAACTCTATCTGTATAGACTCAGTAGATTATTCGTCGTGAGCATTTGATAGAAACTATTATAGATAGTAGTTGATTAGTTAGTGTAGTTTCTTTTTCTAAAAAAAAGATAATTTATACAAAAACACCCTAAACCTCACATGTCCGTGTAGATAATGAAGTAGGAGTCGAGAAAGTTCTTGACATGTAAATTTAAAAGCTGCAATAAATAAACCCTATTAAAAATAAAGCAACTAAGAAGGTAATTTAAGTCCATATAAATGCAATTTGACGATGGAATGATAGTTCCTTTTGGAGGAAGGCAAGTTTTCTGAGACACATATGGAGTCTTTGTTTCAAAGTGTGAGAGAAGAAAGGAGAATTGAGAATCCAAAATAAGGCAACCCTAAAATAATTACAATAGACAATTAATTATAAGGGAATATAAAGGGTTAGTTTTCATTCTTAATTTTTCCGAAGTAACAGACGTTCTATCTCTTCTTTACAATCAAGTGACAAATTGGCCAAAAAATAAATTGGAACCAAACTTATAGAAGTTTATAACGTAATATAAAATTTTTTGAATTTAAATCAATAATTGCAAACTTTGTATTCATTAGTAATATTCTGTTTACAAAAATTGTATTTAAGTAGCTGAAATTGTTCACAGATATGAAAATGACACTTCATTTAATATATACTCCCTCCAGTCCTAATTATAAGGGCCTATTAGAAATTTGATTTGGTTTTAAATATAAGGCCCCTATCCACATTATCTTTCATATTATTACCACTTTTATCCAAACTATATATAAAGTTGGTGATTAGGATAGAGGGAGTATGGGGGGAATGTGAAAAATTAAGAGTATTTTTGGAATATCAGATTATATTTTAATAATTTCTGCTATCTTTAATTTCTCCTAAAAAGTCCATGAACTCTTATTATTAGGACCGGATGGAGTATTATAGAAGGGATTGAAATTTTAAGGTGATATTTCTCATCCATGGCGGTTTTGCAATATCTTTTTGAGCCGTGTCTTTGATGGTATGGTTTTTCTTCCCATTTTTTTCAATAGACTAAAGTTATTGTTCTTTCAAAAACGTTCCTTCCTATCTGTCTAATTTTTATATTAATTAAGGATTGGAGGCATCAGGGAGTGGATGAATCTTCCCCATCCAAACCACATATATTATATTTAAGCAACATGTAGTTGGACAGCACAATTTATAACTTAAGTTTAATTTTTATACATTATTTTAGTTTGCATAGACATTAATTAATATGAATCATATCGGTCAATGAATAATCTAGCCATATATTTCTAATCTAATAGGTGAATGGATCACATGTATATTTTCTAAGTCGAAGAGAATTATGATTTCAACATATATACCAATAAAAGTTTAATTTATGCTTCTCACGCTAAAACAAAAGTGAGGTCATGCTTTGATGATAAGCTTCAATAATGCATTTTGATGTGATACTTAATATACTCTATTTAGAAAAGTCAAAACTCGAACCAGGCCATTATTATATGTTTTCTTCATGAATTAAAACTATCTAAAAGGGCATATAAATGCAAATACCTATTTGATATTTTAATGGTTAAATTAAATTTCATTGAGTGCATGAGCTACCTTCATTTGGGAAAACTGGTAATTACGTTCTCCCTTAACTTATATTATGGTACCTTTAACTATTTCAACAGAATTATTTAAGGAGGTAGGGTTAAGTCAATAATTTTGTTTAGGGTTAAGGTTCAAAAATACGCATGTGATTATTCTTCAGGAGTGCCCAACAACAAATATTTTTCTTTTGTGCAAAAGCAGATATGCAGCTCTAAAATAGGAGCAAAAAGTAGACATGTAATTATAAATAGGAGCAAAAGCCACTGTTAAATTCAAAATGTTGACCGTTAACTATAAATTTGTTGACTAATATTGATGGCTTAGATGGTGACTTAGCTTTGATTTATAATGTGGGAGATCAAGAATCTCCAAATTAACTTATATGGTGATAGGTTGGTTGGAAAATTTGAAAATCCTTTAAACTGAAAGTTGTGAAAGAGTAAGCAAAATTGGAGGCAGTGAGTGGGTGGAAAGTCCAAATGTTCTTTGATATGAAATTGGAAAGGAGAAAGCAAAATTGGGGGCGATTAGTAGAATGGTAAAAAAAAAGCCGATTTAGGGATTCCTAACCTCCGAAATTATAAATCAAAGTCAAGATACCATTCATGTCATCAATATTAGTTAAAATTAACTGTCAACATTTTGATTTTAACGGCAAATGTGACTGTTACTCCTATTTTATAATTATATGTCTACTTTTGCTCCTATTTTATAATCACATATTTATTTTTACACATACAAAAAGCATTGTGCTAAACACTCTTGGGGAATAACCACACATGTATTTTTGCACATTAACCCTTTTGTTTAAAAATAATGAAGCAACTTTCCAAATTTACTCATATTTAAAATCATGAGTTACATTTTAAAAATTAGAAACAAAGAGTGTATCCAATTTCAAATATGGTTAATTTTGAAATATATATATATATATATATAATATTCTTGTTGACTTGCATGACCCCTCGTTTCTTTTAGAAAGTACCACAAATATGAAGGAATAATTATTGATGAATACCAGAACGGTCAAGTGATTACAAGATAATCTCACATATATATCACAAGAAGAAACCAAAACCATGAAAACTGCAAATTGCATGTAGATTTGTGAGCTAACCGTGCAAGACTAAGAAGAAGCATAATTATCTTCATGACTTAGAAGCATCTCAACAACTTGGCTCATGCTGGGCCTTTCATCTTTGTCTTCCTCAACGCACTTCAAAGCTACACTTGCCAACGTTTCTATCTTTTGCATATCATCAACCTCAAACTCTAATCCGACCGTAGGATCAATTATTTCCTCTACCCAACATGGTGACGACGATGACGACTCTGCTTCATCAAATGACGTCGTTCTCTTCCTCTTAGTCCTCACCCAAGTCACAAGCCTCACATTTTGTGCTTCTTCTCCTTCCTCACTATGACATCCCATCATCATCATCATAGCGCTCCTTCCTGTTATCATCTCCAACACAACAATCCCAAAGCTATAAACATCGACCTTTGATGTTATTGGCAAGTTGAAAATCCATTCAGGCGCCATATATCCTCTTGTTCCTCTTATCATTGACAAGCTTTCAGCGTTTTGTTCACTTCGATTCAAAAGCTTAGATAAGCCAAAATCTGCTACCTTGGGTTGGTAATTTTTATCTAGAAGAATATTCTGAGGCTTTATGTCACAATGCAAAATCCACTCCAAGCATTGTTCATGTAAGTAGGCCAGAACCCTTGCTGTTCCAAGAGCAATGTTGTATCTTTTGGTCCAATCTAAAGTGTTTAATTTGAGATTTTGTGATAAAGAACCATTCTCCATGTATTCGTAAATCAATAATCTGTGCTTTCCCTCAGCACAATACCCCCACATTTCGATTAAATTCATGTGGTTAAGCCTACCAATGATGCTCAATTCAGCTAGAAACTCTCCTTCTCGTTTGGATCCAATATTGTTGTCATTATTAAGCTTCTTTATGGCTGCTATGCGTTGATCAGGCAAAACTCCTTTGTACACTATTCCACCTGCTCCTCTTCCAATTTCTTCTGTAAACCCTTTTGTTGCTTGTTTAAGCTCAGAGTAAGAAAACCTTCTGAACCCAAAAGGGGAGAGAAAATTGTAGCTTTGTTGGTTTACATCAGACGTTTTTTGTTTGGTTCTCATCAAACAAAACCAAGTTATAAGAACAAAGAGGACTTCAAACGCACCAACTGCGACTGAAAACCAAAGGAAGAATTTCACAAAATTGTTGGCCTTTCTCTTGGCATAGGCCCTTTTAAGCTTCGCCACTGAACAGACAGAATCATTTCCTTGAGCAGATTCTTCATCTGCCAAGAACAATCCATTATCATTGCTTTTAGTTTTGGGCAGCTTCAAGTAGGTTGTTCCTTTGAAACTCGGTGATTGACGACCATTGAGCATAACTCTTTTCGTATAGCACCGAAACAAACCATTATCATTAAATGAGTACTGAAACGCCCTGCACTCACAATCTTGTAAGCATTCATCCTCACAATCACTATGAGTGATGTTTTCCTTATAAAAATAGTCATACCCATATAGTTCCACATGTGGCAATTTGATGAAGGTAGACTCATTTTGATGACATGAGGGTTGAAACTTGGGTTGACACCCATAAGACCAATCGCTATGGTTCTTCATTTTATATCCTGGAAGACACGAACACTTCCTTCCTTCTCTAGGATCGTACATGCACGTACTGTTAGCACCACAAATTCCGTGAACAATGCAACTATCAAATATGGCTTGCCACGACACATACCAAGGATCAATATTCCGTTGTCGGCTGTACACTCGGATGTTTCCATCAGAATCTAGTTTCAATATTCTTTGGATTACAACCCCATAATCGGAAGTTTTGAAACCAAAATTGTCTGTTGAATTGAAACTTCCGATGGAATCTAACACTGCGATTCTCCTACTATTAAAGGTCATCCTTCCTGCATCCCAACTCAGAAGCCATGGGTTTGGCCAATATTTACTGGAGAGGTCGGGGCCATAGTACAAAAGGCTAAGAACGTTGTCATCGTCGAACGAAAGCTTGTAGAAACCAGAGGAATGGTTGGTGCCGCTTCTATCAGAGACAAGCTCTGTGTATCTCGTGAGCTGTTGTCCAGGAAGTAGAGTGTTTGTCGGAAAATCAAAGCTCTGCCATAAGATGTTTCTTTCCTTTAAACGGAGTTCGTAGAGTACTAGATTTCCATTGTTGTTGAGAATCAGTTCTGTCGGAAAAGATGAGCTAGGGTCGGTGGACCACACTTCAAACTGTCCGGCATCAGAGAGGACGAGGTTTCCGGTATTATGGAGGGAAAGTGTTGACCGTTGCCCGTTGACGGGTTGGTCACGGTTTGCCATCCAAATGACGGTGGGGTTTTGGGTGAACCACACGGAGAAGACAAAGGCGTTATCGCCAACGGGGTAGAAGCCAGCTGAGAAGACGCCGTTGGGTGAGAGAATAACATCTTCTGGCTTCTCAACTGAGAGAGAGGAGCCACCGTTAAGTGACGTGGTTGAAAATGAAGAACAATGGAAAGACAAAGATAAGAGGAGAAGAACGTGAAGGACTGATGTAACAGCCATATGAACATGTATGAGCAAAATGAGAATTGATCTCCACACAGACATACATATGCATATCTATATATATATATGAACAAGATGAGGAATTGCTTTTGGTTCAGTCTTTGATCGGTAGACTTATTCTTTTATTTAGGCGGCTGGAAATTAAAAAGTATTGCCTCGTTATTTTTGGTTTGGCCTGTTCCTTCACCGAACTCTCCTCGATTGTTCGTGGTAGTTGTTATTTGGCCTTAACTTGGGGACCACAAACGTGTGTATCCTTTTCCTTTCCTTTATAAAAAGACAAAATGAAATTAAAATAATCAAAATTTACAAGTTACTTATAGATAAAATGCAGAACCTAGACCTTATGAAACCATAAAATGCAGACTTTGGAACACCCCTAATTACTAACAATGGAAGTCAAGAAATAGGGGCAAGATTTCCTACCACGTAATGGTAAGGTTTGACGAAAAATCTTGAGGAGAAATTTCGTATCTTATTCCATCCAATACCATCGAGCAAGGCAGCTTTTGAATTTGATGCCTAAAGTATTTGTGATTAAAATTAGACAGTCTTATGGCATAAAGGTCAGCTACTGTAAGGAAAAGAAATCAGCTAATAAAATGCTTCCTCTAATCATTTTTATAAATAACTTTCGCTCTCTTAAAATTAGTCTTTAATATAAGCAACTATTTTGTGTCTCAAAATTTAAATTTTTTTCCTTTTCTTTTGTTGTTTTAACTTTCTTTTTTCTTTTTATACCCCTATCAAATACATATCTTTATATTCATTATCTCCATTTACCATTAATTATTTATTATCCTTAATATAAACAATTTTTTTCTTGTGTCTCAACATTATATTAATTTATTACTCTCTTTTTTTAGCATGACATTTTTTACACATTTATTGTTTTTAAATAGTTTTAACCGTCAGTTTGTTCTGTGAAAATAAAAAATTGCGTATTAAAATGAATGGGGGAGTAATTAATTGTGCTTCTAACAATACTTTATTGCAATTAGCCGGAATAAAAAAAACGAATAAAACCCACACTAATGATTTTTTCTTGGTTAAAATAAAGTAAAAATCAATGTTATTTATTTCATTAATTACTGCATCTTCATGACTTTTGGTTAAAATGAGCAACGAAGGTTGTGCAATTTCTCGGGAATTTTGACTATACGGGCTCTTTTAATTTCAAAACTCACCATTTTCATTCCTTCATTTCCATACACATATGTATAAACAGAAAAGAAAATTCATAAATAATTATCATAGGATTTTTTTTGGACAAAAATTATAGGATTATATTCAATACGAGAGATTAGCATAGATACATAAATACTTGCAAGGCTTCGGTTGATGCAGAAAAGTATTTCGCAAGCACTCAGTCTAAAATAACACATGACTTGTATATATATACTCTTCGTCCATTACATAAGATATATAAAGTAATAGATTTTTCGTAAAAACTAACTTATTTACTATGTTAGCCTTATTAAATCACATTGAACTTAAACATCATATAAATTTGTAGTCTCTCTCACTACCAATGATCAAATATGGGCTTATATGGAAAAAAATTTTTAATGCTCATTAAAAGTATTAGTACATTTTATGAAAATGACAAAAAAAAAAACTTTATATAAGATCTCTTATAAAATGGACCAGAGGGAGTAGGGCACAAAGATCACTTAATGAAATAATTAATCGCTACTCTAATTGTGCAATTATTCAAAGGCCAAATAAAATGGGGAGAAAGACAAATAAATACCCTGCAAACATGAGAAATCCAATAAAAGTGACTTGAATTTTGGAAAGGATAAATGAGGGGCGATACCAAAACCTTAACAGAGAATGATTAAAATTGAGCAGATAATGACTAAAACTAAAAAAAGAATAACTAAAACTCAATAGAAAATGACTAAAACATAACCAATTTTTCGCCCTTCATTTGTCCTTTTCAAAATTTGAGTCACTTTTCTGGGTTTCTCATGTTTACAGGGTATTTATTTGTCTTTCTCCCAATAAAATGGTGGCGACTCTTCTTTTGTCAAATAAATTAAAAATCAGTTGACGTTTATTTTCACTTGATTACAGTATTTTGATAATTTTATAATTGGTGGTGACTTTCTTTGTCACTCGATCGTGTCACAAACAAATAGGAGGTAGTTCTTTATCATGCCCAATTCAACAACACAAACAACTATCAACACTATCTAATCTTGCTGATAGCTATTAACAACAGACACTAATTTTGCAGAAGGCCCATCGATTTCATCCAGGTATTCGCCTGCACAAGAATGATCTTCACATATATGAATCAGTACACTGTCGATCAATCAACAGCCAAACACTAGCAATCACCAAATTCCATCCATAAATGCCACAAAACGATGGTTGGTGTGTGTAACAAAGATGTTATTCGCCTTTTAAATTGGAGAGAAGATTTGGAGATGAAAAATTATTCATTCAGAAATCACTAATTGATTACAATCCATAATGTGCTTTAGATTTTTTATTTTCTTTTCACAGATACCAGTCTTCTTATTGGAGGCAGTCTTGTTGTTCAAATTTTGTTGCCACATTGTATTGTGAGGGAAAAGCTCCTTCTACCATACTCAACTCCTAAAGGTGCATTATGTGCTTCATAGTTCGGCAACATATGCTTAACAAAACACAGTGAAGATCCAACAAACCTAATTGAACTAGTTATATCAAATGGGCCAAGGCCCAGTCGAGACTTTGGGCTTGTCATTCATGACTCTTAAGTCCAGAAAAGTTATAAGCTAAAAAAGAAATAAAGACAGCAAATAGAACAAAACTCAAGACCAATTATTCATTTTGTGCTCATCACTAATATGCACGAGTACATTGATTTTTTCTTTAGATTTAATTTAATTTATTTTTATATTTAAAATAATATTTTTATTTTAATGCTTGTAAAATTTAAAATGAAGATATTCTTATGACTATCACCTCTTATAAAAATAAATTTATCATTTTAAAAATAAAAATAAAAATTTGAAACTTTAGATTTAGATTGTTTAGATTAAATTTTAATTGAACGATTTGGATCTCATCAAAACGAATGTAAACTATCTAGAGGAGAAAGAAGTTGCAACAACCAATTCTCCAATAAAGCTTCTTGAGCACACCAATTGGCAGCTAAATAATGTTTTTAAATAAGTTGTTTAATCATATTATATGTAATATATTATTATATTAAGTTTTCATCATGTATCGAAAAAAATTATATCATTATATTATATATTATTTTATAAGTTAAATGAAATAGTTTTAAATAAAAATGATAAATTTAAATACTTTAAAACTAATTTAATTAGTTTCCTTACAACTCTTTAAAAAAGTCGAAAGTATCTTATATGGAATATTTAAAACTCGTGGTACTACATATGCACACTATCTTCACTTGAATATTCTGTGTTGTGTCTGATTAGGCCACCCCACTAGGTATTCATGTTTTTAACTCAGAGAATTTTGTTTTCAATTATCTTCTTGTTCTTCACCAAGATGCGCTAAATTAAAGACACACCAAAGATTAAAGAATATGAAAATAGTTAATGTATAATATTTAATCCTTATAGTTTGTCTTCATTTTAATTTTAGTTCCTATACTTTTAAGCCTTAAGTTTTAATCCTTCAAGTTTCTTTCCATCTAAAGTGTTAATCCATGTAATGCAATCAAATCTTAGACTATTTTTGCCCCTTTAGACCATAATTAAAATAAGGGTAAACTACTAAGACCCATGAATAGAAAGAAGCATTCTGTACATACTCCTTTTGATCCCAAATGTAGAGTTTAATTCCCTTTTGTATCTCATATTAATTTTTTCTTTATCATCATACCCTTATTTATTAGGGCACTCTCTTCTTTGTGCTTTAAATATAAATCATTAAATATCAGAATTATTTTTTTAAAAAAATATCTCAAATTACACACACGAGCGCACATACTTATAAAGTGCAATTAACCAATTTATCGAGGGAAAATTGCAGTGAGGTCCTAAATAAATGACTTTACGTCAAAGAGGTCCCATGAAATCGCGTAATTACAGTAAAGTCCCCATTAACAACCCCATAAGCTACGATAATGTTGTTATTAACAACCTCATGAGTTATATAAACAACTTTACGGGATTATATTGCAAATACTCGATTTTACGAGACCTTTTTAATGTAAAGTCCCTTATTTAGGACTTCACTGCAATTTTCCCATTTATCTATCCTTTTAAATTCTAAAAATTGGTTAATATGGATGAATGACGTGTTCAGATTCTTAATTAGTTGACCATAGTTGCTAAAACGTACGTTCAAGTTGCTCACCGGCCAGCTCATTTTTGCCAAGGAATCAATTGAATCAGTCACTTGAATTAAGCACTAATAACACAAATATTGGTAACATGTCACTGTTTACATTGGTCATATAATTTACAATTTATCAAAATTTTTTAAATGCAAGATGAAGACTACTGAATAGCAAGTCAAAGTGGGTCAACTTAATAAACCAGCCTAGTGTGGACGAATCAATGAACCCATCAGATTCAAAATTGTAAACTTGTATGGTCAGTCAAGATTCAATTTAAAATTGGTCGCAAATTGTTGAAGAGGCTGCTACTCAACATCATATTAATTAATATGATATTATATTCAAACCTAGTAATACATTATTCAATATGCATCTGAACCAAAGGACTAGTACGTGTATCATATGGTCTTAGTTACTGCTCATTTCCATGAAATATTGTAAAATACTAAATAAAAACTTGCCCATAATATTTTAATTACTATATTTAAGGAAGACAATTAGCAACCTTATTATATCGTCAATTAGTCAGACTAATTACTTGTAAAGTTAGTCTGAAACCCCTCTTGTTTCACATTATTTGACTTTGAAAACTTAGTAGTTCATTCTATAAAGTATGAACGAGTAATCTTATTGTACCCGTATTAATTGTTGCATTTCTTAAATATTTTTTATAAAAATTTCTTAAACATTTTTAATGTAAGGATATCATTCTGTTTATAGTTTTGTAGATGACTTTCAATTGAAAAAAGGAAGTTGATGACTTTTCGACTTTATTTCTACAAATTTAAAGTAAATAGTCACTATTAATTAATTAATCAACATCACTGGCTAAAAGAGTTAATTAATCAACATTGTTATGTTCCTCTTTTGGTCCTTCAAGGATAGAAAGTAGAAACTGCTAGTGTCCCCGGAGTGAAGTTAATGTGATACATCTACTATCATACATCACATTATGAGTGGTCAAGATAACATAACGGTCTAATAAAGTAGAAGACTAAAATATATTTACAAAATTATAATTTCGTATTTGCAATTATCGTTTAATTTCAAAGACAAATATCAAGTATGCAATCAAGAAAAACTAAAAACGTAATTGTTAAAAAAAAAAAAAACACTACTCTCTCTTTTTGGACGGTACAAGAAATTTACAAATAAAACATAAGGGTGATCGCATCTTGCCTATATTGCCTTCTTTATTTAGCAACCACTGCCAATTGTGGTCCCAACTACTGGACAAAAAAGGAAGACACTAGCAATATTTATATTGTGAGTTTCTATTCAGAAATTGTATTGTTTGGAACGACCTGGTTTGTTTTATATAAAGAAAGCACAAGTAATTTGCAGGATTTCAATACATAAAATACTGATACTTGAATTCATGTATTTCTGACCAATGAAATTTTAAATA
Organism: Acacia concinna; assembly: GCA_037177275.1. Lineage (NCBI taxonomy): Eukaryota > Viridiplantae > Streptophyta > Magnoliopsida > Fabales > Fabaceae > Acacia > Acacia concinna. The sequence continues at coordinate 3,815,334 of JBAGKO010000012.1, forward strand.
AACGCGTTTCACCTATTTCTGACCAATGAAATTTTAAATAAACGCGTTTCACCTATTTCTGACCAATGAAGTTTTAAATAAACGCGTTTCACCTATTTTTCTGTTACTCCCTCCCTCCCTCTATATATATATATATATGAGATATTTTTAATCGAATTGTGGTATTAAAGAAAACAATTAAAATTAGATAAAAATAATAAATAGTTAAGAAATATACATTTTCCCCAAATATGCTCTTTTTTATGAGTGAGAGAGAGAGAGAGTAACAATGAAAAACATAATGAAAGAAAATGTAAAGAGAAAGATGATGTGGGAGAATAAAGGGAATGACTCAACATTTTAATTAATGCCATTATAAAATTAATTGAGAGTAAAGTGAGTAAAAATATATTTATTAATAAAAATAAAGATAAGTCAATTGAAAGAAGAAAGAGACCTTACAAGTAGGCACCAAGGGAGTGTTAAAGTACAATGTTGAGCTGTAAAATAGTGTGTACCCCCGCTGTCCACAATATAAATTAATTCAACAGTTTGATCCATAATATGAATCCTTTGAGAGCAATTAATACTTTGTATCAATTTCTTATTCCTATACTTAATTTCAAATATAACTCTTTATATTTTGTCTCCTTAAATATTTCATTTAATATAGGAAAAATTAATTAGAAATTTCTTTCAAAAGATGAATTTAATGACTTAACTATCGTTTCTTAATAACAATAAATTAATTAAAGTGTGTAGACTCCAGTGCAGGCTTTATTATATAATATTGAAGCAACTAGGAAAACAAGTGGCATCCCGAATCTTTGAAAAGTCAAACAAGTCCTACCCATAGAAATATAAAAGAAAAATCTTCTACCACTGCCCACAGGAATATCAATTTAAAATATTCTGCCGTTTAATCCAACCAAAACGTGGATCACTTGACTCTCTCTCTCTCTCATGTATATATCACCCCATTGAACTGCCATCAACCTCAAAATGATTAATAACATGGCTGTTTCATCCATATTCTTAAAAGTTCTTCTTTTGTCTGCGTCTTTCCAGTACTCTTCTCCTTCATCCTCATCATCATCAACACTTACCAGTGGCTCCTCCCTCTCCGTGGAGATACCAGAAGACGTTCTTGTCTCACCAAATGGAGCCTTCACTGCTGGCTTCCATGTGATCGGTGAAAACGCTTTTGTTTTTGCCATCTGGTTCACCCGACCACCTCAATCTTCTCCAAATTCGAATGTAGTTTGGATTGCCAATCGTGACCAACCTCTTAATGGAAAACGGTCATCACTTTCCCTCCTCAGAACAGGAAATCTTATCCTCTCTGACGCCGGGAAGAGGAACGTATGGTCAAGCGAAACAGCCTCGTCTTGGCCAACCAGATTGACTCTCAACGACAACGGAAACCTAGTACTCTCCGAGTTCCATTCACAAGAGACACATAATATTCTGTGGCAGAGCTTTGATTTCCCAACAGACACTCTCCTTCCTGGCCAACAACTCAAGAATGATTCACAACTTGTCGCTTCGAGAAGTGACACTAACCTTTCCTCTGGTTTCTACAAGCTCTTCTTTGATGACAGCAATGTTCTTCGCCTTCTCTATCACAGGCTTGACGTGTCCGATGTGTATTGGCCCGCGCCGTGGATGTTGAGCTTTGAAGCAGGAAGGAGCACACACAAAAGTAACAGAGCCGCAGTGTTAGATTCTCTTGGAAGCTTTATTTCAACAGATAACTACAATTTCACAACGTCTGATTATGATACATTGACGCAGCGAAGATTGAAAATCGATCCTGATGGCAACCTTCGAGTGTACAGCTCGAAGCAGAATGATATTAATAATCAATGGTACGTGTCGTGGCAAGCTATATCTGATTCTTGTCATGTTCATGGAATATGTGGAGTAAATAGTTTTTGCAAGTATGATCCTAGCAATGGAAGAAAATATTGCTCGTGTCTTCCAGGATATAAAGTGAAGAACGATAGTGATTGGTCTTATGGGTGTGAACCCAAATTTGAGTTTACATGTGATCAAAATTTCTTAAAGCTGACCAATGTTGAGTTCTATGGAAATGACTATGCCTATAAGCTAAACATCAGCTACACAAATTGCAAGGATTTGTGTGTGTATGACTATGAATGCAAGGCTTTTCAATACACATTCGGAGAAGATGTGGGCCGATTTAGGTGCTATATCAAAAGAATCCTGGCCAATGGTCATAATTCACCTAGCTTTCGTGGAAAAACCTACTTGAGATTACCTAAATCCTATCAAGGTTCTTTCATTGAAGAAGAAGAATCTGCTCATGGTGATGGTGATGTTTGTTTCGTGAAGCATGAAGGAGAATCAGGAAATAGCAACAATTTTGTTAAGTTCCTTCTTTGGTTTTCTATCGCTCTTGGGGTGGTTGAATTCCTCTTCATTTCTATAATTTGGTGTTCTTTGATTAGACCCAAAAAGAACTCTGATGCGAATCAACAAGTCTACAATTTTCTTTCTCCTTTCCGGTTCAGAAAATTTACTTACTCCGAGCTAAAACAAGCAACCAAAGGGTTCAAGGAAGAAATAGGAAGAGGAGCAAGTGGAATAGTATATAAAGGAGTATTGTCAGATCAAAGAGTTGTTGCAATAAAGAAGCTGAAAGGTAACAACATTGAAGGCAAACAAGAAGAAGGAGAATTCATGGCTGAAGTGAGCATAATCGGACGGCTTAACCACATGAACTTGATTGAAATGTGGGGATATTGTGCTGAGGGAAAGCACAGGCTATTGGTGTATGAGTACATGGAGAAAAGTTCTTTAGCAGAAAATCTCAAATCAAACACTTTGGATTGGACCAAAAGATACAACATCGCTCTCGGAACAGCAAGAGTTCTAGCTTACTTACACGAAGAATGCTTGGAGTGGATACTGCATTGTGACATAAAGCCAGAGAATATTCTTCTGGATTCAAATTACCAACCCAAGGTGGCAGATTTCGGCTTATCCAAGCTTCGAAATCGGAATGAACAAAACACTCAGAGCTTTTCCATGATAAGAGGAACAAGGGGATATATGGCGCCAGAGTGGGTTTTCAATCACCCAATAACATCCAAGGTGGATGTGTATAGCTATGGGATGGTTGTATTGGAAATGATAACAGGAAGGAGTCCAATGACGGTGGAAATTCATGGTGATGATGTTAGAGATCAAGAGGGTCAGAATGTGAGGCTTGTGACATGGGTGAGAGAGAAGAAGAACAAAACAACACCGGAGGAAGTGTCGTCGTGGAGATCATGGGTGGAGCAAATAATTGATCCTGCCATGGGATCAAAGTTTGAGATTGATGAGATGCAAAAGCTAGAAACTTTGGCCAGTGTGGCTTTGAAGTGCGTGGAGGAAGATAAAAATAGGAGGCCCACTATGAGCCAAGTTGTAGAAATGCTTCAGAGCCATGATGACTTGTATGCTTCTTATTAATCATGTGTAATCACAGTTTTAATTATGAAAGCCATGTGGGTCATGTGATATCACAGTTGTAATTATTTTTTAGGCCTATGTGAAATCGAATTTTTATATGTATAATACTCTCTCATGTCTTAAATACATGACCTAATTTAAACTTGTAAGTAAATTTTAAGTCTTAAATATAAGACTATTATTTTTTATTATATCTCTTATATTTATCACTATTCTCCAAATTAATTTATATAACATGTAAACTAATATATAATATAATGTCATATAAAAACATTTTTGGGAGATTATGTCACACACACACACACAATATTCCAGTAAAATAATTTATTTAACTTCTTTAATATAATTTACCTAAATCAAGTAAATAAGTCTTACATTTAGAATTGAAGAAGTATATATTAAAGTTAAATTTGGGTGAACATATCTAGGGGTAGGTTACTGAACTGTTAAAAGGGATTACTTTAAAATTTAATGATTTGATCCCCCATCATATCTTTAAATTTACAATATATGACTTGATTAGGAACTTGATTTTGGTCATAAATATTATACCTATTTATCATATTTATTAATCTTTTTATGATTTTCACTTATTGAAGTTCTATCAACAATAATTAAGTAAGAAAGAATGAAGAGAATTAAGGAAGATACTCTTCTAGTCATATATATAAGACACTATTAATATTTTCACACAGACTAAGAAAAAATTTATTAATTATTCCATTCAATTCAACAACTTTCTAACTTTACCCCTATTTAATATAAATTGTAACTCATGAGAATAAAAGTCAATACAATAATCAATGAAGAGTAAAATTATACATTCGTATGAAAATTTTCCCTCACTTCCTTATAAATAGAACCAAAATTTTCTTATCTTTCTTTCTACATTTTATAAAGGACCACAAGAGTAATTAGGATATTTTATAAAAAAAACATGTTATATGAACTAACATAATTATCTTCCTTCGTCTAATAATAGGTATTATATTAAAGACAAGAGGTATTACTTTAGGAAAAATCCCAGAAAAAGACTAGGGACATATGGAAAGGACAGATAATAATTGTGAAATGGGAAAATCCCAGCTCAGGCCTTTTTTTATTTTTTCCAGGAACTACAAAAATGACACTACATTTTAATAAAATGAGGCTCTTAATTCACAACAAGACTATCTCAATTAACAACACCAATACAACAACTCACTACGTATACCTAAATACTTATAGTATTTTTAATTGAGATAGTTTGTTGTGAATTAAGAATCTCATATTGTTAAAATTTAATGACATTTTTCGTAATTCCAAAAAAAAAAAGTAAAAAAAATCTGATCTGAAATTTTCACATTTTACACCTTTGAACTGAGATCTTCCCATGACTTTATTCAGTAAAAATTTAATAATAAAATAATTATACCTAGAATTAAATTAGCTAGCAACCCGTAGACTGCCTTAACTAGCCTCCTCATATGCGTTAGTCACTGACTTACTGGTTTACCCCTACAACGAGTCTTTCCTTTCCACGGAATAAGCATAGTACACACAGCACATTAATTAATAAAGAAAATGGGAGTGCACCTCTGTCCCAATTTTAAAAAATAAAAACATGTAAATTAGAAAAGTAATGTCTCATACATCAGGAAAAAAACTCACCACAAAAAAAAATAAAAACATATTTGTAACGGTTAAAATGTAGGACCGTTATAAATAACTGTAGTAGCTGTTATTAAAACTGCTTCAAAATCATTTGTCATAAAACATTTTGTAATAGTTTTTTTCTCATTCATCCAAAACCGCTACTAATTTGTAGCGGTTTCAATAAATCACTACAAAGGCTATGACTTTGCAAAGGTTAATAAACCGCTACAAAAATAAAAAAAAATTTAGAAAAAATATAATTGTTGGGGAGAATTTATAAATATTTAGTAGAAAATTTTTAAAATTTGGCGTCAAATTTTCTATGTCGAAAATATGACAGGAATTTTGAAAAAGATTTAAATTTTGGAGCCAAAATAGCAAAGTTTTTTGGAAAAAGGTGCTAGGGTGAGTGCCAAAATAAGTTATTTCAACTTTTTGCTAAATAAGATAAATGTAATATTTTAATTTTGTTTTTATAAAGAATTTGAATGTGATTAAAAAAATATGAATATAGTGAAAATGGTATAAATTTAATTTTGATATTTATATAATTTATTATGAGAATATATATAAGCTTAATTTGTTTTAGTTAATATAAAAATTAATTTTTAGAAGAGTATAACGAACTGAAATAAGGAGATAATAGTTGAAGTTAATAGGGCCTTGAAAAACATAAAGGAAAAATATAAGATAACACATAAAAACAAATGAACAAATATCATATGTAAAGTAGAAAAAAAATTCTTACAGTAAATATATTACTTAATACTATCATGATGTTGTTGGATAACGATTGATAAAACGAAAAGAGAATAGGGTGAAAAATGAGAAAGGAGAAGAGAATGAAGTAACAATAAAGTGAGAAATGAAGTGAGAATGATGGATATTTGTGAGTATCAACGAGACATTAGTAGATGTTTACGTCACGTAATTTGTAACGGTTTTATTTTAGTTTGTAGCAGTTTTTAAAACCCTACAAATAATTTTTTTTAAAATTAATTTTTTTCAAGAAAAAATGTTATGACTTGTTTATGATTTTCAATCATGTGGTTTTTAAATCCCCTAATTTTTTTATTTAGTTTGATTGGTTTAAAAATGTTATGACTTATTCATAATTTTACGAGAAAGATATTTTTATTACCCCTACAAATGTATTTTTTAAAAATTTATTTGGTTAAAAAATGTGATGACTTTTTTATAATTTACAACAATGGTAGTGTATATTTTTGAAACATTATTCTTCGTCATCCCTATAGAAAAATGCATTCAAAAATTGTTAGTAGTATGAAATACATATTATTGAAATAAATTTAAATTTAATTTAATTTGTGATAAATTATATTGTAAGCAATGAGAACGAACCTAACTATAGATAAAGTGTTATTGCCTTCCTGAAAGAAGTTGTCAAAGCCGACAGGTTCGAAGGGGTCACTCTCAAAGGTGATGTTATCATCATCACCCATGTCGTAAATGTCTTTAGGCTTTAAGTGAATCATCATATTCTAATCTTTATGCCTCTCATCTTCGACATACACTACTACAAAAGGACCTTTTAACGTCCCTTTTGGAGGGGACGTATATCTGGGGGACGCAGAAAAAGAAGAAATCATGTCCCTAAATTTGAGGACACAAAAAAGAGGACAACATGCCCAAAAACATGGACGTAGGGTGGAAAAAATTTTGGACGCAAAAAGCATTTGGGGGGGCTTTCTACATCCCCAAAAGCCATTTTGGGACGCAGTAGGTGATCTACTACGTCCCCAAATGGTTTTGGGGACGCAGAAAGCTCTAGAACTTTTTGAAATTCAAAAAATATAGAATGCGAGCGCGCGCGAAAATTTATTTTTTCAAAACAATTTGCACATATTTTTTACATTGCCCATTTATTGAATCTGTACATTAATATCATACAGTACTACATTAACAATTTCCTATCCAATTACTATATAAACATACATACTAACTAATCAAAATGTTACTATATATACTACATATACTCAAAATGTCAAAATGAACTTTATTCATCATCTATCCATCCAAAACTTCTAAAATAGAGACAAGCAATCACCTATATGAGGGTGGCTTTTAACAGAGTGACAGGAGGGAGCGTGGAACCTTCAACTTAGTGAGTTAGTCACGTGGAGAGCCAAGCGATGGTGGAAGAACTTAATGGCATAGAGATTGACTATGGAAGAACCATGGACAAGATTGAGGAGGTCGAAGCACCAAGCAATGATGGCATGTAGTGATGGGAGGGCGAGGATGTTTCAACCATGGCAAACAAGAAGGACCCATGGCAGCACGTGTGAAGGACTCGCGCCGACATGAACAAGCTACGGCATTGAAGGATCAAAGATGATAAGTAAGAATGAGCAACAACCATGAAGGAGAATGGGAAGGAGAGAAGAGAGAATAGGGTCATATGGGTTTGATAAAGAACAGAGAAATAAGGCTTTTATAATAAAAAGAGGGATCAATACGAGCACACGAAGGTTTTTGAAAAAATTTATCCAGAACCTTTCCACGTCCCAAATTTTATTTGGGGATGTGGAAAGTAAAAATTCACGTCCCCAAATACATATTGGAGACGTGGATATATCCACGTCCTCAATATGTATTTGGGGATGTAATTCCCCTTTTGTGGAAGGGAAATTTACGTCCCTCATTATAATTTGGGACGTAGATTTCCACTTTCTACGTCCTAAATTATAATTTGGGATGTGAAAAGTCTTCCCGCCTAATTATTTTGTGTCTATAGTTACGAAAATGACACCACATCACTTGTTAACGTCCCTAATTTTAAAAACAAACGTTGTATAGGGACGCGAAATGTATATTTTGTAGTAGTGAATATATCATCAACAAGTTGCACAATTTATATTATCAATGTCCATATCAATTAAGCTCTTTCTAGTAAAAATTAATTAAGCAATTTTTACAAAAAATAATAGCTAAACTCATTTCTTATTTTTTAGGATATAATAGATTTATTTTTAATTTTATTAGCATTAAATAAATTTTTAACCCCTATAAGAGTTTTCGCAAATAAAAATAGATCATATAAAATTTATTGGTTCATATAAAATTATAACTTTGGAAAAACTAAAGAATAGTTAATTTTTGAAAGTTGTGAAAAATGAAAATAGATAAAATTTTTGTTTAACTTTTGAAAAGTAAAATTTTGTATTAGTTTAAAAATAGGATGTGGGAGAGAATGTAGGGAGCAATACATAAATTTTACTAGGAGTATTTTTAATTTTATATTTTTATATGTTATCCTTCTAGATAATTATAACTTTTATAATCATTGTCACTTTTCCTTTAAGTCCTTCATTCTGATTTGGGGGAAATTTCAATCAAATCCCACGAAATTATCAAATTGCAGTGAGCTCCTAAGAGTTTCATCTAGATACAATTAATTCTAAATGCGAAAAGACAAATCTACCCTTTATTATATAAAACAAAATTAAGGGTTTCATCTTCTAAATCTAAAAATTAAATAAATTGTCGTCAATCATCAAATGATTCTCACATTCTTAATAAAGAGATATATTATTAATTAAAGACCTAGGCTACAAAATCTTTAAAATTGGTGTATTCAATTTTAATTGGAGAGGGTAGATCTGTCTTTTAACTTTTATAATTAATTACACCTAGGTCTCTTAGAAGCTTACAGCAATTTAGTGATTTCGTGAGACCTTATTGTAATTAAATTCACTAAATGTGACTTAGTTACCATTTTCCCTTGTAATGTTCCCCTAAAAAACCTTCTTTCTCTACAACTAAATGTCTTGCCTTCTAACTTTAGAAATATAAACGATGACTCCATGAGAACCCACTTTCATTCATTCAAATACTGTAACACAGCATCCGTTAGATCACCAAAAACCGTAGACGGCTGAACACGCTTTCATGGCTGTCTACTTAAAGAAGAGACAGAGACAAGTCAAGTCAAGAGAGCTGCCACGTAAAAGTCAAACACAACAAGATGCTAATAATTAAAGGACAAACAACAAAGAACAAAGTATATTCTATTACTTTATGAATCAAATAACGCTTGCATGCAAAGGCGAAAACGAAAACCACTACGAAAAGCCAAAAAAGGATAAGGTTCTGCATGAAGAGCCATATATCTCAATATGCCAACAACTCAATCTTCCCCTCTTCTATATAAAGACACAAACTCACAACATCAAAACCCATTCATACACTAAAAGCCATTTCCCTTACTTCTATTGATCACAGCCCATATAAAGCTCTTAAGTATGAAAGCTTTTGGCTTATTCATGCACATAGCCCTTTTGTTATTTGTTCCCTTATTTCTTCTTTGCTCTTCTGTTTCTGGGTATTCATGGAATGAGGTTAAGCTTTGGTGCAACCAAACCCCTAATCCTCAGCCATGTGAGTACTTCCTCAACAACAATCCCATTCACAGCCAAAAGATCATCAAACACAAACAGGATTTTCTCAAGCTCTCACTTCAACTAGCCCAAGAGCGAGCCGTGAAAGGCCATGCAAATACTCTTTTATTAGGCCCCAAGTGTAGGAACTCACGTGAGAAAGCTGCATGGGCTGATTGCATTGAGCTTTATGAGCAAGCCATCAATAAGCTCAACAAAACCATAGACCCCACCAACACCAAGTTCTCTCAAACAGACGCTCAAACATGGCTCAGCACGGCTCTCACCAACCTCGAGACTTGCCAAACCGGGTTCTATGAGCTCGGGGTTCAAGACTATGTTTTGCCTTTGATGTCCAACAACGTCACTAAGTTGTTGAGCAACACTTTGGCTCTAAACAAAGTTGAGTACCAAGAACCAAGTTACAAAGATGGGTTTCCGACATGGGTTAAGCCAGGAGATAGGAAGCTGTTGCAGTCTTCTTCTGCATCTTCCAGGGCTAACGTTGTTGTGGCTAAGGATGGATCTGGCAAATACACAACTATAACAGCTGCTATAAATGCAGCACCAAAGAGTAGTCGAGGGAGATATGTGATATACGTGAAGGCTGGAGTTTACAACGAACAGGTAGAGATAAAGGCAAAGAATATAATGTTGGTTGGAGATGGTATTGGGAAGACTGTAATCACAGGAAGCAAAAGTGTTGGAGGAGGCGCTACAACCTTCCGGTCTGCAACTGTTGGTAAGTGAAAAGTTATTAAAGTATAATCTTTCTATAATTTTTTTTTTATAGATCTTTTAACTTAAATATCCCTTGTTAAGCTCAATTTAATCTGATATAAGATTTCCTACAACAACTATCAAAACCCATTGACTACCATGGTTAAAATAAACCAAGAATGAAACTAAACTACTTATGGATTCTTACAGCTGTTGTGGGGGATGGATTTATTGCTCAAGGAATCACATTTAGAAACACTGCTGGAGCTTCAAATCACCAAGCTGTTGCCCTTCGTTCTGGTTCAGATTTATCAGTCTTTTACAGATGCAGCTTTGAAGGTTACCAAGACACATTATATGTGCACTCAGAGAGACAGTTCTATAGAGAATGTAACATTTATGGCACTGTGGACTTCATCTTTGGTAATGCAGCTGTCGTTTTCCAGAATTGCAACATTTTTGCAAGAAACCCCCCAAACAAAGTCAACACAGTGACGGCCCAAGGTCGAACTGATGCGAACCAAAACACAGGAATTTCTATTCATAATTGTAGGGTTACAGCTGCTTCAGACTTGAAACCAGTTCAAAGCTCTGTGAAAACCTATCTTGGAAGGCCATGGAAACAATATTCTCGAACAGTTGTCATGAAGACTTTCTTGGACAGTTTGATAAATCAGGCTGGTTGGATGGAATGGAGTGGTAACTTTGCCTTAAGCACTTTGTACTATGGAGAGTACATGAACAATGGTGCGGGTTCGTCCACTTCAAATCGTGTTAAATGGCCTGGCTATCATGTGATATCTAGTGCCTCTGAAGCTTCCAAATTCACTGTCGCTAACTTCATTGGAGGGAGTTCATGGTTGCCAGCCACCAAAGTTCCTTTCACTTCTACTTTATAGATCATTGTATTGTCTCGTATTCTTTATACGATTGATTGGTTCAAATTCATTGTTTTATATCTTTCATGTCCAATTCTATTGTGGTAGTGTCTTGTGTCTTCATTTCTTTTTGCTGATCTTGTTATCATATCCGATCAGTAAATTACTTGGATTGTGTTTTTTGAGATATTAATTATGTACTTTAAATTTAGGGAAAATAATTAATCTGCAAGTACTTATATTATGTATTTTTTTTATTAAAAAAATATTATATATAGTTTAGTTCAATTTAGAATCAATTACTTGTAACGTATTTTGTTTGAACTCAGTTCTTGTAGTTTTATATATCATAAGTATTAATGGTTAATTTTAATTTAAATAATTTTATGAATTTTATGAAATTTCCTTCGTTTCATTAACACGGTTTTAAATACCTCTGATTACCTATAAATGAAATTTCATAAAGCCTATAAATTAAAATTATTCGATCAAAACAATAAATGCTAAATTAAATAAAATAAATTATATGAATCTAATTTAAAATTGAGGTCAACTAAGAGAACATGTGGTTTAATTTTTTTTCTTATATATATTTTTTAATTCCATTGCATTGCCCTATAAACAAAATATTTGCAATCAATAGGAAAATTTTATGGAAAAATTGATAAAAATGTTAAATAAGTCTTACATTTTTTCTCCAATATAAATCTTACATTTAAGACTAATATCAACTCCCAATATAATTAAATTCTACATTAACAATAAAAAAGAGTCAGAAAAATCTCATATAAAGCTACTTAAAATAGAAAATTTCTAAATTATGTTGGTAAATTCAACAAAGCATTAATTGAGTCATTAACTCATTTTAAAATTTTGAAATATGAGTAAAACTACTTTAATGCCCTCTCCTCTCTTCTCTCCCTTCTAAAAAGAGTTCTATTTTTCAATGACTTCATTAGTCTATATGTTAAGATGAATATATAGCAAAATAAAATATATGATTTGTTAAATCAAAGGAATTTTGTTAAAGTTCAAAAAGAACAATTCATGAAAAAGAAAAAGAAAGCTTATTAACATATGTCAGGACAATATCATTGGATATCGGTTAAATAATTTAGTTGAAAAATTAATAAATTGATACTATCTAATGATACAAAACAAGAAAAAATAAATGTGAGTTTTTTTTAAAAAAAAACAAATAATGTAGTTATTTTTTATCCAGTGAGGAAAAAAGAGACCTATAACACATACCAAATTCAGTTTGTAAAAATAAATTGAAATAAAAGTCACTTTTACCAATATTAATATAAACAAATTTTGATTAACTTTCCCTAACAATGTGTGTTGTTTAAAAAATAATTTCGTTAATATTTCAATTTTTTAACCTTTTCGATCTTTAATATAAATTATTAATATTTATTATTTATTTATAATAAGAGGCATGTAAATTTGGTATATATGTAAGGATAAATTACAAAAGTAAATGAAACTCTTTAAAGACGAGAGAACAGAAGGGAACAGAAGGCATTAAAGTCATTTTATTTACATTTTAAAATCCTAAATTGAGTTAATGACTTAATTAGAGATTTATTAAATTTACCAACCCAATTTAGAAATTTCCCATTTTAAGTGGCTTCATATAGAATTTTCTCAAAAGAGTATATAGTTAGGAAGCACTTCATTCTTGCCATCAGCAACTCATGTTTTCGGAAGCGGAATCATTCTCTAAGTAAAAAGAGTAGGCATAACAAAAACAGCGACTTTTTTAATAATATTTATTTTAGTATTTATTAATCTTAACAAATTATAAAAATAATTACTGGCAAAAAACAAACTATAAAAATAATTACCAATGTGTGCACGCGCTTGGAGGTTCTTTGTCACAATTTCCCTATAATGCAAAAAAGAGAAAAATGTGGTAATGTGTAGAAATGAAACTTGTATTGAATGCAAAATATGTTAATAGAGGGATTTTTTAGTTATTAATTTATCTTAAAATAAGGTTTATTATAGGATAATAGTGCTCCCAACATTCTAAATTATTTTTTAAGGTGCAATCACCCCCTAAATTATTTAAAATGTTGCAATAATAACCCCCAACCTAACCACCATTAACTCTCTATGGCAATCGTACTCTTGGTCCTTGCTTCTTTTGCTTCTCCAACAATAAATGACTCCTCATATAGTGGAAAATTTTTTACAGGCAAAGCCACTGCACTACAAGGGTTCGAGCTTCCGCAGTGTGATCCCAGGATTGATGTGCCAAGGTGGGGATTTCATTCACCGGCCAGAAATGTGAAATCTAGATTAACTATATATAGTCTCTTTTAATTAATTTAGCTATTGCTCATATATCAAATGAAGAGGTAGAGAGTTAGAAGTGTGACGACATTCTCTCTTTGTTTTTATCATGGAAGATGGATATGAAACATGACAGTTTGTCGTTGGGTTGTGAAGTACGACATTCTCTCATTGGGTTTTATTTTTTAAGAGAAGCGAAAAAAAAAAAAAACAAAGGAATGAAGAAATAGAGACGAGAGGGGAGCAAACAGAGGTTACAGTATGTTAATTTGGGGTGATGATTGCACCATGTTAAATACATTAGGACTAAAATTGAACCTCCATGTAACTAATTCTACTTAGTAAAATAATACTTATTATTGTAGCTTAATTATAACTACGGCAAATAAGGCAAAGTATAATTCGAAACACCACTGCTTGGTAATTGTACCTGTAAGAAATAATATGGAAAAGGGTTGAAGAGATGCTTAGGTGAGATCCAAAAGGAAAAACCTCGTGCAAAAAGTTAAGACTCCGAGAGATCAACTTAGGTTGTACTAAAAAAAATTGAAGAATAGAAGAGAAAGCATAAGAAGTTTCAATTACCTTTGAATGTAATTTTACTGGTTGGCAAGGGACTCTATTTATAAAGTCTTTGGAAGCTCTTCTAACTTGCTCACCAAACTGTAATCACTTAGTAATATATTGTTGAGTGATTTTTCAATTAGGATAAAATCTTTCCATATTTAGATTAGTTGGCATTTCTTGATTTGATTACAATTCATTCCTAATAATTACATATCAAATCTTTTTTCTAATTCATTTAGATTTTTTACAGCAACAATCGGTCCGCCTATGTTTAAACTCAAAATCCAATAGTGCCTTACAAAATACCTTTTAGTTAAAAAGGTAGCTACTGGTCAATAGCCTTATACTATGCCATCTGCTATACCGTCTATGATTCTTGTAGGTGTTATTGGTGGTTCTTTTTCTCTCTTTTTGATTTTGTGGTAGTTCTATACGGAAATGTATTAGAGAAAGGGCTTCCTTAGCATAAGGTAGGAATTGTTATGATCTGGTATTAAATGGGCCTAAAAGCTTTTCAAATTGGGCTCAAACATGTGGAATCCGTATAGGGTTTGAGGATTGGAATAAAAGCAGAATTGGCAGGCGGTTTAAAGGTGTCAAAATTTTTTGTGGTCCCTTTCTCTTTGAAATTGTCCTTTTTATTCTCTATGATTCCTCTTCCATTCTGCAATTTTATGAGATTCCCTGTTAATGATTTCACCATTTTTGGGGGATATATCCTTATATACTAAAGCCTATAGTTCTTTTTATATACTCCATGTGGTTCTTATTGTAAGGCATCAATTAATAATTCAATAGGAAAATACTTATATCAAGTTCCTTATATCCATTTCACCAAGTTCTTCAATCAAATGTGAATATGTGTTCTATTTTTTTATTATTATCATTTATTATAAACCCAAATAAAATAAATAGGACAAATAGTCACGTGTGATTAGAGAACTTGATGTAATGAATGTAAGAAACTTGATGTAAGTATAGTCTTAATTTTTACTACCTCCATTCCTTTTCATAAGATACCAATAACGGAATTACATAGATTAAAATGTTTGTTAAAATTGTTTAAAGATAATAAATATGTAAAAAAAATGTAACTCGTTTTCTTAAAACACCCATATTTATAAAGAAGGTAGGTGTGAGAGAAAATGAGTAGAAACAAAGTGAGGAGAAAAATATATAATTAATTAAGGATAAAAATAAAAAATGTATTAAATATTTAAATATCATAAAAGGACATCTTATAAAAAGGATCATACCCATTCAAGCAATATAGTGTCTTATGAAAAGGAAGGAAGATGATTATATAAGAGGTAAAATTGCACCCTATAGGGAACTTGATGCACCTCTAATAGTTTTTCCAAGTCGTTTGCTGCACCTTTACCATTTACAAAATTACTAAATTAATCAATGTCATGTGTGATTACAAAAGTTAATAATACATGTATGTAAAATTACTTTTTTTGGTAATATAAACATGAAAATGATTTTTAAGTAACAATCATGGTAAAAAAAATATCTAATTTGGCTGTCAAATAACAATTGAAAATAGATAAAAATATAATCTTAAAATAATAGAACAAATTTTTAATTTGTGTAAAATAATTTTTAAAATTTTTTTAAAACACATCTATTTATATTTTCAAAATAAAATAACTTTTTTTATCATTAAACATTATTTTTTATTTTTAAAATAAATTTACTTAGATTTTCAAAATAAAATATTTTTTAAAAAAATTAAACTGAAAAATATAGAAGGGAAATACTTAATTTTACATCATTAAGGATGCTCTTTTGCATTTTCTTGAATTAGAAAAAGTTTAGTTGAGCAAGCTTTCCAAAGGTATTATTACCATATCACCCACTAATCCCTTCACTACATGGGCAATGGAATTTGAATTTTGAACACAGGCTCTTATGAATTATGAACCAACTCATTTTTAAACCAACCAGATGAATATTTACTAGCAATTATGTTCTATTTGTGATGACTTACTGAGTTACCGTACATTTCTTCAGGTGCCCCTACTTCTTATTTAGCCAACAAGCTTCTTTACTTTTAATTAATTTGCTTCTTCATACATATTTCACTAATAAAAATATATTTCAATTAGCCTCTTTTGATATATATTCAAACTGTAAAATGTTTGGAACATTCCATCACATAAAGAAATATAAAGAGATAAAAAAAAATAAAGATCTTATGACAATGATTTGTAATGTTTAGTGAGTAAAATTAATTTGAGAGGAATATAAAGACAAATGCATTATAATACAAAATAATGAATAATAATGATATTTATAGTCTTCTTTCAAATTTTCCCTACTATTTGATCATCCATAAATTTGACTTAACCTTGTATATAGTTAATGTACATAAAAAAAATAGTTTTGTCTAGGAAATCAAAATCAATATAACATATTCATGATGAATTTTCTCATGAAATTAAATAAATTATCATTCTTTTACATCAACTCTTATATGAATATATGATTTTTCTTTCACAAATATCACTGAAACTAATTTTATTCCAATATATATACCGTATCATATATCATGTCACGATTGATGTATATAACTTGCACATATCATATAGGATGCAAGAGAGTAGAAGAAATAACAATACAAGGAATTAGGAGAGAAGACAATAATTATCAATACCAAAATAAAATACAAATTGTAAAGTATTTGTATTTCTTTCATTGAACATTTGGGAAATAAGAAGAACTGCACATATATGTAACGCAATATAATAGTGTTCAAGATGATAAAAGAGTTGGAAGACAGAGCTAAAATGAATGACAAGCTAATAAGAATATGGAGCCACTGAAAATGCAAACCCGATGAAGAAAATATATGTAGGTTTAACATAGTAAACTCTATTGATGTATGAATAATAATCACATACACCATATACTAAAATTTACAAATAAATTGTACAATTATACATAAAGAAAAGAAGTAAACAACTTAAATGGGGTTATACAAATAAATAATATAAGTCCTTGAATTTGGGAGTTCTAAGATATAATGACATTATCCATGAGATGGAATTCAAAAAGCTATGAAATTATGAGCATCCACAAATCATAATTTTTAAATATGCAAATAAAATGACACTATAATTAAGATTTCAAACTGGCTAATAATTATCTATTTGTCCATTTGATTTCATATATCACTCATGAACACTTATTGATATCACAATAAAAAGTTATAAATATCACAATAATAAGTCCATATAATAATTTCTTAATAAACAATAATACAAATTAAACTATATAAATAGCCTTATGGGCTTTCTTTTACATCTACAATAAATTTAGGTATAGTTCTTCACTACTCATTGCCTCTTTTAATATTTTTATATTATCTCATTTTCTTTTTGGAGTTACAACCATTTTGGCCTTTTCTTTTAATAATTCAATCTATATTTGGCTATGTGACTTTAGGCCATTTTGTAACATTGACTAATAATAATAATATTATAATGTCCAAAAGAACATTATTTTTTCAATGAGCATGGCAAGCAAAAAACTATTGACTTTCAATTGTAAATTGTTTCCATTGTAATATGATTATAGATAATATCATTATTGCCCAGGAGGTTATTCATTCTATGAAAAATATGAAAGGGAAGAAAGGGTTCATGGTAATTAAAGTAGATCTTGAGAAGGCTTATGACAGACTGAAGTGGGATTTTGTGCTTTCTTGTCTTGAGGAATTGAATTTTCTTCATAATATTGTTCCTCTTATAAAAGACTGTATTACGACTGTTAATATGCAAATTCTATGGGAAGGTAGTGCCACTCGAGAATTTTTACCTTCTAGGGGCATATGGCAGGTGATCCTCTTTCTCCACACTTGTTTGTTATATGTATGGAGAAACTTGCTGATATCATTCAAACGGAGGTGTCCATGGGAAATTGGAAGCCTATTAGACTTTGCAAAGATAGTCCTCTACTGTCCCATTTATTCTTTACAGATAATCTTATATTATTGTCAGCAGCTTCAATGGATCAAGTAGAGGTGATTCAAATATGTATGCATGGATTTTGCCATGCTTCAGGACAAAAGGTGAGTAATGCAAAAATTAGAATTTTCTTCTCTCAAAATGTTAATCATACCCGAATCTAATAGTTAAGTGAGCTTTTGGGATTTACTCAAACGACGGACTTAGTAAAATATTTGGGGGTTCCCTTACACCATCAAAGAGTTACTAAGGATACATATCAATATATTATAGATAAGGTAAAAGTGAGACTCAACAATTGGAAGGTGAATCTTTAGCATTGGCAGATAGACATACTTTGGTGTCCTCAATCATCAATTCTATACCTGTTTACCCTATGCAAACTGCAATTTTGCCGACCACGATATGTGAAGAGGTTGAAAGTAGAGCAAAGAGCTTCTTGTGGGGCTCTACAGCGGAAAAGAAGAAAACTCATCTTATAGCTTGGGACGTAGTCTGTAAAGAGAAAAGAAAATGTGGGCTAGGCTTGCATCATATGAAAATGCAAAATCAGGCTTTACGTTTAAA
This sequence comes from Acacia concinna, assembly GCA_037177275.1. Lineage (NCBI taxonomy): Eukaryota > Viridiplantae > Streptophyta > Magnoliopsida > Fabales > Fabaceae > Acacia > Acacia concinna. Next base: position 3,833,832 of record JBAGKO010000012.1, read on the forward strand.
GGGTAGCTGGGGCCTTATAAAGAAGAAAGATGAGCTTTGGGCCAAGGTGATTAAAAGTAAGTATAAATGCGGTGCTGATCTTATGCCTCGTATCAACAAATCAAGACTTGGATCCAGTTTTTGGAATGGTATAAAAAACAACTAGAATTTATTAGATAAAGGCATTGA
>JBAGKO010000012.1:3834099-3848495 GCA_037177275.1 Acacia concinna
CTTGCATGTTTATAATCACAAAGAAAAAATACAAAAGTAAGGTGGGGTTTTGGAAACATGAATAGTAAATGTATACACTTACTCACATCGTGCTTATGGGGAAAATCAATGGGAATGAATTGATACATAATAAAATATACATACATTAGCCACTATTATTAACAAGGAGGATAGTGGGTGGGTGCAAAGAAGCACTATTATCCATATATATATTTTTTAAAAGAAACAAAGTGAAATAAACAAGGTGCACACGCATATAAAAGAAGGCAGGTAAAAATACAGATATGATAAGACAAGAAGATGGAGGATAAAGAAGGTGAAAAAGCAGCAAGAGGCTTGACAAGACATTTATGGGTGATATGAAGCAAAGTGAATGAAGGATGAAGAGGTGAGAGCACACCGTACTATTCTGGCACTAGGGAAGCAGTAGAGTGAGTAAGGAAGTAGAATATTTATAGGAAAGAGGATTAGGGTTTGACCATCTTATAAAAATAAAGAACTAAGGTGTACATGCATATGAAAGAAGGCAGATAAAAATACAGATATGATGAGACAAGAAAATGGAGGATAAAGAAGGTGAAAAAGCAGTAGGAGGCTTGACAAGACATTTATGGGTGATATGAAGCAAAGTGAATGAAGGATGAAGAGGCGAGAGCACATCGTATTGTTCCGGCACTAGGGAAACAGTAGAGTGAGTAAGGAAGTAGGATATTTATAGGAAAGAGGATTAGGGTTTGACCATATTGTAAAATAATATTTTATTGAAAAAATGCTAAAATAATAATTGTTTGCAATGTTTAAACAATTTATTCTTACGTTTTTTTCCCCAAATAATAAGATAAGTTTACACACATGCTCATATGTTTAAAAATAATTATGATTTTTAAATATTTCATTTGCATTGTTATATTTTATAGACTAATTAGCTAAATAAATTTTTATTGTTTTGAACTTGATACCTAATATCATTTTTTTGTACTAATTTATTTTAACTATTGACTAAATAAAATTAACTACAACTAACTCTAAACCCAAAATTTAGGATGTTACATGTTCAAGTCAACATCCTTGATTAACAAGTCCTAGTGGCCCATGAACATGTAAATGGAATATATGAACAAGTAATAAATTCTTATAATAGGTTGAAGTCATCCTTGATTAACAGGTTCTGGTGGCCCATAAACATGTAAACTAAACTAATGAACAAGTGAAAATAGGCAATAAACAAGTGATAAATTCTTATAACATGTTGAAGTCATCATCTTTGATTAATAGGTCTTGGTGACCTATGAACATGTAAATGGGATACATGAACAAGTGAAAATTGGTGGTGAACAAGTAATAAATTCTTAGAACAGGTTCAAGTCATCATCATTGATTAACATGTCCTAGTGGCCCATGAACATGTAAATACTAAATTGGACCAATGAGTAAGTGAAAACCGATGGTGAACAAGTAATAAATTCTTATAACGAGTTGAAATAATCATCAAACATGTAAATGGGATATATGAACAAGTTAAAATCGATGTTGAACAAGTGATAAATTCTTAGAACAAGTTCCCATGAACATGTAAATTGTACAATAGATTACAATTGCAAGTAATTTTATCTTGGTACTTAGGACACTTTTATACCAAGTACCATCCTAAAATTCACGTCATTTACAAAAAATCATTAAAATGGTATACCATTTAGACAACAAGCTTATTTTCCCTCTAAGGTCTTCACATATTGCCCTCCTACATGGAAGATACAAAATAGTTGATTCTTTGAATTGTTTGCCATATTTCCTGTTGCACATCATAAACATGTAAACATCAATCACTCAAGAATTTAATTGCATGACAAAATACATAGCAATTCAACATCTCTAATTTACAAGTATTATACACATAATAAATAAGTGGAACTGTTATTTGAATAAGATAAACTTATGGTTTGATAAGCAAATAAAACATCTTCAGGAAGTCCAATTTTAAAATGTTTAACTCATCATAAACTAGTGGCATCGTTATTTGAACAAAATGAACTTATGGTTTCACAAAGAAAAAAAAGAGAGCTCTAAGAAATATGACTTTCAAGTCCTCAACTCCTCAAGAATAAGTGTATGTGCCATAAGAACAATTAAACATAGCATCTTCAAATGCCCAGCCTCTCACAAGCATGTGCATTTTTTATATGAACAGGACAAACTAATTGGCTTAACAAGAAAACATAACATCTTCATCATTATAAAATGTCAGCTGTTTCACCTTCTTCAACACATGCAATAACTAATTTCCTTCAACATTCATGTCACCTTACTACAAACCACTTCCAAACTACAAGTATTTACCACTTTCTATAAAGAAGATGAACCTTTCTAAAAGGGAAGGTCAAAATTTACTCAATTACTTGCATGAATTAACTACAACAAGACTCTAACTTCAACAATCAGCCTCTACTGACTGACCAGAGAACTCAGTTGGAATGGATAGAAGATAGATAACCTATTACGGACTGACCAGATAACTTCAAATGGAGATAAGATAGACGCATACCATTTCACACTAGACCTATACTTGGATTATATTCACTCTGTTGTGCGTTTAGCCTGTCTTCATTTGAGTTTTGACGCTGGAATTGGCTGGTCTCCTCTTCATTGCATAGTGTTCCTTCATTTGCATATGATGTCAGAACATGGAGAAATTAAAAGAGCTTTTTTCCCATCATTCTAACAGGGGCAAGTATGTCTTTTGACTTCAAAAATTATCAATTTCACCCATTGGGATTGAACTGAAGTTTTAGAATGTTGTGTGATTGATTTGAGACTGAACCTCTTCTATGGTCCCTAGGTGAAATTCTTCCTACATTTTTCTGTATATATATTAACTAAAGAGGTTGCCTAGCCAAGTGGTAAGGCATCTCCTTTGGATCTTTTTGGAACCTCCCTTTTAGCCCTTTGTTGGAAATATTTTTTCCAGCCGTCGTAGGCCTTTGTCGGCCATCGGAGACCCAGTAAGTGATGAGGGTTTGGCTGGGCCCTACCTCTGGTGTTCAGAAAATACCCTTCCATTATAAAGAAAAAAAGTTAAGACAAGTATACTATTTCATCATTTGAATTAATTTCACTTTACACCTTAGGTCCTTTATTGATGTTTCAGAATCATTTGAATTAAATTCCTTATGTGGTCCTATTTCCACTTGAAATGATCACTCAGAACTAGGTGTTTATTTAGCCTTTAAAATCTCTTTTTTAAACTATTTTTTTAATAAGGCGAGATAAAATTTCTTTCCCACGTTTACTTTCAAAATGTGTGTAAATTGCGGTTTGTCCGCTTGACCGCACCGCAACGCACCGCGCCTGACACGTTACGAGAGATGGGTGGCCACGCGAGTAGAAATACTGTACCCTGTTTGGGAGGGGTACTGAGGGAGTCGGTATTAGGATTGTTTCTGGGATTCTCGTTATAGTTCACATCACATGTTCGTCGCGCAGTACTTTTGAAGCAGAACGTTCACTCGACGCCTCTCTACTGGCATCCCCTTTTGATGCTTTTGTGGTGGGTCGCATCTAGGGTTTTTATACCTCCTGGCTCGTTGCTCGTGTTTCCAAGGTAATTTAGAAGCATTGGGTTAGTGAGTAAATGTCGTGCGTATACATACCGGTGCAGAATTCTGAGGAAGAGGTCAGGGTTGCGCTGGATCAGCTCCCAAAGGATGCTTCTGACATCCTCGACATTCTCAAGGCCGAACAAGCTCCTCTCGATCTTTGGCTTATCATCGCGGTACGCTATTTGTTTGAAGTTACTTTACCTTTTATCTCAAGTTCAAAGGTTTAGTTGCAGGTACACTAGAAGCAATACGGCAGCTTCTAGTGTTCCTTGGAATCTAATTAAACGCATGCCTCCTAAATTAGTCTCCAGACTTGGTAATCCTTTTTAAGCTTGTTTTTTTTCCTTCTTTCCTTCCTTCCTTTTTGTTGTTTGTGCGGTTTTTTTTTGGGGCGGCGGCGGCGGCGGCGGCGGCTATAAACATGTGGAAGCGTTAACAAGGGAAGAATTCCTGAGCTGGGTGCACGGTGTTGTGACGTTGAGGATGTAGCTGCTAAATAGTTGTTCATTGTCACAAAAGTTTCTGACGATGATTCTGATTGTTTTTATTTTTGAGCCAATAAAATTGTTTTCCCTGGTTGGACGTATGTACAAACCAACACATTCGATCCCGTTTATTATCTATTTTCCTTATGATGCTCGGTTACTTGTTTTTTTTTTTTTCCTTTTTCTGTTTTCCCAGACTACCTCGAATATCTACTTGGCGTTCTTCCTATTGTCTGTTTACCTGGCCTATCATCTCTTTCTTTCCCATTTACTATCTACTTCTTATGATGTCTAGTGTGCTTTTTCTCTTTTTCTGTTTTCCCATTTAGCGTTCTTCCTATTATCTGTTTACCTGTCCTATCGTTTTTCTCTTTACTATTTATGGTGTCATTTAAGTTTTCTTGGTATGCTGCAGAGAGAGTACTTCAAACAGGGAAAGATTGATCAATTTCGCCAGATTTTGGAGGAAGGATCGAGTCCTGGTATACCTCCTCTTGGCTTTTGATTTTTTGCTTTAACAACTTGGTTTCTTCAATGTTACTATTTGACATTATATTTATTAATTTAATATAACAAACTATAGTGGTTTATTTTCCTCATTTTGCAGAAATTGATGACTATTATGCGGATGTTAGATATGAGCGGATAGCTATCTTAAATGCCCTTGGGGCCTACTATAGTTACCTTGGAAAAATAGAGACAAAACAGAGAGAAAAAGAGGAACACTTTATTTTGGCAACACAATATTACAACAAAGCATCAAGAATTGACATGCACGAGCCCTCCACTTGGGTTGGAAAAGGTTAGCATATCAATGATTATGCATGTTGAATCTATCTTAATGCAAAAAGTGTGAACAATATTACAACAAAGCATTTAAGAATTGACATGCACGAATCTTAGCATATCAATGATTATGCATGTTGAGTCTATCTTATTGCAAAAGTTGTGAACAATAAGCTCATAACAAGGTAAAGAAAATGTTTTTGGTTTATCTTGGATTTGGGTCATGATGATTTTTTAATTGCGGGTTATGAGTTTTATTGTCTACCTCTGCTTATGGATATTCATAGCATGTTATTATGTCAGGTGTAAAAGAATGTATTTTGGATGCTATTTAGCTTACATGCGCTCCTACTGTAGTATTTTTAAATAAATTGTGGTCGGACACTGAAGCTGTTGTGCAGATTGATATTCCGTTTTCTCTCTTGATTATGCCCCATTATTTTCTTGGATCTCTATTTAACTTATCTGTTTTTTTTATTTTTTTTATTTTTATATTTAACATGATAACCATTGAGGAATATCTGTATTTTGATCCGTGTTGCTTACACAAGTTTAAATATGATGTTTGAAATTAATTGAGGAATTACTCATTTCTATTGTTATTTTATGCATGCTAGCATTTAGATTACCTTATTATTGCTATTGATCTTGATACTGTCTCACATTTTTGTTATGTACTATCAAAATGGGCTATGCATTGAAGATGCTAAGTACTTGATGCTTTCAGGTCAGCTCTTACTGGCAAAGGGTGAAGTCGACCAGGCATCTGCTGCATTTAAGATTGTGTTGGATGGAGATCATGATAATGTTCCTGCTCTTCTAGGCCAGGTATCTTATTTTCTTCTGGCAGGTAAAAAATAATGAAGATGAGCACTATCACACAATCTTTTAAGCTTAACTAGTTGGTGATTTCCCTAATCCTTCAATGTTTTTTTCGAAGCATTGTTGCAAGTTGTATTCTAACTTTTCTGGTTTTTTTGATAATATGTATTATAAATTCTTTATGTTGAATGGCTTTTGTTCTTGGGGGAAAGAATCCATTGAACATACCTAACAATAGTACATCCACAAATCTACAATCTACAGATGCTTTAATCTAAATTTGGTTTATTTGTAATGACTAATGAAGTGCTAAGCTTTTGAAGGTAAAAAAAAAAGAAAACTAGATGAGCCTTGGGGGTTCCTCTTTCCCTATTCCATTATCCTTCCAATGATATCATAAGAACTTGCAAATCATCACTTAGCTGTTGCCTCTACCTATGATATTCAAGTCAATCTTTCTAGGAGATTTTTTTTTTTCCGGTTCATCATGCGAAGTCATTGGAATGTTTTCTTGAGGAAGTATGCATTTCTATTTCTTATACTCTCCTTTTAGGATATCTGTTTTCTCCATCTTAGAGGAATTTATTACGCTCTGTAGTCTCTTTGCCCCAACTCAGCAATCCCCTGTAGCTGGGGGAAGGGTGAGATCGATGCCCCCCCTCTCACACAAAAAAAAAAAAAAACACAAACAAATAAAACTATTTGAAACTTATTTGAATTTCATTGTTGGGTTCGTGCTGGTTTACTTATTCACTGTTTTGTGATGCCCTTTCATCCTCTCCTGGTGAATTCCTTGTATTGGGGGAAGATATAGTGTTGTTGCAATGTGGTTGGCACAAGTTAATCTCACACACAAACTGTTTATTTGTTAAAGCTTGCTGCCTCAAACTTTGAAACAATAAATCATTGCTTTGTAAGTTGGATGGCCTAAGAGTTTCTGGCTGATTATGCTTCTCCCATTAGGATTGAGGTTGAACTGTGTCGATTTCTTTGCTGCTAATGCCACATCCAAAATTTGTTCAATCTGTAATATGAACTATATCTTTTTCACTTTGGATGGTCAGTAGGTTTATGCCTCATGATTTTCGTTTTTGCTCCAAATATTCCGTGTCTTGGTTTCTAGGAGTTTAATTTACTATGTTTTTGCTTCATTTCTGACGTATTTGATGCCGGCCTGTGATTGTTCAATTGTGGAGCAAGTTTGAGGCCTGCCTTTTTTATTTTTAATTGCATATATGTTTTGTATTTCTCGCAATAACTTTACTGAACTCCTACAGGCATGTGTTGAGTTCAACCGTGGACGCTATTCTGATTCACTTGAGTTGTACAAGGTTTGTAATACAGCCATCTTTGATGCTTGTAAGCAAATTTTTTCCTTTTTTGATTGAGGGATTAAATACATTGTTGTTATCTATTTCTACAAAACCTTAATCAATGCCATCAATCTATTAGCGTCACTAAGATATCAAAAAGGTGTGGCTGGGGTGTGCAAATTTCAAGCTTTTATTCAAATGCTAGGCTTTTTGAAACTGAATAATGTGAAAATAATAAAGGTTGTAAAAACTTTTCATCATTGCCATCTTTGGCGCGTTGCTGCTTTTCTCTTTTTTTGGTGGCATTTCCTTTTCTGTATAAGCATGACTTTGATGGCAGTTTTAATTTTGGTAGAGGGCTTTGCAAGTGTATCCCAATTGCCCTGCTGCTGTGAGACTTGGCATAGGTCTATGTCGGTACAAATTAGGTCAATTTGAAAAAGCACAACAGGCCTTTGAGCGTGTTTTGCAGGTAAGTGAATTTTATTAATGGGTAATGCATCAACAATGGAGTAATTTTACTAGTGCTAATGTCTGATGCTTTGTTATTATTGGTTTTTCAATATTTTACCAGTTAGATCCTGAAAATGTTGAAGCTCTTGTTTCACTTGCGATAATGGATCTGCGCACTAATGAAGGTACACTCTCTCTTCGTATCATGTTACTTTGCACTCTATGTTCATTACTATATAGTCCCTCCAGTCTTGGGTACGAGACCTTTTTAGTTGATCCTATGCATAGGACCCATTTTTTGATCACAATGTGGCATTTATGAGGCATTACCAAAAATACCTCTATTTAATTCATTTCAAATTGCTTCAGAAAATAAATCAAAACCCCCTTTTTAAGAAGGGTAGCTTTGGAAAGACAGTCATTTTTGAAAATAGCAAGGTTGTTGACTAATTTTAATTTCTAATCCTGTATCAAGGACCGGAGCAATTGTCTTTTGATACTAACTTCTCACTTATTGAGCTGATTGACACTTTGGGATCTTTCAGCTGCTGGAATTAGGAAGGGAATGTTAAAAATGCAGAGAGCATTTGAGATATATCCCTACTGTGCAATGGCTCTGAATTATCTAGCCAACCATTTTTTCTTCACTGGTCAACATTTTCTAGTTGAGCAACTGACAGAAACTGCACTAGCCGTTACAAATCATGGTCCAACAAAGTCACATTCTTATTACAATTTAGCACGATCTTACCATAGCAAGGTTGGAAATCAATTCTTTTTCCATGCTCAATTCTTTTTTATATTTGACCCTTAAATTTTGCTGTTAGCTTAATTATTGATACGGTTTGAGGTAATGGTCACTTCTGCTTGAATTCTTAGTGTAAGTTATGCCCTGGTCTGTCCGTTTGTGTGCAGAATCAAAAAGTTCATTCTTAGCAATATTTGTGCTGCAATTTATTATTCATTTTTTCTTAGGGTAGGTGTGAGATGTGCATCACTTCTTGACTGGTTAGTGGCTTAGCTTCTGTCACAAGCAAATTAGCCAGATTAAGAAGTTGAACAAGTTAAATCATTCTTGGCCTTTGCCTAAGATCAAATCTTAGAAGTTTACTCAGAAAATACAATTAGAAGAGATGGACGATAAAGCAAGCATACTGCATATTAAGTTGTAGTGAACAATTTTTATCTAGTCTGACTTATGGATAGGCCATCTGATAGGATTTGGAGACAAAGACAAAGTTGATGTAGAGTCAGGATTTGCAACTCTAGGACAAAACAATATTTCTAAATGATACTTTCATACCCATAACGAGGCTTACAACATCCATAAATAGGTTTACAACATAGTAACTGACTAGGATAGGATAAGAACAACATAATAACTGATATAAACTGCTAACATAAATTAGTAACCATAATTAACTACCCTGAAATTCCCAAACAGAACATAAGTCTAAAACTGTCTACAACCAACACTTAAGTTGTAGGGAACAATTATTAAATAGTCTGACTTATGGATAGGCCATCTGATAGGATTTGGGAAACAAAGTAAGTAAAAGTTAATCTAGAGTCAGGATCTGCAACTCTAAGACAAAACAATATTTCTAAATAATACTTCCATACCCATAGAGTCTTAACCCACACAGTTTCTTCTGGTATAAACCAGCAGGGGCTGTGGCTTCCTATCATTATTCCTCCTCTGAAAGTTGCCTTGTCCTTGAGGGGAAATATTGGAAATTGAGTTGCAATCAAGTCATACGGCTCCTGTCTTCTAGTGGATGTCCTTTCCATTAAACACGGAGTTTGATTTCTGGTTGGTTGGAAGAGTTGGTCTGTGCAGAAATCCTTGATGACATAATTTGTTTAGGTTCCAATTGGCATCTCCAATCTGCAAAAATTGGTAATGGAGGGAGATACGATGAATGATGACCATGTGCCCTTTTTAGTAAATAAACATGGAAGATTGGATGAACTCATGCTTCTGGTGGCAGCTGCAAGTCATAAGCAACAGATCCAATTCTTTGTAACACTAAAATAAGGACCACAAAACCTTGGTGCAAGATTTTCAAAGAGTAGTTTTGCTAAAGAGCATTGCTTATAAGGCTGAATCTTGTGGAAAACCATGGTTCCTGCTTGGAACTAGAGTTCTCTTCTATTGGAATCTGCATAATGTTTCATCCTCTCGTGCCATGGCTAGGTTATCACAGACGGTAGAAAGTACAGCATCTCTCATCAAAGTAATCCTCCAACTCAACTAACTTGGTAGACCCTTTTTGGACAGGTAAGAGAAGGGGATTTTCTTCCATAATCAATTTTAAAAGGTGTAGATCCAGAAGAAGAGTGATAGCTTGTTTTATAAGACAATTGTGTCTAGGGAAGATAATTACTCCAATTCTTTGCATAATCTTGAGAAAAACAACCAAGATAAGCCTCCAAGCAATGGTTTACTACTTCAGTTTGCCCCTCCTTTTGTACTCATTCTCAACTTTGTGCCATTGAGTTTTAAGAGCTCTTGTTAGAAAGCACTAAGGAAGATGGTGTCTCGGCCTGAATTTATGGATTTTAGAAACCCGCACAGCCTAACAATTTCTTTACAGAAAATAGCAGCAATTAACTTGGCTGTAAAATGGCGTGGTAATCCAAGAAATGGAGCATATATGTTCAAATGATCAACCACCACCAGTATGGCCTCATAGTTATTGGATTTAGGCAATCCAATGATAAAGTTGAGAGAATTGTCTTCCCAAACCTGTTGTGGAACCTGTTGGAGCTTGGGGAAGATACTTATTCTTTTTGCATACAAGACAGTTAGTCACAAATTGCTTAATCTCAACCTTCATGATTTTCCAATAAAATTGTTGCTGCAAACTTTTAAGAGTCTTCAACACGCCACTTTTGCCTCCTAATGGAGAAGAGTAAGCTTATGCCATGAGCGACTTGGTGAAGTCAAAGGAAGCAGGAATTACCAGCCTATCTTTGTAGGAGAAACAAACTGAAGAGATGGTAAAATGTGGTATTGATAATGAATCAGATTGTAGAGAAGTGATTATTGAACAAGTGTGAGGATCTTGCAATAATAGTTGTGGAAAATTGTCAAGAGAGGCTGCCTGTGGTAGTGCTAAATCAAATAATTCAGCTGAATGTGCATCAGCTCAAAATCAAATGGAAGCAATTTTATCATTAATATCTGCTGCTTAGGGGTTGTAATGCTGTTGTAGCAAGTATTTCAAGCTATTATGATCTGTATACACCTCAAATCTATGCCCAAGAGGTGGTGCTTCCATTTTTGCAATGTTGAAACCAAAGCAAGCAATCCCTGGTTAAATACAAACTTGTGCCACTTGGAAATGGATAATCCTTTGTTGTAAAAAGCAATAGGATGACTTGCTTGCTGTAAAATGGCACCAATTCTTGAGGATGAAGCATGACATTGTACAACAAAATTTTTAGAAAAGTCAGCAATATGGGAACATATGAGTGCTTCTTTGAAGAAAAGGAAAGCCTTCTTTGACAAATTTGTCCAACAAAATGCATCCTTTTGTCATATTAGTGAGTGGCTTTGCTATTTGATCATAATTTTTGACAAATCCATGAAGATATCTAGTGCAACCAATAAAACCTCGGTTACCACTACATTCTTGTATAGATCCACTGCTACCCCTTTCTTTGATATGTATGTCCCAAAAATGAAACTTCAAGTTGCAAGAAATTGCATATTTTTGGGATTGGCAAAGATGTTTTGGTGATGTATGAGATAAAGAACTACATGGAGATGAAAAATATGATCCTCATAAGTTTATGCTGTACATCAATCTATTATCGAAAGAGACCAAGATAAATTTTTGAAGAAATAGGCGAAACAAATCATTTGTGGTGGCTTGAAAAGTTGCAAGAGCATTTGTGAGCCCCAAAAGGCATCACAACAAATTCTTAATGTTTGGAATGAGTTCTAAAGGTTTTTTGGAGCATATCTTCAAGTTGAACTCAAATTTGATGATAACCTGATTGTAAGTCAATCTTTAAGAAGTACTTTACTCCGCGTAATCCATCAATATCAGTAATTGGGTACTTATTTGGGATAGTAATGAGATTCAACTCCCTGTAATCTACATAGAACCTTCTTGATGAGTCCTTTTTATAGGCCTAAGTAGCATGTGACTGCCTCCACATTGCTTGATATGAAATTATGTGATGAACCATTGTTGATTAGGATCAACATAGGTTTTGTTTGAAGTGCTCCTTTAACCTTCATGGTAGTGGCTGAAGACTTCCTGAAAATAACGTGTAACAAAATCTCAGCTAAATTTTCATTTGGAGATTTGTCCTCTTCAATGATTCATTCTTCGGATTCCATGATCTCCATTAATATGAATGCCAATTAAAGAGAAATAAGGGACTCTGTTATTGGTGTGGGGAAAAGTTGGATTCAAACTCTGCTAAATCTTCATTTGAGGAAATTTTGGCTTCAAACTCTAGTGCTAAACTCACGGCCTGGTTCCCAATTCTCGGTTTTTGGATTTTGTTGTTAGATTTTAAATCATCTATCAGCTTATTAATCGAAACTGCTAACAAGCAATGCTTGAGCTACCCTTGTGCATGTGATAATCTGTGTATTAATTCCTTCCTATTCTTCCACAGTTCCTATTTGCTTGATATCACATAGAAAAATATCAGGATTATGAAATTTTGTAGGTCGAAACTGTTCTTGGAAAGTACTTTTCCACTTTTATCACCCATCCTCTAGGATCACCACCCTTGAATTTTGGAAAATCAACTTTAGTGTGTTGCCTTTTGGTTGGATTTCTGCCCCACTAGGGTGCTTTAGTGTCATACTCATCGTATTCCACATGATAATCCTTCTACGTTTCCCTCGCCACCTGATCGATTACGATTGCTGGTTGTTTCTTCATCTCCTTCATATTTGCATTGAGGCTTTAAAGGTTATTTACAATGGAAGTCAACTGTTGTGACATTTTATCCGGGGTTGAAGGATTTTCACAATCATGGGGTTGGGGGATTCTACTTCCTGATTAGGAATAGTAGAATATGAGGATTGCTGTTTTTTTCTTATCGGTGCCCATAACTTCACAATGGCCTAAAGATTATGGCTTTGATACCAAAATGATAGGATTTGGGAAACAAAGTAAGGAAAGAGTTAATCTAGAGCCAAGATCTGCAAAGAGAAGATAATAATTTTGAATAATACTTTCATACCCATAACAAGTCTTAACATCTTGAAATAGGTTTACAACATAGTAACTGACTAGGATAGGATAAGAACAACATAATAACTGATATTAACTGCTAACATAAATTTGTAACCGTAATTAACTATACTGAAATTGCTATTGCTAAACATGAGTCTAAAACTGCTTACAACCAACACTTAACCCGCATGATTTCTTCTGTGGTATAAACTAGCAAAGGTTGTCGGTTCTTATTATCATCTGAATTATGTTTAAGTAGACATTGATCTGTGCTTATCTTTAACCTGCTGTTTCTACTTCAATTTTGTGAAACAAATGCGTTAGGGTGGCATATACTCAATGATGATTAGCCAATGATGTCAATTTTCTTTTCCTTTCCTTTTGTTTTTATAAACTTTTGAGCTGAGTGAGGTTCCCCGGTTCAAATATTAATTTATCTTGAGCACTTCAGTGACTTCCTAGTCATTTGGGGATTTTACTAAAATTCATATGCTCACTTGCCCCTCATTTTCTTTCTTATTTTCAAGCTTTAGTATTGTTGATGACACTGATATTTTTGGACTTTAGGGAGACTATGAGAAAGCTGGACTTTATTATATGGCATCTGTCAAGGAAGTCAACAAGCCCCATGAATTTGTGTTTCCTTACTATGGTAAGTGAGCATGGGCTTATTTGAGAATTTATTGTTGCTTTAACCTTCTTTTATGCCTTTATTATGATTAAAGTTTACGTAGATACCTAGGACTTCAACTCCATTGAACTTTTATAAATATCTATTGCTTACATCTAAAAGGAAATCTAAATTCAATTACCTTTTTTATTGGGTGACAGATTTTTTATTTTTTTTACTTTAAAATATGACCTAGGCTTGTAAGATACAATGATATATTGGAATTTAGGAGGTAAGGTATTCAAGGAATTTTAATTATGGGTAATTAAGATTTGATGCAAACCTCTATCCTATAAGTAGGAGAGTAGCATATGTAATCCGTTGGAAATTTAATAGTATTCTAGTTTATTGGATGTTTGAGGCTTTTGCCATGTATCAATTGGTGTTAAGGTGGATTGAATTTAAGGCAAGAGAGGCACATGTGAGAGTGTTGGAGATTTTGAAAAAGGCTTTGTAAAATGGCATGAATGAGAGATTGATGCCTAATTGTAAAAAAACGAATAATAAATAGCCATTGCTCGCCTACTTAAGGGAGGCTCTATCAAATGTATTATGAGGTTGTGATGTTAATAGTCTAGTGAATTCCATAGTCTCTCTCTGTGCTCTTATTCATGTTCTGTTCTTCCCTCTCATTCTCTATTTTTTAACAATCTTTTCTACACCACATCTATCAATGGTATCAAAGCCATTCCACCCTTGGCTTTAAGATGGGTTTTTGATAGAGATGAGTTCCACAACCTTGCTCAACAATTAAGAGCTCTAAGTGCCATATTGGATAAAAGACTACCATAAGCTTTAGAGAAGGTAAAGCAAAATGTAACGGCCTTGTGAGAAGGTTGGGAAGCTGCAAGAAGAAAATATTTAGACGTTTAAGAATATCAGTTTTCCCTTTTGGCAGCCATCGACGAGCAAGAGGAGAAGCAGGACAGCCTCAATAATGACAACTAGATGGGTGAGCTAGAAGCCTAGAGCGACAACCAAGGAAGCTGATATAATGTTGTAATATGAATAGGGATTTAATTAGGGATTTAATTGATGCTAGTTATGCTAGTTGGCTGATTCTG
>JBAGKO010000012.1:3860320-3871472 GCA_037177275.1 Acacia concinna
AATATTTACAATATTAATTATTAATTAATCATAATTAAAAATAATTATTATTTTATTAAAATTATAATATTATTTTTAATATTATATTTATATTGCAAATAATATATATTAATTATTAATTAATCCTAATTAAAAGTAATTATTCTTTTATTAACATTATAATATTAATTTTAAATAATTTTTTATTTAAAATTAAAACATATAGTATTAGATATATAAAAATATATATTTATATATAATTAATTAAATATAAACATATTATATATATATATATTACATTGTAATAATATTTCACAAGTTCATCTCAGCACAACTGGTAATGCCTCGCGTGAAGGCATTACGAGCATGAGGTCACGGGTTCGAACGAAGAAGGGAAACATTATCAAAATTAAAACGCATAAACACGTGGTGGTACAAGAAGGTGATAGGTGGCAACACAAGGAGACGACATATGGCAGCCCACTTCATATTCAAAAACTTAAAAATAAAAAATATATTTGTGACGGTGCGGCAGAATTTAAATCCGTCGGAAATTCCATGGGAAATTTGCAACGGAATGAAAATTCAGTGGGAAATTTGCGACGGAATGAAAATTCCGTGGGAAATGGATTCCCATTGCAAAATCCGTGGGAAATTCTATCAGAAAAATAAATTCCGTGGCAAATTTTATCAGAAATTTAATGTTTTTTTGTAGTGGTAGTAATAATGCTAATAATACTATTTCCTAATATATATACAATAATATTTCTAACACTCCCCCTTAAGTTGGAGTATATATGTTAATCATGTCCAATTTGTCACAAAGATATTCAACTCAAGTTTTGGTTAGAGCTTTTTTCAGCAAATCTCCCACCTAGTCACCAGATCATACATGTCCAACTTTCATGATTATATACAAGTAGGTAGACGTGTAATAATAAATATACAGATGGCATAATAATTACAAATCATAATAAATCAATCCTATTAAGGGAAAATGACAAAAAATACCATATGAATTATAAAAACTCCAAAAATTTTGTTGAATAAGAGAAATACATTGTCATGCCTAATCTGAGTTTTTCAAGTTAGGATCGAAGAGTGTGAATTTTGTCATTTACTTTATCATTCTAGTTATTTTCCTTATCAATTATGTCAAAATACACAAACATTAAATTTATCATCTACGTTACGAGTTTTGTTATTTATGTTATCGTTCCAATTATTTCACAACTTAAAAACACATATTCCTATTAAAGTAGAAATATGTCATTTTTCTTATTTAACAGACTATTAGAGTTTTTATAATTCATATATATGATATTTTTTTCGTCATTTCCCTCCTATTAAATACTTAACATTTCCTAATACTTTTGAAAGAAGGAAAAGTGCCGCAACTTGGGACAAAGCCCAAGTGGTCTCCATGGCTGAGCGAGGTAAACGAGTTCTCCATTTTATTTTTAATTTTTTATTCTTTTCTACAGTGAGCAAGTGTATGTTTGGTTTCACTTATTTCAAGAATTGTTACTGCATGATAGTACCTCATTAGTTAATTGGGTTGGCCACGAAACAACCAAAATATTAGAAAAATGTGTTATAGGTGATTGGGCAATGAATGGACTTTAAACTTTAAAGTCGATATCATTAATGAACATTTATGATAATTAGAGTAAGTTTGGATTAACTTTTAAAAATAACTTTTATGTTTTATGAGATAGATATATTAAAAAAGTTTTATCTCAATTTATAAGAACAGTTTAAGAAATGGCTTTTTTCTTATAAACAAACACCTCCTAGATTGAAGACATTAACAAGGATATGATAGAGGGGGATGGGATCGGCCAATCGAGTTTGAGGGGAGAGAAAAGAAAGCACTCCTTCCAATTCACAATGTAGAGTATTTACTAATTTTAGAATAATTGTGTGATCTATAATATAGAACACTTATAAAATAATTAATGTTAATTTTTTAATTTGATCCCTACAATTAATGTCCATTTATAATTTATCCACTTATTAAAATTTCAAACACATTTTTTAATAAGGGGTAAAAATAAAAAGAAATATAATTTAAAACATAATAAAAGAGTTAATTACCCTTTCTTATCTCATAAGAATTAATATGTTGTTTGTGAAAAAAAATATTAAAATAATGAAATGCAGAACTCGTTCCCGATGGGCATAATCACTACGAATCACGACAGGCACGTGCATGCTCGTTCACTTAGGATTTTTTTTTTTTTTTTGGAACACAGCTGACTCAGCATGCCATCGAAGTGAAGGAGCTCCTTATCCAGGGGAATGAACGTATCCACTAACCCATTTTTTCACTTTTACAATAAGGATGACCTTTGTTTTCTTGTTGTTATTTAATTACGTTGTTCGATACTACTCTCTCCAATACTTGTTATAAATCACTAACTAGTAAATATTCTTAGTCTTCTTACAAGGCACTTACTTATTTTTAAAGAGTATTAATTTTTTTTATATATTTAACCGTATTTAATTAATAAGAGTAGTGGAAAATTGCAATAATTTAGATTATATTAAAATGTAATGTAATTAGTAAGAGTAATATTATAAAATTACTTACCTTTTATGACATATTTAATGCTTTTAATTGTTTTTATTGGTTTTATGAAAACTGTTAGTGGGTGCCGTATATAATAAGGATTAGAATGAAGAGCTTCTATGTGAATTCTAAAGTAATACTCAACATGTCCCTATTTATAAAACTTAGAGTAAAATGTTCTGACCACTGTTGACTCTTCCGTTTTGCCTTCATTATGCAAGCATCTCCTCAATTTTTTTAAAAAAAATATAAACGTAAGTCCAAACAATTAATTTAGTTAAGTATATTGTAAAAATATTTTAAAAATATATTTTTAATAAAATTTTATATTGAAACAAAATTTGTTTACTAATTTACACTTAATACTAAATCTCAAATTTTAATTCACAGCTTGTAAATATTACAAACTCTTAAAAATTCGAGTAAGCTTTTTAAAGGTTTGTAGAAAAAAATATCAAAGTAAAAAGTCTAGAAGAATTAAAAAGTCGGTGGTATAAATGTTTTTTAACCCACACATATACATGTGTGTGTCTAAATAATTATGATGTTAAAGAGGTTTATTTTGATAAAATAAAAGTCTAAAAGTCAAACTTAATAGTCGGCTAAAGGTTTCGGGTGGAGGGAAATAAAATCTCAAAATATAAAGAAAGTTTGTGTAATATACATTTCAATTTTAAGGAATGTTCATATAGTTTTTCAAATAAATAGGAGGTATGTGTAATTAAGGCAAAATAAATGGGAGATTAGAGTATTTTATTTTAAAATGTTTTTTACTAAATTGTGAGGTCCTATAAAACAATTGAAATTAGTTAAAAGTACTCCCTCTAATCTTAAATACTCCATCCGACCCTAATTATAAGACTTAGTTAATTTTTTTTAGAGAATTCTAAAGAAACTAATTGCATTACTTTAAAGTATTAAAATTTAGAGAAAAAGACAAATAAGTACCCTCAAAACTTCAAAAACCTTAAAAGATTATTCAAATTTGATGAAAGAAAAATGAGGGGCAGGGGACTTATCTGGAATACCAAAATTATTGGCAGTGACTAAAATTGAACGTTAGGTTTTAGTTATACCCTATTTAAGTGTATTCATTGCTTGTTTAGTTGTAGTCACTGCCAACAATTTTGCTATTCCAAATAAGTCCTCTGCTCTCATTTGTCATTTACCAGATTTGAGTCACCTTTTAGGTTTTTGAAGTTTTGAGGTTATTTATTTATCGTTTTCCCTAAAATTTAACATTTTCCTTTAAACTATTTTATTTGACTTATGAACTAATATATATTATAATAAAACACAACATACTATATAATTAAATAACTTATTTTTATTTTCTTAACTTCTTTAAAAAAAAGTCAATCAAGTCTTATAATTATAATACGAGGGAGTATAAGACAAAACTGAATTTTTTTTTTTGAGGAAATAAGAGAACTAATTAAATTACTTGAAAGTATTTATATTTATTATTTTTTCCTTTAAACTATTTTGTCTAAGTTATAAATTATTATATAGTCTAATAATAAGCAATATATGATATAATTAAGTAACTTATTTAATTTCTTTAATCTCTCTAAAAAAGCCAACTTTGATATATATTTATGACAAGACGGAGTAATAGATACGGAGGAAATGTAAATGTTAAAAATGTTTTATTCATGAATGAGTAAGAGAGTGTAATAATGAGAAAATAATAAAAAAGAAAATGAGAGTAAAATAAAATTAAGTGATGGTAAAGTGAGTAAAAATACATTCATTGTTCATATCAACTCAAATAAAACCTTGAAAAAGAGATCATCTCATAAAATATTGTCCCTTTTGGGGCATCCGATAAAATTGGAGCCCACGAACAAGGTGAAGCCTTGCCCATGGACTAATGTTACGTTGCAAAAGCCTCACCTCATAAGCTTCTTTTTCTCTGCATATAAAAAGGACGATAAGCTAGCAAACTTTCTTGCAACAAGTTTGAAACCAAAAGAAGGAAAAAAAAAAAAAAAAAGCTCATTGTTTTGCCTCTATAGCTTGTTTCCATGGCTTCCCAAGCTTGCATTCCTCACTTCATCTTGTTTCCCCTGCCGGCTTCAGGCCACCTTATCCCTATGATTGACATTGCAAGGCTATTAGCTCAACGTGGTGTGATAGTCACTATATTCACAACTCCAAAAAACGCTTCTCGTTTTGATTCAGTTCTTTCTCGTGCTGTTCAATCTGACCTTGCAATTCGCTTAGTACTTCTCCAGTTTCCATACAAAGAAGCTGGACTCCCGGAAGGTTGTGAGAATTTTGACATGGCAACACCAGACAGGTTCTTTGATTTCTTTGATGCAATTGACATGCTTAAGGACCAAGCAGAAATTGCATTCCAAGAATTGAAACCTGAGCCAAGCTGCATTATATCCGACATGTATATTCCTTGGACAATGGAAATTGCTCAAAAGCATCACATTCCAAGGATTAATCTCCATGCGTTAACCTGCTTCTGTCTCCATTGCTTGTACATGATCCGAAAATGCAATATTCTTGAGAGCATAGAGTCAGAATCAGAAGTCTTCACAGTGCCTGGCATACCTCACCATATTGAGTTAACTAAGAATCACATCCCAGCATCAATGAAAATTGAGAGGATGAAGCAGTATCATGCACGAATGGTTGATGCTGAGACAGAGTCCTATGGTATTCTGTTTAACACTTTTGAAGAGTTGGAAGCAGAATATGTCAGGGATTACAAAAAGGAAAGAAATGATAAATTATGGTGTATCGGCCCGGTTTCACTGAGTAACGAAGATGATTTGGACAAGGCTCAAAGAGGCAACAAGGCCTGCATCAATGAAAACCAATGCTTGAAGTGGCTTGATTCCCAAGAACCTCACTCTGTGGTGTATGCCTGTCTTGGAAGCTTATGCAACCTCATTCCTGCACAATTAGCAGAGCTAGCACTAGCCTTAGAAGCGTCCGAAAAACCATTTATTTGGGTCATTAGAGGAGGGTATAAGTTAGAAGAGCTGGAAAATTGGATTAAGAAAGATGGATTTGAGGAAAGGGTCAAGGGAAGAGGCATGTTAATCAGAGGCTGGGCTCCTCAAGTTCTAATATTGTCACACCCGGCGATTGGCGGATTCATAACACATTGTGGTTGGAATTCAACATTGGAAAGTATAACTGCTGGCGTGCCATTGATCACATGGCCATTATTTGGAGATCAATTTCTAAATGAGAAGCTGGTTACTACAGTGTTGAAGACTGGTGTAGGCGTTGGGGCAAAGATTACAATGAAGTTTGGAGAGGAAGAGAAGATTGGTGTGCAGGTGAAGAAGGAAAAAATTGAGAAGGCAATACGCATCGCTATGGACGAAGGAGAAGAAGGTGAACAGATAAGGAAAAAGGCTAGAGAACTGAGCAAGATGGCTTACAAAGCTGTTGAAAATGGTGGATCTTCTCATCGTAACATCACTCTGCTCATTGAAGACATCATGCAACAATCATCTTATAAGAAGAATTAAGCTCGGCACTTGAAGAACAACGTATCATCAATCTTTAAATTTGTCATTAATTATGTATGATGTTATTGTCCCGTGCGTCTCTCTTTTATTTGTATGTTTTGTTTGTAAGTTTTGATCTTGAAGATAATAAAGTTGCTCAGTGGACTGGTGCAGTGCAGTTCATATGAATGACAATAATTACACTAGTAATATGTATTAACGTTCTAATTAGATTTGAAGTTTTCAATTCTTTGGTCCATTAAATTCACATGCAGTGACATTCTTTTCCCTACTTGCCATTTATCAATAATGAAGAAGTACCACATGAACCTTCGAGCATAGAGTTAGTCTCTTTGAAGATTTCAAGCATACATTTCCGTTAGTTAGATAATCTCTTTGAAGATTTAAGGCATAGTCCCACTGGGTCACGTTCACTTGACTAGCTTTGAATTGAGGGGAGAGGATCAGATAAAGGGAAGGTGAGCCATGCTCTCTATTAAAAAATAATATAATAATGAAACGCATAACTCTTTCAACACGCACCAGAAAAAAAAAAAAAAAAGCCTATTTTTGGTTGATGATTACCCAAGTGTCATTTTCTAAGTGCTCATTTAGAAAGTATTAAAAAGTTTTTTTTTCCCATAAACTAAGACAAAACTTCCTATATATACTTATTTCAAACATCATGAAATCCTTTCTAAAAAATTAACACAACCGGTAAAAGAGTGGGTTCCAATTCAGTGCTCATCACATTGATGAGCAACTGTTTCTCATCACTGTGATGAGATCTAGACCGTTCAAATTTTAATCTGAATAGTCTAGATTTAAAATTTTAAATTTGTGATTTTTTAAATGATAAATTCATTTTTATGAGAAGTGATAGTTATGAGATTATTTTTATTTTTAATTCTGCTATAACAAAAAAAAATTATTTTAAATTAAATTATTAAATTAAATTAAATCTGTACCATCCAAATTCAATCTAACGATAAAAATGAGTAATGGTCACAATTTTACTCATCGAGCGTGCTCCCACTAAAAGAAAAAAGAGCATATTAATTCACATGTCCTTTTATCTGAGCACTTCTATCATACCAATTTCTTTGTTAAAGTTTTGCATGTTAAAAATGCGCCATGATTATTGAAAATATATTTCTTTCGATCATTAATATAATATCTGGTAGTTGACATTTTTTAGAAAACAAATGAAAATAAATAAATTCCTTTAAAAATAAAGGAAAAAGAAAAAAATATATTTCTTAAACTTCAAAATCCTAAAGAATTTTTTGACACTAGCAAATTAGGTGAAGTGACTTCATAAGTTACTACATAAATTTTCTAAAAACTTACGAGATAAATTAATATATTATGAAAATTTATAAATTATTTAAGAGATTAATTTTTAATTACTAAACATTTCACTTATTTTTAGTTTTTATATTATTATAGATTAGTATTAAAGATTTTATTAGTTTATGAGTTTGTGCGTGTAGATATATGCATGAGGCCAGGAAAAGGAATGATACAATATGCAGTAGGGTAAATATCAAGTGTATCTCTAACATATCTATTTCTATCTTAACAAAGAAATATATATGATGGAAATATAGGAAAAAGATAAATAAATATCCCATAAATATTAAAAACCTTAAAAAATGACTCAAATTTAGTAAATGATAAATGAGAGGCAGAAAATTGATAAGTTTTAGTCATTTTCTGTTAAGTTTTAGTTATTCTTTTATTAAGTTTTAGTCATTTTTCAATGTTTTTAATTTTTATAAGGTATTTATTTTGTCTTTCTCCCTAAAAATATTTAAATGAACTACATCCAAAGAAAAAGAAATAATTAAATGAATATATTTATTTTTATTTGGTGTTACAATTTTTTAATTTCTTATAAGTAATTTAACTGCATTTAAAATAAATATATGAAAAGAATTTTATCCCAATTTATAAAACAGCACGAAAAACATTTCTTTTGCGCCTCCCAATGACGACTTAAAAAATGACACTTGCGTGAATGAGTTCTTCACCCTTTTTTTTTTTTTTTTATTAGAGAGCATGGCCCTCGCCTAGATCTGATTTCTTACTCGTGTTTTTCAATAATTTTAAAATTAAATATATTATATTAAAATTCACCATTAGTATTAAAGATATACTTCATTGCCTTCTCAATCTTTAATATAAAACTTCGTAGCTGAATTTTTTGAGAGAGTAAGAAACTTAAATAAATTTATTTACAATATATATTTATCATTTTTTTTTAAACTAAGTTGATATACAATATATATATTATAATTAAATATGGAGTAATATATTTGACTTTCTTAATCTCTTATTCAAAAATCAACTGATTTTTATATTTAGCATAAAAAAGGGTTTTTTTTTTTTTGCCAGAACTCAGAAGACTATTTACCTTATACGAGACATTAAAGAACTCCGGAGTATTTTGTAATATTTCCATTGAACTTGGCTCAAAAACAGCCTGAAGTTTTTTTGCCCTATCATTAAAAAAATGAAGTACGAGAATACTAGTAGAAATAAAATAATACCATGCCTATGGTCTATGAATTCCTCGTTGCGTGCTGTGTCATGGGGGCCACTTGTCCTCTCTCTCACGTTGCAGCGCTCATCCTTTTTTAATAAGAAAGGTCACACCAACTTAGGTACATTCTTATTTTTTTTGTCAAATTACTTTTTTATTTATCATTTAAATATATTTTATATATAAAAAAAATCACTTACCGTTTATGAAAAGTCATTTTTTTTAAACTATTTTTTATAAAGTTATTAAAAAAATAATCCAAACAAACTCTCAGATAAAAAAAAGAGCCAATCACATAGTACGCCTCACAAAATCTTGTATCACACACTCTATGGTTGACATGGTTACACCACGTCAACTTTTAGATGATTGTCTTGCCCACATTCAAATAAACATGAATTAACCATGTAATTGGTGAAAACTGTGCGGAATACCACAAAATATTTAGACTGTAGGGGCTAATCTGAAAATTTCATGCGAACATTAAATAATAAATATTGGAAGAAGCACTGAACATGAGAGGGACGAATTGCAGTCCAAACTGAACAGTGATGACCGGGCAACCTCGTGAAAATCCATCAAATTATTGGTGCTTGTAATTTCTATATTAAACTCAAGCATGTAATAATAATAATTGCAATGATATGCAAAGCAGTTTAGACTTAAGTTTCGTCCTCCATTGGGATATGGTTATTTAGTCCGTGTTATAATATAAACTTATAATACTACTTTTTTTTTGTTTTTTACAGCAGCAGCAACAACAATAATATTACTTTTTTAACAGTGTAGAAAGTAAATATGCTATAGAAATCATCATCCCAACTTAAAAGGGCATGCTTTTTTTTAACACTGATTCAAACACGTCCTCAGTTGTATACACTGTTTTCGTCCTTAATGAGTGAATTGAGAGTCACATAATTTGTATATAAATATAACAATTTGAATATAAAAAAAGAATTATATTTAAGGAGTTAAAAAATGGAGTGTGGTCATAAAAACTCAGACAAACAATATATGTAAAATATTGAGATGGATGTGTGATCATACAAAGAAAGATAAAATTCGTCCACAAACGAGTTGGAGTGACATTTATAGAATAAATAATAGTGGAAATCATGAGGTAGTTTGGACATGTTCAAATAATGACATTAGATGTTCTTATGAGGAGAGTTCATTAAGTGTTATGAAATCCTCTAAAAAAAATCCCCTGTAGCAAAGGGCTTTAATTTGTAGAGGGTTGAAATATCTCACAACAATTGAAGTGAAATATGGGGAAGGACCTTTATACAAAGAGGAAAAATTCTGCAAAGTTTTTGGACGAAATGCAGACAGGTCCAAGAGCCCCAAAAATTCCCATAAAACCCCAGAAAATAGTAGAGGGCATCCAAAACAGTATGGCGTGATCAGAATGTTGTTTCAAAGTTCGAGGAATTTATTATGAATTTTTAAATATTTTCATAAATTTTGGCCGGATAGGGTTTTTGGCCAAAAACTGATATTATCAAATATATTGGGGCCTTACTGTTCTAGACTGGGATGTGAGAAAATTAGTATATTATTTTAGATAATTTTTTATGTAGTAAAAATCAGAAAAGAAAATCAGTCATGTGAGTAAAAACCCTTGAAAATTGGTAAATTACCAGTAAAAAGGGTTTTACGGAAAAATTTATTCTTTGAGTTCTAGACATCCAAAAATTTATGAAATTTTAATGATAGCCTCCTAGTATTTTTTTTTTAGGGATTTTTTGTGAATTTTTTGGAATTTTTGGATGACTACGGAATTTTTTAGAATTTTTCAGTTTTCGAGTCGTTTTAGAGGAAATTATGCATGAAACTAAGCCAAAAGGGCTTGGATGTGGCCCAAGCTTGCTTGCTCAAGAAGGCAGATTTTGGCATGTAAAAAGGTGGAATTATGTAGAAGGGGACACTTGTCGGAAAAGGAAAAAGTTTTTGGGAAAATTACACATGAAGACCCAATAAATATTTGCATTTTGACCCCTCCCCTTCAACTATAAATAGACCTCCCCTCGCCTTCATTCTCTTCAAACCATGATCCCTATCCTCTTGGTGCTCTCCCACCCTCTCTTAAAGAAAGCCTCTTCCGGCAAAAATTTGAGCGATCCCGACTCGGCCTTCGATCCAAGTAAGTTTTGGTTCTCTTCCTATTGTGAATTCCTTTATTTTTCAGCAGTTACTATAGTAGTTTAATGGGAGGTTCTGTCCAACTATCTATACCAAAACAAGCCTTCCTAATGGGAGGTTCTATCCAACTATCAATATTGCCCAATTGTTTCGGACTAGGATAACCTTTCTTAGAGGAGGTGCTATTTGACTGTCCTGGACTAAGATAGCATTTCCTAAGGGGAGGTACTGTCCGATGGTCCCAAACTAAGATAGCATTTCCTAATGAGAAGTGCTGCCCAACTGTCCCAGTTAGGATAGTGGGGACGAGTTAGCAGCAGGGACCTAGGATTGCACAGGGTAAACAGCAGAGGGGTACATGCAGGGCATGGATACGATACAAGCAGGGGAAGGAGACGGTCTAAGTAGTAGAGAACCAGGACCCTGGGGGTACAGGAA
>JBAGKO010000012.1:3879176-3891764 GCA_037177275.1 Acacia concinna
TTGGACTTCCTCCTAACCTCCAAATAATTTTAGAAATACTCTAAAATATTATACTAATTTTTCTAATATAATTAATTTTTGGCCAAAAATCTGCTCAACCAAAAAATTATTAAAATATTCAAAAATTCACTAAAAATTTATCTAGCCTCCAAAAATCATTATGATCATCATGTGCTATTCTGGATGTCTTCTAATAATTTTTGAGATTTTTTGGGAATTTTTTGGACTTTCGGACTTGACCACATCTCGAATTGAAACTTTATGGAATTTTTACTCTTTTCACATAGATCTTTTCCCAGATTTCACTTCAATTGTTGTGAGAACTCTCAGTCCTCTACAGACCAAGGTCCTTTGCTGATGCTAAATACATCATCTAGGGTGTTAAAAATATTAGGATGTTATATTTATTATTTTTTTATTATAATAAATTAATTAAAGCGCCTTATACTATAGACATAAGGGAGTATATATTATAATCCCTTGATTATAGAAGTCATACTAACTAAGCTAATTAGCATTAATCAAGATTAATTCATTTTAGTTAGGAAATAATTATTAACTTGACTCTTGAGTCATTCAAAACAAAACGAAATTCGTTGGCTCTATTATTATTCTCTCTTATTACACACATGTATGATATACATACAAGAAAAAATTAAGGTTAATTCTATTTGGGGAGTTTTCACCTAGAGCTGTGGTATTTAGAAGTTTTTGTTGAATCAATATACCCAAAAATCGATATGTAGTAAAAATAAGTAAAATCGCTCTAATCGTTAAAAAACAATATTAACAGTTAAGACAACTAATATTACTAACTGTTAATAGTTTTAACCACTAACATATTGCTCATTTCTTAAATCTTTTGAGTGAATATTAATCTAACAAAAATTTCCTAATACCCACAACTTTTCATAAAGAATTTGGGGACAAAATTCATCATTAATACAAACAAATTCTTAATTGCCCCAAACTCAAAAATGCAACTACAAGGCAATAAGTTTGGACGTCTCAAGAATTGGATTTAATTAATACAATTCTCAATGACTAAACCCTAAATCCTCAGCTATTATAAAACTTTTGAGTGATTAAAACCGTTACTTGAAGCCTTAGAAGTAGTTACCCAGTTTATGAGCCGTCATGCATGACTAAGAAAAATCATTTGGCCTCAATCCTTGTCATTTTCCATAGAGCCGAAAATTTAGGCCAGCCTAGCCCGTTCAGGCTCGATTTCAAAAAAATGTGGTAACTTATGAGGCCTGGCCCAATTAGTAACGGATTTGGGCTGACCCGCGGGCTTTAGGTCCGTTTAACGTATTTTTTATTTTTTATGCATTTGAAGTTTAAAATATTTAACTTAAAACATAAATAATATCAAAACTAAATTAAAACACTAAACAAACATAAATACGAAGTCTAAAAAGTCAAAAATCAATGTCTACAATCTAATAACTTACTAAATAAAGTCAAATTATAAGCCATAAACTAAATATTAAAGTCTAAACAACATAAATAACATTATCATTTTATTCACTAAAACTATAATCACTTTCAACATCATTTCCGTGTCCAAACAATGAGCTTATTTTCGAGACCCAGTCCACCTCATTATGGGTCACGGGCTGACCCATGGCCCTCAGGCTTCATATTCCTTCGCTGTATTTTTGTTTCTTATATATTTGAGCGTTAAAATACCTAATTTAAAACATAATTATTATCAAAATTAAATTAAAAATCAAACATTGTCTATATTTAAGAAAAATATAAACACTAAGTCTAAAAACTAATGTTTACAAAATCCCAATAAAATAAAGAACTAAATAAAGTCACACTATAAACTAAACACTAAATAATATGAATAATATTATCATTTTTTTTCCATCTATATCTTCAAGAGATAGATATTCAATATTCTCATTTTTCAATCAGTGTTATTAGTTTTTCTTTTTTCTTATAGTTTGTATAACTTTTAGACTTCCTCAAATATAATTAAAAAATTTGTTTTCTTTATTTATCAAAACTAAATTAAAACATTAAACATGGTCTATGTTTATCAAAATAAAAACAACATACATAAAGTCTAAAAACTAATGTCTACAATCAAATAAATAATTAGATAAAGACGTAAATTATAAACTAAATATTAAACAATATGAATAATATTATCCATTTTATCTTTTCCATGCCCAATCTAATTACTATCATCTCATGTCAAAATTTTTTTAAGAAAATATAAACGGGTCTAAATGGGTTGGCCCGAGGCTTGTGGCCCTGCAGGGCTAGCCTGTTCAAGCCCGCGGCCCTACAGAGCCAGCCTATTTAGGCCCAACTCCATATAAATAATTTTTTTATGTATCAAAATTCAAACTATGTTTTCCTTCTCTACCCATATTAAATATGTATATTTATATTAATGAATCACCTATTCTCTTTCATTTTATTGTTTATTATTCATTTTCTCTCATATTTTTTACCCTTTCTTTTTGATATTTTTACTTATTCTCTCTCCTATACTCTTTTGTTAAATATAAACATATTTGAAAAAGACATTATATTTTTGACACATTTATTGTTTTAAACTAATTTAGAAAAACTGTTGGTTTTGCAGAATCAAAATAGTTGTTGCTTATAAAAAGTACCAGAAAAAATATATCACAATATATCAAGTTCTTTATTATTTTGTCTCGAAAATCATATCATCAAATATTTATATAGTCCCTTATGTCTTTTTTATAAGAACCCACAATTTGAATTGTTTTTGTCCTTTTTATAAGAGCCCAAAATTTAAATTATCTCTACATTTAATGAGTCCTTTTTTTTTCATTTGTGTCCGTCATTAATTATATATATTGCATTAATTAAAAGGCTAGTGATGCTAATTATGTTTACTCTCACTACCATAGAATCATGTATATATGATGCAATATATATCACAGTTATGAAAACCCCCACCACATAATGAGAGACGGGATTTGAATCAACACCCTGCCTAGTTATATATGACATTTTTTAAAAACAACACGATAAATATGAGAAAAATATATAGCAATCTTTTGAAAAGCAGCCATATATAAAAATGAGGAATTTGAAGTGACATACATCTATGACATATTTCACGGTTGTATAATGAAACACCACATAAATTAAACCAATATATGACAGTTTTCAAAAAACCACCATATATAATTGAAATATATATATGGCAATTTTTCATTGAAAACCCACGATACATATAGTATTTGACAGTTGTTTTAAAATAACCGTCATAGAAATGAACAACTATTGTAGAAATGCTTTTAAAAACCACCCCACGACCCTATTTTCAATTTTACTACGCTTTCATACTGAAAAAATTTCATCACTCTCACGCTCGTCCACCACACCCCACGCCCGGCCACCTCTGGCATATCCACATAGATTATCCTGTCGTTCGCACTCTCCTTCTGTTGTATGTCTACTTTGACACGATCTACCTCGCTACAAATGCGGTAGCTAGTAGATCTTATCTTTTCGTATAGATAGTAGACTTTCTGTTCGTGATGTTGTACGTTAGTACGGTTATTTCTTGATTTACAAGTTTTGTAGTGGTCGCTTAAAAATCAAAACTTTCTTCACTTAAGTGTATTTATTATGAAAAATTGATTGTTTACTACTGAAAATTTAATGACTATAATCTATTGTAGGTTTTGTGTTGTACTACATACGTTTGTCAAGAATATAGATCAGCAAAGTCGTTGATGACATATAAATATATATGATGCTAGCTTCTCGATCTATATGTATATGTTCATTAATTAGTCATTAAAAGTGAGAACTTCAATTAATTTGTTCCCTAATTTTTCTTACTTATGCTGTTTTGCAATGATCAATCGTGATTATTTTATTTTGCAATCTATTTATTGAGCTCCCGAATGAATCTTATATCCTTTCCGAATCAATGTATACTGTTTCAAATGATTTAATCTAATAATATCATAAACAAGTGGACATTGATCCCTAAAGGGTACAAGATTCTCTAAGGGCTCAATATAAATAGAATGTAAAATCAAATGATAACGAACAATCTTATAAAATAGAAAACGATATACTTGGTGGTTGTTTAATAAAAAATTGTCATATATTATAATATATAGCGGTTTTTATTAAACAACCGTCATGTATAAATAACTGATACATGACATTTCTCACTGGAAAATCATTATATATAGCGAAACATATATATCGGTTTTTAAATTGCCATATATAGTTAAAATATATGTATATAAGCAAAAACAACTATCAAATGTAATCAATTCTATAGTAGTGTCTATTTATCTCTCTTACTTGCAAATTTGTTATTTTTTTCCAATGGAAGCTTACTTGCACTTTTATGAATAAGGGCATACTTTAAAAAAAGTTTATTGCAAACCATACTTATTATTTTTCACTAATTTCATCAATGATATGTGTTGCATAAATTAAAGGGCTGGCAACACTTCTGTTTAATCTATTTATCTCTCTTACTTGTCTTTTTAAATAAGAACATACTTAGAAAAAAAGTTTACTCCAAAACATACTTATTATTTTTACTAATTTTAACCACGCTTTGATTATCAAATTTTTATAAATTTGAGCGGAGGGAATATATCGTTAAAAAGGCAGCGACAAAGCTTGGAAAGGAAAAGGCTTACAGTACAAAAACAAAATCATGAAAAAAAACAAACAGACCGGACAATTATCAAAAGTCATTGACAAGTTGACTTGTTGACCTGTTGGGCGATCATGGCCCTGCTCTCACTATGATAAAAGGCTAAACTTTTATTTTCTGAATTAGTTCTTCAGAACCTCATCTTGCTTCAGCAATCTTCTGTTATTCGCTTCTCTCTGTTCCCGGCAACAGAAATATGGCCTTGCAGAGAACGGAGAACGCAGATGAAGATATGAATCTTACAGACAATGACCAAGAACAATTCTCCAAATCTTTTGTTTGCTGCGTTTGTCTGTAAGTTTCATTTCATCATTATAATTTTGTTTTTCGAGGCAGATAAAGTGAAGCATCTCCAAACCCTCAATTTAAGTTTGATATACAGTACATCGATTTCTTCTTACATAATTGTTAAGGGTCGGAGAATTTTATTTTCCGAAGATCAAATTGGGTTATTTGTGATAATTTAGAGCTCAGCTTTTTTTTCTTCTTGCCATATATTTTAATTAAATGCTGGTTGATGAATGCGTTGTTGAAACCCACTTCATTAAAAATGTTGAGACTAAAAGGAGAAGAAGAACAGGGAACGATTCCGATCCATTGAAAGTTATAATCTTTTAATTTTAATGCCGTGTTTGGAAATTAAACATTAAAAGGGTGTCTTACTTTTGGCTGAATTCAACATTAGTTGGTGTTTAGCTTTTGTTCTTTTACTCTATTTTTAAGACTTTATATACCGAATCTTACTCTGCTATGATCATGCAGGGATATACTATACAAGCCTATTGTTCTGTGTAAGTCAGCATTATTTTCATTAGGGAAAAATTAGTATTGTTGAACTCTGAATCTTTGGTTACAATCCAACTTTTATTTCTTTCACTTTCAGCTTGTGGTCATATATCCTGTTTCTGGTTTGTCCAAAAGTCAATGAGCCCCCTTCGTGAGTCTTATTGTTCAGATTGTGGGCATACGTATGGTCACTTTCCAACAATCTGTTGGATGCTTCACTTCTTGCTTCTGAAGATGTATCCTGTTGCTTACAAGAGAAGGGAAATTCAAACTCTTGGTATGCGCTTACCTATGGCTTATTGCATGAGCACATATGTGTGTGTGCATTCTGCCAATTTTAGTTGATGCTCTTTTTAATTTATCTTCGCTGAGAAGTAAAACATTGATAGCAAATAAGAGAAAGGGATAAAGTTGCATCTGAAAATTATAGCATATTTGATGCTATAATAGATTAGTAAGAATTGGTATGATGATGCTTTAACCAGTGAGACTTAGATTTGGAATGTTTTGCTTAACACTTCAACAAACTACTCCCTTTAGTCTTAAATATGAGACCAGTTAACTTTTTTTTTTTTGGAAATATCAATGAAACTAACAGTGTAACATTGGGTTGTATATTAGTTCATATGTCACGCAAATTAATTTAAAAGAAAGGCAAAAATAAATACTCTAAAGTAATTTATTTTGCTTCCTTAATAATTTCAAAACAGGTCTCTTATATTTAAAATGAGAGGTAGTATAATTTTTTGGAAGTTTCTTTAGGGGCATAATTTCTTACCTTAAATTATCCAGACTAGCTTTAGAGGTCCTGTTTGATAACAGATGCCCTGTCATTGGTCACAGAAACTGTTTTAGATACTGTGATTACGAATCAATTCAAAATCTGCCCTTTTGGAGGCAAACTCATCATTGGGAGGACCCTATTTTGGATGCTAGACTTAGCACATTATCTGTCAAAAACAGCCAAGTCTTTGATGTTGATTCCTATTGTCCCTCAGATCACATGATCAAAATGTGTTGGGTAAGCTGGTCTGATTTGCTTAATTGAAATTTTGTTCTGGACAGGGTATAGTTAACCTTTAAATTCTTAGTTGGCCATAATTTAAGGTCAAGGGGCTTTTCTGTAAGGAGGCATGTTAAAAATTATGATATAAATTTGGTTCACCCTCTTGTATTCTTTTTAATACAAGCTTTCCTTTTGTCGTATGGCAAAGTTTGAAACAATGATTTATCTATCTCCTTTTTTCCAGAGGAAGAAACGAAAGAAGACTGCTACTCTCCTCAATTTGATGTTGGTAATCTTGTATCAGAAGTTAAGTTTGATCATCCAGTTACTTCATCTTCTGTATGTATAGATCAATCAGAGTCTGAAACTCAAAAGCAACTTAAGGGCACCAGCTGTTCTAAAGATGCTAAAATAAAAATGATGCCTCAGAATGATAGGCAACAGAAGATATCGGCTGCAGATGTGATGTGTTCAGCTTGCAAGCTACTGCTTTTTCAACCTGTTGTTCTTAACTGTGGTCATGGTATTTATTTCTAAAATACTAAGGTCGCCAAAAGAAAATCTAACTAGTTTATAAATATATATATATATATATATAACTTCTCTGCTTTCGCTTTATTCTCTACAGTGTATTGTAAGTCTTGCATCAAGGACTCAGCTGATGAGATGCTTAGATGCCAAATTTGTCAACTTCCAAGTTCAGGGGGATTTCCAAAAGTTTGTTTGGAGCTTGATCACTTTATAAAGGAACAATTTCCTGAGGAATATGCAAAGCAAAGAGATGCTATTCAACTTAGGCATATCAACGATAAACCTGAGACCTCTTCCTGTATGTATCCTCTAATAAACTTACAGGATAATTGATCCTTCAAAATAATTTTCCTTCTTAATGCTGTATTTATGGCTTTAATGTTTGGAGAATTTCTTTTCCTTTTCCTATCTGTAACAATGTTCCCTGTTATAATTTTTCCCCTTTCTTCCACATTTGAAATATGATTGGCTTTGGTGCTTTTTTAATACTATTATTCAATCTTAATGGTATCTCCTACTTACTCTTTAGCTTCTGCTTCCAGGTTCACTGAATAATGATGGAGGAGGAAAAGCAGCATTGTGGTCCGATCCTCACTCAAAAGTACATATTGGAGTTGGTTGTGATTGTTGTGGGGTAGAAACTCTTCCTCTTTTTTCTTTTTGGCACATTAGATATTGAGCCTTGATCATTGGGCTAAAAGCAGATGGTTTTTTTTTTTTTTTTGGTGATAGTTTTCTATTTTGATTTTAAAAGTATGATTCATATGGTTTTAACTGGTCGTTATGCCAAGTTAAGGCGATTTTCATAGTACTAAGATTATGATATTATCTGTCCTTGAGTGCTGCCTTCTTTTTTAAAATATCATCTCTAATTCATATTTTTGTCTAATTTGGCTGCGTGGCTAACCTAACTACTTTAGATTTTCCTTGAAAGAAGAGATTTGATATTTCTTATTTCGAATACAAAGGCCATGGCAAAAAACAATGCAGAAGAAACAAAAATAAGACATCAGAAATCAAAGTACCCCAGCACTTGATTCCACTTCTTCTTTCTTTTTTTTTTGGTTTTCTGTCAAAGTTGTAGTCAGTTTCTTTGATACTTTTTAGTTTTCTTGTGTGGTAACATATTGCTATTATGGTCAGATGTTTCCAATTGTTGGTGATAGATACAGATGCAAAGATTGCAAGGAAAAGGTTGGTTTTGATCTTTGTGCTGATTGTTATAAAATTGGCAGCAAGATTCCCGGTCGGTTCAATCAGCAGCACACTCCACATCATGAGTTTGAGCTTAAGCAAATTAACTTTATCCATAACATAATGAGGCTGGTTACTGGACAGCTAGGAGATGATTCAATTCAAAATTTGCCTCTAGAAAAAAAGATCTGAATTGACAGTTACTTTGACATAATGAGGCTGGTGATGGTGATGGAGAACATACCCAAATGACTCTCAAGGCGCCAACTGAAGAGTTGAACTAACAAAAATCCCAAGTTCATCTGCTGCTGTATTGGTTGGAAATCAGCCAATAGTTTATTTGGAAAATGCTATATGACAGATAAGGACCTTAAGAAATCCCTAGTTACCCTCAAGAACCATTCAAATAAGTTATCATTAGTTACAAGTTGATCTTTTTATTATGCATGTTACAAGAGTGTTTACATCCAGGATATGCAGGCAACTTTTTCACCTTAGGCCTTTTGATGGTGAACATTGGTGTCCAATCTGATTGTATATGGAGACAAGTGTTTGGGGATTTTCTGTTTTGCTTTTGGGTTTGCTCAAAAGGTAAATAACGTTGAAGAATTATGGGTCAACAATGCTATAATATGTTGCAGAATTATATATAGTTATTACCTTCGATTAGTATGAAACACAAGTTTGCCCACACTCTTGTAGTGGAACGATGCAATAGGGACTATATGATTACAGGTAAGAAAATGTTTTATTTACATATTATGTTTTTTTTTTACCCAAATCTAATTGAAGTTTTATATATAATTAAATACTAAATATTTTCTGATTTGCTCTATTTACAAGTCAACGGCGAGTCATCTCCATTTCTACACGATTGGTTGGAGGCACATATTCTAAGTATTCGTAGTATTATTTGTTCTGGGAATTATGAATGAACACACAGTCTAATACCAGAGTCCATGGCAGCTTCAGTTCCAATCAAGCTCCTCTCTAAGGAAGAAGACGACTCAGCTTATGTTTCTTTGGTTCCTTATGCCAAGTTGCAATGAATGTTGAAGATGATAATTACTCGTTCAGTCGCTTTCCCTATTCAGCTCTCCCCATGTCCTCTGGTTCAATCAAAATTATCGCATGGAGAAGATATGATATTCCTTCACTATCTTGTGAAAAAACACAAGAAGTATTGAATAGGGTATATATGGAGGCCAATGCATGCATCTAAGGTCAAAAAAATTTGACGTTAAATAGAGTAAGAAGTATGGATTATTTGGATTTGAAGTTTCAGCTGCCCATTTGCAGTAACCTTTGCTGCCCCTCAATTTTGGACCTTCTTAAATATATTTTATGTAATTATTTTGATTATTAGATTTCATATAAAATTAGTAACATTTTGATATATTATGGACAAGAAAACAGAATTCTTTTCAATTTTTTTATGGTTTTTTTTTTTGAAGATTTAAGACTTTAAATTAAATAAAAAAATCACATACCTTTAAAGTCTTAAATCTTTAAAAAAAAATCATAAAAAATTGAAAACAAGTCTATTTTTTTACCAGTAATATATTAAAATATCACTCATTTTATATAGAATTTAATAATAAAAAAACAAAAAAAAACATAATTGAGAATGATCATAGAATTGAGCGGCAGCAGAGGGAACAACTACAAAACGGCAGCTGACACCTGAAAATCCCATTTAGTAACAACGTCTTCCAAATTTTTATACACCGAAAATTCTTTAAAAAGTACAAAGCAAGAAACTAAGAAGCAACGACCAAAAATCCCATCAGCAAACCGTATATGTACAAGCTGAAGCCTTCATTTAATGCTGTTTTCACAAGATAAATATCTACCATAAGATTATTTTTCCCCTCTATAACTTGGAACTTACTAATTCCACTGAATCATATTCTTAATCTCTGAAAGGTTTGTCCAATTATTATGTGTTTGAGGAACCTCATTTAGGATCAAGTGTATTGCTTCAGCTGAGTCACTTCGCCCCAAGATTATATTCTTTGCTCCTCAAGCTTCTTCCAAGTAATTTTTACATAGTTCTTATCTGTTCTGGTTTGAGATGATGATTTATGATAAATTCCTTTTTTAAACGAATTTCACACGTATCCAAACTTATAATCAGAAAAAGAAGAAGAGAACGACATTATTTCTATTTCTACTCCTTCTTCATGTGCCCGTATTGCTATTTCTATTTCTATTTCTATTTCTACCAGATCTTCCCTCCTTATAACGGTGGCTTAATGGAATTTTGCGGGTTAAATGCTTATGAACGAAATAATTCGTGTGGTAGAGCAAAATTGGAATAATAGATATATTTCACCCAATGAAATTAACTTAAATATTTTCCTGTATAAAGAACCATAATATCTACAGAGATCAACTTATAATTTTATGAATTTCTTTGTTACATGAATAAAAAGAGGAAAGGCACTAACTTTATTATTATTGATGAATATATAAAAAGTAACATCCTTAGATTAATACATATTAGTGTATAAGAGATAAATTAATCAATCTGGGTTTAAAAATTAACAAGTTCAAATTTGCTTTTTTAAAGATACATCAGGGCAAAAAAAAAAAAAAACCTCCACTCTTCTGAGTTGAAGTGTGGCATCGTCCACTCATTTTTGTCCATTTATTCTCTCCCCGTTTTTGTGGTTTTGCTCCAATTTTTTTTCTTCCATCTGTGACAATATAATTCTGTGATTATTATTCAACTTCAAAATGGTATTTGAGAACACCATCTAAGAGCTATAAGAAGTTTTTCATTAAAAAAAAAATGTAAGTTATCATCTAAAGGGTCCAAATAAGACACTGGACTTTAAAAAAAAAAAAATCTTTGTTTTGATAAGCTCCTTCCAACTACTTATTAAAAAAAGTTACTCTCCTATATTTTATAAATCATTTTTCCAACCTACAATTTAAATACAAATCAATTCTCATAAATATATATATTTTTTTAATAACTTTATCACTTACTCCTTCCACCCCAATCTATATCACTGCAGCCGGACATGGTTAATCAATTATTTATTAAAAGAGTGATTAACCCTTGAGTTAAAATTCAACGCTAAACAACCAGGAGCGTGTGATAGAGCGGTAGGGGCTTTTCCACCCTTAACCTTGGTCAAGGATTCGATCACTGGCCTTGAGTATGGAGTAACGTTAAATCTCTTGGCCAGCTGTCCTTCCCATAGAGGAACCCACAATGAGCAGAAGATTAGTCCTTGGCCTGCCGGGCTGGGGGATACCTTGCGAAAGCAAAAAAAAAAATTCAACGCTAAACAGTGTGATTGTACGTAGCTTTTTGGGGATGGTTTTCATTATCAAATGTACTTCTCTAACTTTGGTAGCTGAACCCTGATTGGTCCTAATAGTCATCTGATTTGACATGCATTATGATAAGTGATTGGGTTAACAGCCTTCTTTACATAAATTCACATTATTAGTGGGTCCCATCTATTTACTATTTGAGTGTTACACTATTATCTAATCTAAGGTAATAATTTCAAATATAGCATTAATAAGATATGTTTCCCCATATAGCCTTTTGACCTTTGATATTTCAATTTTCATATAACCCATACATGGTTGTTGATTGTATTAAAATATATTAAATTTATTATATTTTCAATTTACTAATTATTAATTAATTTATCTAATTCACTTAACATTTTAGATCACAACTTCCCATATATGCCATAATGAATCTTAACTTCCCAAGAATCTCTCATTCTTCATGCCTTCCCTCATATCTCAATTTCAATTTCAAATCCTTGACATATTTTTTAATATATAAAAAAGTCCTTTTATAGTTTAAAATTACATAAATGGCCAAACCATTCCCCTGTCATCCGTCTTCCTACAAGCTCTATGTGGTTTCACTAGAATCTCTCTCCCCCTACTCCCTCCATCAGTGTTAAGCTCCGTCAATATTTATAACACCTTACTTAAATTCCATTACCTTCCCTTAAGGTGGCATTTGGAACCATCAATGTGTCAGAACGGTGAAATAGAGAGAATAAAAATTTCAAAACACAATAAATCAGATAACCACTTTTCGTTAACTTATATAGCCTCCAGAATGTACAATACTATCATTGTTCATAGATACATGTCAGAAAATAGAAAATAGTAATGATTATAATCAAACACATTCCTTTCCTCTGCCTCCTCTAGTTCCTTCATCTGCATTGTAGAAAGGGTAAGGTTTCTAGAGAAACCTTAATAGCAGAATCATACCGATAACAATATAATGTAATGCATGTCATGCTATATGAAAATGTCGTATTTCCCCTCTAGTGTCCCCTCTCTCAGCACTTACCATGTACCGGGAGCATGCACATGACTCTACTCTACTCAGTAGCCAATG
>JBAGKO010000012.1:3897069-3912142 GCA_037177275.1 Acacia concinna
TAATAATCACTAATATTCATATCACTTGCAATCATTTACCACAATAAGTTACTTTTTAACATATCAACCAAACACATTTTACTTTTATATAAGTCACTTATACTGTCATCAATCCAAACATACATAATCTGACTTATATCTAATATGACTTATCTATAAATCCGATTACAAATAAGTCACTTATCCTATAGTTATTCCGAACACACCCTTATTAATATTTAATCCTAAATCGTAAATACCTAAAAAGTAAAATCTTTTCATAATTTATTCTAGTTAGTTATGCTCCTACAGTAAGCTTCAACTTCAATTTTTTCAGAGAAGAATGACATTTAGGTCCTAAAAAAAATTAATATAAAAAAAGTCTCTAATAACAATTGAATAGTAACTATTAATAAGTTGAATAGTGGGATTAATAATTTATGCCATTTTCGCACTCTTTTTTTTAATCGTTCCATTTTCCTCAGCTTCGAGGATTACAGTATGCGAGTTCAAAGTCAACAGCTAATTATCAGCAAAATAACATAGTGATACGCCTCAGCATCATATTGTCTGTTTTTCTTTAAAATGAAAATGGAAACAAGAATACATTATTTACCTATTGCATATCTGGAAAAAAAACAAATCCTAGAACCATTGCAGGCTATCTTCTTTGATACATGAAGATTAAAATATTCCCTCTACGCTATCAACAAATTGAAAATTGTTATACGTAAAAGCTATAGAACAAGATTTTGAGAACAATATCATCAAAAGTCAGATTATTTTGTGTGACCGTATGAATCTGGAATTGTAACTCAAGAACCAGTGGAGAATTAGGGAAGAAGGAGGAAGAGTACAGAGCAAACTCAGAGAACCACAAAAATATTGGGGAAAGAAAATGTATCTTATTATCTCAGAAATATGTACACATATCTACTTCTTTATATATTGCTTCAGTCATAACTAAAACATAACAAAACAAATAACAATTTTGACTTTTTAACTTATACACAACAAATTGTTTAACTACCCATTGTGCAAATGATTATTATTATTAGGTGTACACTCTGTCATTTTGGCTTACTATTTCTTATTCTTAGGCATCTGGCCGAGTTTCATTGCCAAGAATAATAATCATGAAGTACATATAACTGCAGCACATTCCTCATCTCTTCATTGGAACAATATTTTTCCTCTTTATTCGAACAAATCAAAATCCTACCAGGTCTCTTGATATAACCAGGACAGCACCCTGTCCCACTACACATTATCCAAAGCTTACATGTCACAGGGCTGAGAAAGGTACAGGATGATGACAAAATTAATCACTGTCTTCTGACGACGGGTTGGATGGTAAAAGAACGAAATTACTTGGCCAAAACATCTGTATCACGAATTATCTTCTTTGAAGGAAGAATAATTGCAGCTACCGGTTTATCTTCAAATCCACCACCTTCATCAATGATCAGCCTCAAACCATTAACATGGAGTTTTGCGTGATGGCCGCTGACCACGACAGTTGGACTTGCACTTAGTTCCTACGGGAAAATAGAAGCTATTAGAATGAATTTGAGGTAACCACAACACTAAGTTTACAAATAAAAAAGGATGACTTCTAACAAAATAAACCCAGAAATTCCATTTATGTGGTACGAAGAAAAAAATATTTCAACAATATAAGCAGCAAGCTATCACCTCTGGCATATTCCACACGGTCTCTCTTCCAGCGAGAGGCACTACTTTAGGCACTCGAGTATCCCGAGATTTCAATAGTTTTAATTGCTCGTCCACATCTTTCCCTTTTTCCAGACCGGCATGAACAGCAATCAACTTGCAGCTTTTGCTTCCCTCATCGGTCTTTACACAAACTTCATCCTAGTAAAAAGGATATCATGATCCACAGAGTTTCAGTAGTTATCTTAATGTATATCAATTAGCAATCTCAATAAGGGACATGCTGTTCTAATGAGCAGGAAAATAAATTGCAGCCTAAGTAAAATGATGAGGAAACTGTCTTTTGACGAGACCAAAGGCGCAGAAAGAAGTCACACCTCTTCATGGACCCAGGCTAAATCAGCAAGAAACTTCTTATGGTCGTCAGGAACTGCTTTCATCAAATCTGTAAACAACGATAGTCCTTCAGTCTAAGGAATAGAACAAAAAAAAATGTAAAATCTCAAGAGGACCGGTTACAATCAAATAACTTTAGCACCAACAAGCCCGAGCAGAGCTGAATAAAAGTAACTAGTCTTCCGCATTACACACAATGTGGCTTCTCTCTCTCTCTCTCTCACACACACACTCACTCTCTGTGAGTGTGGATCTATTGATTAATTGAATTGTGTCATCAAAAGCGCCATGCTAACACAATTGACGTAACTGATAAAAAGGAATAAAAATACTTTATAATGCCATTGCCAACGTCACCGAAATGTTTATAGACTCAAATCAGTTCAAAACAATCGGACACGAAACATCCTTTTTGATAACTCAATAGTGAAGTAGTATCTAAAGACAATCATAAACTAACAAGAAAAAGAAAGGCGCGATAATTAGGCAACACGAGAAGCATACCAGCAGAACCATGAGGAACCCCATAAGATTCAAAAGTGGGTGCAGCATCGTAGATGGAACCCATATAATCAATGCCCTTGGCTGTATTGTGCTTGACCTTGATTGAACCTGCCCATCGCCTCCCCTGAAGATGCATATTTTCATAACCAGCACCCTTATACCATCCTTCTCTATCTTCACTATCCTCAAACTGTTTCCAGGTGTCGGAGAACTTGGATCCATCAGGCGGCAGAGGAAGAAGGCCAAGAAAGGCAGCGAAGGCGAAATCATGGTTCCCGGAGAGAAAAACGTGTTTCTGATTTGGGTACCTAGAGGGCAACTGAATCAGGAAATCAATAACTTGACGAGCATTGGGACCGCGGTCGCAGTAATCCCCCAAGAAGATGATGACGGCAGATTGAAATTGCGAATGGCCGATTTCCTTTTCGAGGTTAGACCACAAGTTTTTAAGCTTGGTGATGTAACCATGGGTGTCGCCTATGCAGCACACCACCTTGACCATGGCTCTCAGACGATGCAATAAAATACTCGCCCTTCGACCTACGATTTCCTTTTTCTTTCTTCTAACCAATTTCAGCTTGCCATTTCAATCCGATCCCTGCTACTGTTGATAACTTGATATTATTCGACTATTCGGTATTTTGGTATCCCTACTTTTTACTCCTCTTGTCTTTCTTATAAACAATATTCTTTTTTATCGTAGAAAATAAAATATGATTAAATTTAGTTAAAAATAATGGTTGCTAAAAAAATATCATGTTTTTTTAAAATATATATAAGAGATAATGAATATAGAGAGTATGAATAAAAAATATGTGAGAAAATGTGTAATAAATGATTACATGAAAAAGAAATAATGATAAGTGTGAAATAATTATTTTAAAAGTACCTATTTAATAAAAGTAGACAAGAAAAATAGAGTTTAAATTTTAAGGTAAGAAAATGAACTTATTTATATTAAGAGCTAAATATAAGAAAAAAGAAAATTATTTATAAAGAGGATTGGATGGAGTAATATTTACTTGTTGTACCCAAAACCTTTTCATATTTATGCTATAGATGGCAATTTAGATATGATCATCATAAATCATAATCGTGAATGCTTAAAAAAGGATGGGTTTGACTCACTAAACACGATTTTTTCAATTTAAAAAGTTAAGTTAACAACAATGTAGTTTTTTTCAATAGCCATTTTAAAACTTTTTGGGTTGAAGGGAATTTTTATCTTGAAAGTTTTTACATAAGAGTAATTTTATTCTAAAATTTTTTTAAAAGGCAATTTCACTTCAGAAGTTTAAAAAATGGAGCAATTTTTCTCTTACTATTAACTTTGTTAGTTTTGACTATTAATTAATCAAATATTCTAAGCTAACATTTCGCATGCCATCTATGCTATTTTATTTAAAGTGGAAATTTATTCCAAAAGTCTTAAATCTAACTTTAAAAAAAATATAATAGATGATGAGATATGGGCTTTTCAAACAGAATTGCACCTTAAAAAAATAATGTGAATGAAACATTAATTATCAATTCAGTATATTTGACTAATTAACAGTTAAAATTAACCGTTAGCACAAAATTACTTTTAGGGAAAACTTCTACAATAGAAATACTTTTTAATTTAGAATGAAATTATACACTTAATTTTTTTAAAAA
The DNA here is from genome assembly GCA_037177275.1 of Acacia concinna. Classification (NCBI taxonomy): domain Eukaryota; kingdom Viridiplantae; phylum Streptophyta; class Magnoliopsida; order Fabales; family Fabaceae; genus Acacia; species Acacia concinna. The sequence continues at coordinate 3,901,279 of JBAGKO010000012.1, forward strand.
AAATAACAAAACACAGGGGAGAATGAAAGAGTGCATTCTAGTGGCGTCAAATCAGTACCCAAATTGAGGCAGACTAGCGCAGTCCACAGCAGGGCGTGCTTAGAAAATGACAACAAAAAAACAGAAGGTTTAAATGGACTCTGTATTCTAGTGTGGTAGGGCAAAAATGGCAAATCACCTCCATTACCTAGACCAAGCTGTAATTTCCAGTTTTAAAAGTGTTGATAGATAGTACTAATAAGTAGTCAAGTGACAAAGTTTTTCTTTTTTAAAAATTATACTTATAATTTTAAATGATTTCTTTCTCCTTCAATTGAAAAAAATGACGAGGTTGAGTCATGTGTAACTCGTGATAATATGATTGACTTGCAACCTTTTTTTTTCCCCATAATCGACAAGCACCCACATACTAAGTCATAATTTTAATAGATAAAGTTGTGATAATAATATTAGTTTATTATTAATAAAAATTAATATGTAGACTTTTAAAATAGGTATCTAGATGGAACGTTATGTGACACTTAGAAGATGATACCACGTGTTTTTTATACATAAAAAAAAAAGTGCCACGAGCTCCACGTTAAGAATTCTGGGTGTTCGCTTGCTCCCCATAAATATTTCAAGAATAAAAATAAAAAAGGAAAAAAAGATTAAAAAAACATACCACTTAAACTTTAAAAACCTCAAATCAAATTTGTTGCTTATAAAATTATAAGTATTAATTACATTTGTGTAGCAATTGACAATTCATTTTTGTAAAAAATCACTGATTTTAAATTTTAAAGTAATGGTCATCCTCAATATTAGTTAGTCAATGAACAATATTACTTAAGTTACTAATAATTTTGGATAATGACAATTTGAGTATAATTATTAATAACTTATATGTAGATATTAACAAAAAGTTTTGGGTTGTGATTAATTGAATAATGATATTAACGAAATGAATAGTAGCGTTATCAAAATCCGTAATGGCTTTAATAAAAACAATAAAAATTGACAAAGTGTATAAAATAATCAACAGATTTTTTGATTGTGATAAAGTGATTAATGTGATTAACTAAAAAAGTATTAATTTTAAAAATTCCTATAGTGGTTTTGACAAATTGACTCGCCTTTTGTCTTCAAAAGGGACATTTTAGTCTTTTGAGTAAAACATGAAAAACTCAAATCCCAACCCCATCCCTTCTCTATCTTTTTATACCTTAATAGATTTTTGTGGGTTTTATAATTTTAAATGGTATTTAAATGTTATTTTCCCTTTTTTAATCCTTTTAAATTGCTCTTGAGTTTTAGAGACCTCAAAATTATAAGTAAATTGTAGGAAATTTATTTATAAATGGCTTTCCTGTGTTTCCCCAGTCATAATATAATTTATAACCTCAATATTCTAAGCAATAAAGACTAAGGGCATGTTTGGATTAGGGAAATGAGGGAAAGGAAATGAAGGAAAAATATTATTTAAATATACATAGTACTCACTCATTTTAGTAAAGACTATTTTATTCTAAATAAAAAATATTATTTAAATGTTTGTAAAATAAAATAGTCTTTTCACATATATATTTAAATAATATTTTTCTCATTCCCTCTCCTTAATCCAATTGTGAGATGGCTGAAAATGAAGGGTGGAAAGAGGAAAATGAGGTTTTCTATTTTTTGCGGCAGCTGTTTGGTTCATCATTTTCTTAAAAAAATATTTTCCAAAGCCCACAGTGGCACCCATTTTTTAGTGGGGGAGATAAAATGTTAAAGTATCAGAGAATCCCTTGATGTGATTTTGGATATAACATAAAATGGTGAATGAGTCTTATATATATTTAAATAATTTTTTTAAAATATAATAAAATAAAATTGTCTTTTAGTCAGTTTCCTGCGTTATTTTCTTCCCCAAACATAACCATGGTAAACCATTTTTCCTTCATTTCCCTTCTTTTTTTCCCCTGTTCCTTTCTGTCCTTTTCCGTGAACCACGTAGAGAATATCCCAAGGTAGCTTTTGTTTCTTATTCTCCGTGTGTGTGGGGAAATCGAGGGTGTCATTTTCTTTGAAAACTTAGGGGCTAAAGTGTAATTTATGCCTGACATTTTTAGAAAAAAACAATTTTAGTTTTAAATTTTTTTTGTCCAATTTCAATATTAACATTATTTATTTAGGGTAATTTATGTTCTCACCAACAAGTATATTAAGTTAACTGTTAAGTGAAGTGTGTTAGCCAATAATAAAGGCCATGTAGCTAATGAGGTGAATTAAATAATATGATGTAGCATAACATTTTATTAAAGTTAAGGCATCTACTTTCAACAATCAACGTTTCATTTTTTTCAAAACAAAATATAAATTAATTTCATCAAATGGTAGGCCATATCATATTATTTACACATCAGCGGTCTATGACTTTATTATTGGTCAACCCTCAACAGAGAGAGAGAGAGAGCATATACAGATGTGTCTGTTATAATTAAATTTTTGGGTTATTATTAGAGAGAATGATATACAAATACTATTTAAATTTTAAAATTTTAAATAAATCATATTGCTTATAAGAATAGTGAGATTAACTAAACTAGTATAGCAATTGACATATCAATTTTATAGAAAATCAGGTATTTGAGATTTGGAAATTAAACAATATTTTCTTTTCATTCTCCAACATTATTATTTCTACTTCTTCAAGTTTGTACTCATTTTGCAAATGATTGAGGTTGTGGCCTCAGAGTATTAGTGTTTGCCCATTTATTTTAATGAAATGTTTATTTTCATTTTGATTTTGATATCTTAAATTTCTAATTAGTTTTTTGTTTATAGAATTTCATTTTGTTTAAAATATTAGTTCCCTGGATTAAAATGTTTGAATTTTGAGGGATGAAAATTAATATAAGAGCTCATTTGATCGACCAAAAATTGAATTAACCCCAAATTTTTCATATTTAAAATTGTCTTAAAAAGTATTTGTATATTAATTGGGGTCCTGTTCCACTCGTATGGCCCCAACCCTAACTCCCCTTCTTCCCCTGCCCTACCTTTTCTCAAGTCACAGAGTAAAACTCTCTCTCTCTCTCTCTCTGCGAACGCTTACACCAACTTGTTTCGTTGCAGTGTTGCATAGTTCTTCTCACTAATCTCTTCTTGCATGAAACTCTTCGCTGTCTGAATTTCACTATGGGCAAGTACATGAAGAAATCGAAAATCGCAGGTGATGTTGCAGTCATGAAGGTCCCGACTCAGTCCTCACAAGGTGTTCGTACCAGAGCCAAAACCCTTGCGTTACAGAGCCATTGCAAGTCATCTTCTTCGTCTTCCTCACCCGTCGATACTGATGCTTCTTCCTTTTCCTATCTCCAACTTCGAAGTCGACGCCTCCCGAAGGCCTTCGTCGGCAACAAGAAGCCACCGCCGTCGTTGCCAAAGTCTCACGGTGACTGTTGCAGTGAAAGTCCAGACTCTAGTTGTCGGGGCATGATTGCAAACTCGAGGGTGAGAGAAATTAGTTCGGTGAAGCTAGGGTCGTTAATCAGTAAGAAGGGGCATTTTCTTGGGGAAATTGCTAAAGGAAGTGATGATCAGGAAAATGTCTACATGTGTATTGAGAGTTCGTCCGGAGAAAATATCTCAGAGGTTGAAGAAACAGATAGGTACTATATGCTTTTTAAATTCACCTTTCAAATTTCATTATCCCATTTCTTTCACTGATTTCTCTGTTGGTTTTCACTCCTTTGTTTTCCTTTGTTTCTTGGCGAAATGTTTCTAGATTTATTTGTCCATTTCTTCGGCTATAATGTGCAATTTTTTCTTTTCCTTTTCATGTGTAGGTTTTTTGTGCCAGTAAGTAGCTTTTTATTTTCTTGGAATTTTGAAGTGCAAACAACCCTAAGTAAATGGGAAAAAGACTTCATAATCACCAATGTTTAGTTTTTCACTTGCATGAAGGGTTGCCATGACCTTTTTTGGGTCTCTGATGTGTGGTCTGAGTCTGTGAAATTTTGTCTTATGTTATTTCGCTTTCATTTGATTACTGCATTCTAAAAATCTTTGTGACCTGAGCACGAGGGAAAGGGACAGTTGTCACAAGGGTTGGTCAAATTTTAGCATTTGTGCCTGTGAGAGGTTCTGCAACAATAAACTGTCCTCAGAAGGGTTATTTATTTCTGCTAGACGCAAGTTGCATCTTCTTCCCTGTTCTTATTGAAAGTTTTACCTTTCCCCAATGGAATGGAACCAGTGAAATATACCCAGTAATGTTTTACAGTTATCTTTAACCATGCTTTTGGAGGATCAAAATTAGCATTAGACTTGCGTTTTGAAGGACTAAAAGGTTGAAAACAATAATGTAGTCAAAGAAATCTAGGTAATTGTTTCTGACTTTCTGTTGTGATTCTTTTCCATATCATGTTTTTCACCTTTGATTGTCCTTGTTGTTTGTAATGAATGAGAAAGATTTTGGCCTTCTCTCTTGCTCTGAATCTTTTCCATAATGTTTGAGCCCACTGTGTCAGACCCTGTCCCATTAAATGCTTGTTATACTTTTTTTAGAATACTAGCTACTTGTCTTTAGTTTCAACTTTCAACTTTGAACAGATTTTGTAGGGGAAAGATGTTCATTTTTCAAATTTTCATTAACATCAAGTGACTTGTTATGCTGTCAGCTAGCATCACACGGATTTCTTTTCTGGTGCGAAAACTTTTGGATTCTCTTGGCCAATTTTTTTATTTATATGGAAGTCATATATTTAACTGATTTAAATCCCTATATTTAGCTAAGAAAAGAAATACAACAACAATGGGAAAGAGATGGATTGAGAGTGAAAGACTAAGTAACTTGCAACATTAAAAGTTGTGGGAAGCACTTTAATCTTTTTTACTTACTATTATGATGACTGAACTCTTTTTCCTTATAGGTATTTGATATTTGGTTGGCATTTTTTTGTGTGTGGTTAAACAGGAGTACAGCGGATAGCCCTCCGTGTAGTTTTACAAGGGACTCTAATACTAGAAAGCAACAACTTATATGTGAACACGTGCAAAGGAATATTCCAACAGCTTACGAGATTGAGGAGTTCTTTGCTTTAGCAGAGAAGCATCAACACAGAATCTTTATGGAGAAGTATTCTGTCTTTATCACCTTTTCTTTTCTTTTTTATATTTAGAGAAGTAGTGCATTTTATCTGTTCACATTACAACTACAAATTTTCAATTAGGAAAATACGGTTTCTTGACATGAAGCGATATCTGTCTTATGGTATAAATTTTATATACTAATTATAATTAGAAGTACTATTTTTCTTTTTGGTTGACGTTTCTCCGCTTCAAGTGTTGTCTTATGTAAATACGGAAGTAATTTGTGTTTTATTTTGCAGGTATAACTTTGACATTGTGAATGACGTACCTCTCCCAGGTCGTTATGAGTGGGTCCAAGTACTTCACTAGGCAGTAAAGCCTACTGGGGCTTGTGTGTAGTGGGAAAGTTGCTCTAAGAAGTGGGATTTTTGTAAATTTTATATTAAATTATCTTAAAAACTATAATTATTATTGAAAACTACAATTATTATTGAATTTTTGGGAAGTTACTCAAAGTGTCAAGCAAAATCTTAATGTACATAAGATTCAAGGGTAACTTTCTGAAATTTGATAATATTTTGGTTTTTTCTATGAAAATAATTATAGTTTTCAAAGCTTTTTTACTTGGAATTTACAAAAATCTGCTTGTGTTTTATGTAATTTTCCCATCTATGCATTTCAAGATGTGTAACTTAGCAACATGTAGGTTATATGTAATTAATCGCATATTCCATGGAGTTGAAAATGCTAACCAAGAAGATAGTTGAAGGAAGCTCTGCCTCAAGAAAAAAAGGGGTCTGATGGACGTTGGGACTTAGAATTTGTAGGGGTTTGTTCGTTTGATGCTAGGCTTTTGTAGTTAATGTAATTTATTAACTTGTTTGTTCATAATTACGAGTAGGTATGAACCTTTTGTGAAGAAGAAAATTCAATGGCAAGACTTGTAATCTATATGTGGCTTCAACGTGGAAATCTAGCATTGGGTTTTCATATCTGGAGTCTGGACTATTGCTCGTCTGAACTGCACAAAAAATTGAATGACTATCTTTTAATGAAATTAATTGATCTTAAATTCAGTTTCTTAATTTTCTAAAATTTGATATCAAATACTTTTATAATACTAAAAGATAAATATGACGTGTAAGGCTACAAAATAACGATTTAAGATGCATACATGAATGCTCAAATTCTAGACCTTAAACGTCTTTAGCTCATTTTGAGGGCTAACACCTCACCTATTAATTATGTATTATTAATACTAATACTAATATAACATTATAATACAAAGTCTTTTCAATGATTGCATGATAATAAACAATGCCTGACATAAACCATCTTACATCAAACTAAAGTCTAACCGAAGTCATTTTTGGCAAAATCAATTTCACCCAAAGTATTATAAATGCCAATCAAAATACAGTGTCTTCAACCTGCCATGATGGACCAGGATTTTTATTAATTCGTGAAGCCCCTGTTGAATGTCGTAGAATCATGATATAGACAGGCTCGTATTGTTGAATAGCACTAGTGGCTAGACTATTTAGCCCCCAGTCTTTGTTTCCCTTTTTTCAAGCTTCGGCTTCCGCTTTCATTTCAACAAAACAATACAGTATGATTATGACGATTTAAGGCACTAACCTCGTTGACACAAGCGTCACTATTCTTTCTCAAGTCATTTGATAGATGTACAATCACCAATTAATCAACATGCTTGATAACCGTATACCGAAGAAAAGCCTCGTAATTAATACCAAATATATTATCCACTGATGTCAAATCTGACCGAAGAGAGTGCGGAAAGGCTCTCTGATAAACCCAACTGAATTTGAACTCATGAGCTCAATGAACTAATTTCAGTCTTCTAGCTGTAAACATCCAATATACAATATCACAATTGGAATGTGCCATCACACGAAACGCACAGCCGCCTACCAAAATTCTCTTGAACAAAAGACATTACAAGGAGAAATGCAACATATTATTGTGCCAAAAGGTTGCATCAGAATATATCTGCAAGATAAACAAAGCTGCTCCTAGCTTCAAGAGCTCTATGCTCCTCTCTGGGGGCATACTCTAGGAAGTTCTCCTAGCTTTCTCACCCAAGCCTCAGCTTGTCTCTGTATCTTAAAAAAAATAATTGTGCCAAAAAAATCATCACAAAAGGTTAAATAGCAACTTGTAAGATATTATTGTAAATTCAGATCTTCGAGTGTAGTCCATAGCTCCTTCAAAAGAATCGGCTGATGGAAATAATGAGACCTTCACGGCGGTCATGGAAATATAACGTAGTTGGCAGTTAACTAAACTATTTAAGGGTGACTTTGCAGGTTACTTAGCAGGCTTTTCAGAAGATGATGGAGCCTTAGCCATGGTAGAGGTAGCAGAAGATTCTTCAGCTTCAACAAGCTGCTTAAGCCTTGCCCGAAGACCTCGAACTCTGTCCTCAGTTTTGCGAAGCTTTCTCCATCGATAGGCAGTCCAGAGACCTAAGCCACCATATACAACAATATAGGATCCCCACACATAAGGATAAGTTTCTGCGTGCTCTTTAATTTTGTGATACTGATTTTCTAAAGTTTCCATCAAACTGGAAGCAGAAGGGCCTGCGGCTACATGGTCCTCATCAGTTTTCTGGACAGGAGTGGAATTTGTTGCTTTCTGATTTTCATCTTTTGGTTTTGTTGCCATACCCCTCTTTCAATGATGTTCTGCCATTGATTATACAAGAAAACTGCATAAGCAATCAAAATTTCAAGCATCCTACAATTTAAGAACAAATTAAACAGCTTCTCCAACCAGCCAGATACAGAGGCATCATTAAAAGTACATGCATGCAAATGGACAAGTTAAACTAAAGCTACAAATATCACTGTATGCAGAAAATGAATCTAAAAAACATCTGTGTACATGAGAATTATCACAAAAAAAAGAAGAAAGAATATGTTTGTTTGTGTATATGTGAGGGGGGAAAGCATATTTTGATGCATTATGATATTGGAAGAACATAAAATACAAATGCTAGAGATTGTAAGCTACGTGTGCAAGGTTGTCCAAACAGATATCTATATAATGAAGGCTAAAGCCACAACTTTTACATACTAAATGAAATTTCTTTCATTAAATTAAATCTATATATAAATGTATGCATACAGCCATTGATAGATAAGTATCAAAAGCTAAGCTTAACCACCAGATTATGATATTCCAATAACACAGGAATAGGGTTTATCAAACACGGAACATAGCATATAAAGTTTATACAAGCTATTGGTGTTTCCCCATCTCCAGGAATACCATTACAATCCATATAATCAACCCCCTTCTTTGTTATTTTCACCATCATAAAAAATATCCAATACCATGAAGAACTCCCAAGCCATCATGAGTAAGTCACACTCAATATTAGAACAGTTCATCTCAGTCCCACTCAACCATATTGTTGACTGAATCCTTTGTGCCTCCTATCTAGTTGTCTTTCACTCTCTATTTGATAGAAGAAACAGATCTTCCTCTTTCCAATCAATTTATCATCATGCCATAGATCATCATCATTTGCTTTGAATTTTTTTTAAAAAAAAAACAAATTACCAGCATGTGGAAGACCCAAACAAAAAATTGGCTGAAATTATGTACAAGCATAAAGGCATGCATCACAAGTGTGCCTCGGAGCAACAGTAATCCCTTGCTTGGATGAGAGGAATAGTTGGGAGGAAAGAAAGTGAGAAGAAAATGGAGGGAAGAGAAAACTGGGAAGAAAATAAAATCACCCATCCTACTTGGATTGACAAGAGAAAATGGAGAGAGAAAAATGAGTAAGGTGTCAGAATGACCAAAATACCCTTATTATCCAGCATGAAGTAAGAAAACAAATTATTTAGTAAGCAAAATTATTTTAGTAGGAAAAAAATTAAAAGGGGATAATTTTGTGACATTAATAAGATAAAAACAAATAAATAATGTACATATCTATCACTGCCACAATAAAATCTACCACCCCGGTTCTTCTATATATTTTTTTCAACTTGATTTTGTCTCTCTCCAGCCTCCATTTACCTATTATAATTAGCGGGGGTAATGGTAAAAGGGAACATATTCAGAATGCTTGTTTGAATATTGCTTTGAGCAAATAGGGAATCCTCTTGCATCAGAAGCAACAACAGTTACAATAATATATTGGTTCTGCTGGTACCTCTCACGCAAAATTATCCCCTTTTAACCCCTGTTAGCTTCAATTCTCCAGCCACGTACAGCATAATCAAGGAATAACAAAGCCCAGATTAAAGAACCCATCTCAATTAGATTAATAAGCATTTACTAACTTTGAAATAAACAAGTAAATTGGACATGAAGGATTCGAGATCATTGGAAAACTTTGCATATGAACACCTTTAAAAGAGCTGCAATAATGAATCTAACAAGGATCTATCCACAATGATACAAACAGAAAAGACCAATTCATTTCTCAGTTTCACCCGATATGTTCGTGTAACAGACAAGATTGAAGACATTGAAGACAGAAATAAACCAAAAAGACACCTCGCTTGTAAAAAACAGACAGCCCGAAATCAGTTGCCAGCATCCTCTACGATGCTATCAAGCAAGAAGTTCTCTGACCTAAACGATGGGAAAAATTTGTCTCCTTGTATATCTCAGCACGTGATCATCCAAGATAACAGTAAATGCATAAATACCTCTCAAGGGGAAGAAAATATCAATTTGAATCCAATGGGTAAAATCAAATGTCTTTTCCATATACTTCCAAACCAAGAAATGATTAAAGGCTGTAAAAAATTCTGCATAGACAGATGAATAGCTTTAAAACACATGGAATAGAAAGCAACCAGACATCGGTTCTCACACCAAGGATGGCATCATGCAAGTCACTGACTATATATATAAATATCCAACTATATCTCTTTTTCATTATTCTACCTATGTTCATGGTTTAAAAACTCAATATGTTACTCATTTTAAAGGTAACAAGCTTTAGAAATGGGAACCAGAACCAGATGCAGAATTAAAACAGATAGACATATTTGTACGAAGCATGAATAAAATATGTAAATTGATTTAGAAACATGTTGAAATTAGATATAGTCTTTTAATAAACCCAAATTCTCTTTGAAGCAGAATTAAAGATGTGCACAACACTGGCGATTAAATCTAAAGCCAATCATAAACAAAAACAAAAAGGCTTAAATTCAATAAATAAATTATATTAGCTTGTAGGTATAACTAAAGTTGAAAAGTCGGATGAGAATTCTTCTGTGAGATCACTTCATTGGGGTAGGGTTTGGATATAAAGCAAAACCAAACAGAGGACTGATGCAAAACATTTACATAACTATCATTGTAGAACCATAAGTACAAATTCACAAACCCAAAATCACATAATTAAATGACATACCCACAATCACAAAATCAAAGGGTCATAGCCAAAGGGTGAGTGTCCAAGGAAGGGAAAACTATACAAGTTGAAGTGTCATGAGCTCAGCCTGAGATGAAGAGACCAAAGAGGTGACTATAAGTGTCACCATCGTCCGTCGGCTAGATCTAAGGGTGAGTGTGGTTTACCAGGGGAGTATTTAGTCAATTTTGTATTTCATTCTCTTCATCTTTGTAATTCTCCCAGGTTTAGGACGTTTTGCTAAGTTGTTATATTTTAGGGTTACAATTGTAATCCAAAACCTGAATTGACTATGCAAGTTTGATGTATGAGATTTGTTATTTATTTTTATATGAGTATAAAGACTCTTATGTGTGATTAGTTTAATTCTCATAATTTGATTATTTTCCTTCTCATGCA
>JBAGKO010000012.1:3922608-3939526 GCA_037177275.1 Acacia concinna
AAGTGAGTAGTAAAGAAAATATTCTCACAGTCTCTATGTATAACATTCTTTTTTCTAAATGAGCTTGTCCATATTTATAAGATCTTATTTGATTTTGTCTGAATAATAAATACATTTTTACCCATTTTAATATCATTCTCTTATATAATTCATTTACCATACATTATGTATCTTCATTTTCTCATTATTACTCTTTTTATCTTACTTATTCATAAATATAGATATCTTAAAAAAAAATATTTTCTACGTATTTATTACTTTTAACTAATTTTAATTGTTTTGTAGAATCTCGTGATTCAGTTTAGGAAAAACCCATTTGGAGGTACCTATACTTTCACTCAATTTTTAATTTGGCACTTATGTGTTTTCCCCCTTCTAATTAAATAATTAATTTTACTTTTTTAACATCAATAATTCTTGTAATTTTCTCTCTTATCATTGTTAGTCCTATAAATGAGTTAATGGTACTAGCATAACAAAATTAAAGCATTTGATTAGAAGAGAAAAACACATAGATAACCAAATTAAAAATTAAAAGAAAGTGTAGGTACTTCTAAATATGTTTTTCCTTCAGTTTATATATCAGGAGGGAGGGAATAGTCTAGCTAACCAGTAGCACTAGTAAGTTCATGCCTTTTGATTTCCAATAATCCATATTAGCAAAACTTTAGTATAACATGATGTCTTACATAAGTTATAGGTTTTTCTTTGTAGCCAGAGTAGATAAGTGCATGGCTTGGGATTCCTTAAGGAAAAGGAATAAGGGCATGATTGGGAAGGCAAAGTGGCGTGCATTGAGGTTCATGAGTCATGATGGGGCACAAGCCTTTATTGCCTTTTATACCTGTAACTTTCATGTCAAGCAACCCTCTCAATCACTCTCTCTCTCTCTCATATCACTATTCCCTCATTCACAACCCCACACACACACACACACACACACACACACACATATTAATTGCAACATATTTAATAAATGAACGCGACTCTCATCAACTCAAGTTTTGTAACTGTCACTGTACTGAAAGATAATATAGGAGTGAAAAGTAAAGTGTGTTCTGTGTTGACTTCATATTGACCTAGAGCCTAAAGTGTAACTGCCCTAAAAACAAAAGACTGTGAGTTACATATAAGATGACCGTATTTTTCTTTATGTTACTCTACCTGCACTTCCAAATATATACCATACAAAGAATTAAATTACACAATTAAAAAGGCTGGTTAAAATTAGTTAAAGACAGAAAATAGGTATAAAATATAATTTGCTTTGGCAAAACACTGCCATTTATAGCGAAGTTGCGTGGGGGGAGAAAATGAGTTAAAAAAAAAAAGATAAGAGAGACATATAACTTTTTCTTTTTGATATATAAATTTTTGGAAGGGGGTCGGACTCACCCATAATCCAAGGATATAACGAAATTTCCATTTATCCTAGGTGATACCAATATTGGGCAGGACTAGTCGTCAATTATCTTCAAGTGTTAATCTATGCACCCTAGAGCTAAGATGTCTCTCCAAGCGCTGCGATTGGAACTACAACTAAGTGGTCTTTTTAGGGATCGAACACTACTCCATTTGTGAGCGTATCCAACCTCCTCACCAGTTGAACCCACAGACGATGGGTAAGAGGGACATATAACTAATTAGAGAGAAATTTGAAAAAAAAACATTAAATGATGAGAAGAAAATAAAGTGTTTCTTATATGAAAAAATCACACCCTCTCACAAGGTTAAGTTCTTATATATATTTTGAACTAGAGAGAGAACCTCTTTGCTAAATATTCACAAACTAGAGAGAGTCCTTCTTCTATGTCATCCCCTTGCCTACAAACATAAGACAAAGCAAGCCTTGCTTACTTCACTGTCCTTCATTATCTCATTGCCTACAATATGGAAGTTGATCCAAGATGCACAAATTTTCTTGCAAGACTGTAGGATAGCTTAGCTAACTGATCAGCGATCGAAATCCCATCTTAATGTAGCACTCACAAATTAAATACCTATCAATCCTTATAGAAAAGTAGCCCAACTTTCTCTACAATGTCTATTAATAGGTGATTAATTAAGATCATGTTTACATATCTATCCACTTCTATCTTGAAGAAACCTTCTGGTGTACCATATTGATGAGTTGATTTGTGTGAAAATATATGGTTGCAACACTCACAACCTCTTTGCAAGTCTTGATCGAACAAACCCTGAAGAAATTGGGTAATCCATAGTGTCATTTGAATTGACTTCCATCAATCCTTTTGCATTCGTACTATCTCTTTTATCTCTAAGTTGCACTGTATGAACTTAATTAATTATATATTAGGGAGAATTTTAATAAAGGACCGCTGTTGGAAATTAATATCAGCGCAGCCCATAAACAAGTGAATGAGTCATATGAACATGGATTTTTCTTATTCATACAACCCATTCACTTGTTTATAGGCTACACTGATATTAATTCCCAACTGCGATCCCTTACTGAAATTCCCCCTATATATTATCCCTTTGAACTTGTCTGTTGTTTAATTGTTTTCTCAATTTGCTTTTAGTGTGTCTCTCTTGTTACTCGTATGTATCCAACTAATCTCTTAATTAAATGCATCACAAACCAAAACAAAAAATGCCCACTTGACATAATTTTGTCTTAATCAATATTTATTAATGAATATTACTATGAATTTGTTGAATAAAAATCATCAATGTGTGGATATGATTAATATGTGAGTCAAACACATGCACGAATAAATAGCACTTTTCAATGTGCATATATATTATTGTTTCAACATGATTATGATCGATGAAAGAGACCTATGTGGAGACAACATAACCATTCAGATAATAATAATCTAACTTGCGAGCAGACATGAGAAACATGGCATGCCCTTCTTTTAAATAATCATTATCTTCTTCTGTTTTGGTAAAATGCAAAAGATTTCTTATCAATACACTTTTGCAATTTAGAAATATACATGTTACCACTTTTTTTATAAAAAAGAAAACTTCCATTTAAGAAAATGATTTAGCAACAACCCTTTCCTTGTCAGAATTTATAATGGATGTACATGCATTACTAAAAGTGAAAATATAATTGACAAATAAAATGTTAATTTCTAAAGGATTAATGTACTTAAATAACTGTTAAAAATAACCATAAACATTATAAAAGAGAGTAAACATGTCCATGACATTAACATCCATTAATGTGATTTTTTTTATGAAATGTTAAGATGTTAAAATAACCATTAATTTATAACAAAAGTGCAAAAGTAATCATAAACTTTATTTTAGTTCCAAAAGTAATTAAAAGATGACTTTTTGGATATTAATTTATAAAACTTCTTGTTGCTTATATAATTTAGAGTCCAATTGGATTTTAATTATGAGATGATCAAAGGTTAAGAGGATTTTCCCTACTCTTCCATATATTTATGTGATCTTCTATTGCTTCTTAGTTTTCTTCTCATATATCCTCCATTGGAATCTTCTCATGTTTGGTCATAGGATTACTTCAACTACACTAAATTTATGATTATAAATCAATGATAATTTTTTCATTAACCAACGAATTATTTCATTGCTGATTTTTTTTTCTAATAACGAAAAACAATAATCCTCTGGAATATTGTTCGTAAGACTTGTTAATTGAAGTTATAATAAGATATGTGTGTGTATTAACTAACATATAAACCCACAAATAGTGTCACGCATCTACTTTGGAGGCAACGTACAACTTTATTTATTCTCTTTGCTTTCTCGTTGTTCCCTCTTTATTATTTGTGGGCATACAAGCCAATTAGTTCCAATATAATTGTTACCATATTATTGACTATTGTGAGTGAATTCCAACCTTGATTAATTGAATCTTGTCTTACATAGGATATCAGTACATGACACATCATGTCTTGTTTCAATGCCTAATATAAGGAATCCATCAATCATAAATAACTTTCCCATGTTCTAACTTAATACAGCAAACTTTCACATTAATTATAAATTAAATCTATAGTCTCCTTTAGTGTTCAGATCAAAAGAAATTTTTTGATTGAATTTGGTACAGACAAAACTCTTGTACTTATAATAATGATCTTTTGGTATTTGTAAACCACCGACATGTGTGTGTGTGAGACTTTAGATTCGGGAGGATTGAAGTATCTTTCTTTAATTTTTTTTTTAATTTTGTATTATTATTATTAGGTTACTTATCTAGTCCTATATTTATAGGGTAGATAGAGTATTTTTTTTTTCACATTTATAAGGCCACTCATTAAATTTTTTACATGGATGTATTATGTTACTCTTTATTTATTATTTTATAGATAGTTATTTCTTAGAAAGTGTGTAGTTTGGGAAGTTGTTGATTTTTAAGATAGAGTTAATGAAACTTAAAATTTTTATTAATTTATGTAAAATATGTTAACAAATGTCTTATGAGTGTCTTTGAATTATATCAAACTTATTGCCCCCTCCCTCAATAATCTAATTAAGAGGTTTTATTTCTTCATTATTTGAAAAATAGAGACACTATTTCTTCTTAAGATAATGTTTAATGATAAAAAAAACAGAGAAATGATTATATCATGCCTCTCTTTTTTACAAAGTTGGAATCCTATCACATTATTTCGTGAATCACAAGAAAAATACAATCTGGCTTAAGCGGGACCACCTTCCTATTCTTTTTTTTAATCTGATTGCATATTCTACCGAAGCAAATCTAATTACTTTTATCAAACAAGATATAATGGGTCATGTGTGTGTATTAGAGAAAACACCATATAAATATGATATGCTTAATGTGTTTTAAATTTTGATATTTTGTAGTTTTGATGCAAAATCAAATATGGTATATACACTTATTTCCTAGAAATGAACTTCATCTATTTATCTTTTACATTACACACACTCACACACTCATCGCAAATAGATGAAACTTAAATAAATGGAATATGCCCTCCATACATATATATATATATATTTTTTCACATTACACACACACATGTACTCAATTCACCCAAATTTTTTATCACTCCAAATTATTAATTAAATATTCTCCTAGTATGGGCTTGGGTTTAGGGATATGCCCTCCATACAAGTAGCATAGATATGTCTAATACCAAAAGAACATGTCACACACATATGCCTCCTTAAAAGCAATTTGACTATGGACCCCAAGAAAACAACATTTTTGTTTCTATGTCCTTAAAATTGTTAGTAATAGTAAGCAAGTAGGTGGCTAGTAGTAGCGGTGGAAGAAATGATTCCATATTATTATGACATTAATTATATATATGCTTATGGGATCCACTTTTTGTTATGGTCCACAAGAGGAGGTGGGTAATCAAATCACAGATCATAAATTATAATTTGTGGCCATACACACCTAGCTAGTCCCCTATCTAGCCATCGCGTGCACATCTTCAACACCATGTGTATTATTAGACATGTATGTGTATATATCTTTTACATTATTATTTGAATTAAAATATTTTGATTTAAATTATTTTTTTAAAAAAAGTGAAAATTATTCTTTTTATCGTTATATTTTAACTTAATTGAAACTTAATTCATGAACATTAATTTGGTAAAACTCAATCCTTATTATTTTAACTATTTAAACTATTAGTTTCTATGTTTTAAACAATAAAGTTATGTATTTCATAAGTTTAACGACTAAAGTTTTAAAAGGTCAAAATTATAGGGATTGACATGTAGTGAATTTAAGTTTATGATTTGAATCTCAATTGAGTTAAAGTTAGAGGAATTAAGTTACACTAAATCAAAATTTTATATTGATTTATGACCTAGTCAAAATTATAATACCAAAAGATTAATTTTCCCTAAAAAAATTAACAAACCAAAAAAGTGTATAGTTGATGTATTCATTTGAATTATTCAAACATTATCTTATGCATATTAGTATGCCAATAAATTAATAACATATATGGTATTATGAATACTTTTATATAAGTGTTAATTATAATGTGAATATAATCTCAGTCGTTAATGCTTGCATTGCCTCTTATGCTATAGTACCAACCCGCCTGAGGGGAGTGGCACTTTAAGTTAGAAGACTAAGTCAACTTTTGGGTTAATTCAAATTTCAATAATACCCTTCCAATTCTAAATGTAAGAAGTAGTTTATAATATAAATTATATTATAAATTAGGAAAAATTTCAATAAAATACCTTTTAAAATTCTAAAATCTAAAAATGTATGTTAACATTTCAAAAAATAAAAATACTAAGGTACTATAAACTAAATTGAATTTTTCAAATTAACTGAATTTGTTTTAACATGAATAGTAGTGAAAATAATAAGACTCGTAATAGAAATAATAATACTTATAATGAGATTAACAAGTATGTACTGATAACTGTCTCTCCCCCCTCTATTAACACTGTTTATCTAATATTGACACCTGATGACGCATAATGACAAAGAAGAGAGGAATATTTGACAAGATCATAAATAGTAGTGAAAATAACAAAACTCGTAATGGAAATAATGAGACTCGTAATAAGATTAACAAGTCCGTCCTGATACTGTCTCTCTCTCTCTCTCCCTCCTTTTTCACATTTTGAAAATCTAATTTGATCCATAGTACCTTAACATCTTTTTAAAATATTAATATATCTTTTTTAATTTTAGAATTTCAAATGATATTAAATTAGAATTTTCCCTATAAACTCAGTCCTACATCCGTCTTGATGGAGACAGAATAAAAGGAAAAATGAAGAGAATACTAATAAGGAAACGTCAAAAATTGATTAAAAAATTACTATTTTTAAAATTTTTTTCCTATTATTATTTCTCTCAAATTTTATATTCATCCAAATATAAAGAATACGAAGAGAGGTAGTATCATGTACAATATACTCATGACGTGGCTCAAAATATGCTAAAGATCTAACTTAAAAAGGATAAAATAATAGAATGCATGCATGTCTATGTAAGTTTTGAGGGTGATATTTACCTTTTGACCTTTTGAATCTTTTTCATACCACGTGGAAAGGGAAATACATTGCACACTGCACAGATTGAATTCAATTTTCCAATTTAATCACTGTTGCTTTCACTCCCTTTCCCTCCTTCTCAATCAAAATAAATTCAGCCCTTTCAAATTTTTCATTTTCCTCTTAAATTTCCATTTATAATATGATCTATAATTGTCTTTTTTGTGGGACAGGCTTCTGAGCCATAAGCAAAAGCACGAGTCATTGTTAAAAAAAAAAGAAAAGAAATCACTCCTTCTAGATTAAGTTTGATCAAATTTAATATGTAATATTTAATTATAAATTCCAAAATGGAATTATTGAGTGGAGGGGAAAAATTAAAAAAGGAGACAGAAAGAAAAAAGATGAGACAAGATTGTCAAAACCTGCAACAACTTTCAATGCCGCTTTGCTTCATGAGATGATTCATGATTGACTTTTCTAAGCATAAAACTTTGTTTCTACAGAAACACTGCTCTCCAGTGTCCAGTCTCACTCCCTTTTTTCCCGCCTCTTTTCTAGCTTAAAGCAATGCATCAAGAATAATAATAAAAAAAAAGAAAAAATTCTAGAAAAATACCTCCATAGATTCAAAAACTCTAAAAAAGATGTTAACATTTAAAAAAGATACTAAAGTATCATAGATTAAATTGAATTTTTTTAAATTGACTGACATGAAAAATACCTCCCCAAAAGGAATATTAACATTTTTTTTGTGATTTTTGCAAAACTTATTTTTAAAAACAACTTTAAAACTGTAAATAAGCAACCTATACTTGTACTACCAAAACTTCTTATATAGAGTTCACGTAGAAAGTGTGTATAATGAATGCTTTTGAGAGGAATTGACAGCAAGTTGATTATATAGGATGCTAAGATCTCTTATATATATACATACATAGCTCAAATACAGTTTAAACTTTAAAGTACGACTCTCGTATCATGAGATAAATTTATTTATTTAAAATGATTTACCTTAGTATTCCTTGAATACTTGGTGCTATCTTGCAGGTAACGAGATTTTGATTTTGAAACAATTTCAAGAGGAGGGTGCCAAAAAGCAAAGGGTGACCCACACCACAGGCGCATGACTTTGGAAGATCGCAATCTATGGCTATGAGCACCTCCTGTTTGACGAAAATGGCCAAAGAAACATGTTCAACTACACCAACTTCTTCTTCTCCTTCTCCTCCAACACTCTCTCTGTCTCTTTCTTCTCTTCACTTCCTTAAACCCACTCTACTGCTATATTTCTTTTCCTCTATATCC
The DNA here is from genome assembly GCA_037177275.1 of Acacia concinna. Classification (NCBI taxonomy): domain Eukaryota; kingdom Viridiplantae; phylum Streptophyta; class Magnoliopsida; order Fabales; family Fabaceae; genus Acacia; species Acacia concinna. The sequence goes on from JBAGKO010000012.1 coordinate 3,930,862, forward strand.
CTTCTTCTTCATCTTCTTCACATTCCATTTCACTTTTCTGGTTTTTTCCCCTCACTATGGACCGTACGACTGACAAGCATCAGGTTCAGCATCAGCAACTGTCCTTGGCCAAGAGTGCGAGACATCGTTGCAACGAATGGTTTGTTTTTATGTTCTCTTTTCTCACTGCTTTTACATGTTTTCCTCACATTGAGGATTTTGGACTTTGCTTGCTTCTTGTCTTATTGTTTAAAAGTTCTTTTCTTTGATTTTCTGATGTGTTTTCCAAGTTCAGAGTTGTTTTATAGCTCTGAGCAGTGTTTCTTATTAGCTAATTCAACTTGCTTCTTTTGAGAGTTACTGTTATTAAACTTGCTTTTCTTGAATCCTTTTCCTGATCTTCCTGCTGGAATGAGCTGATAAATGATCTGTTTTTAGTAACTATGTAAGTTTATGGTATAATGCATACTAACTTCTGATCTATACTAACAGTGTTTTGTTATTCTGGGATACTGAAACATCAATTTAAACATCTTAATCGCTTTGGTTTTTCCATTGTCGGCATCTTAATATAGTTTCTTTTGTTCTTTTCGTGCTCGGAACTGAGCAGGGGACATCTTGATGAGCAACATGTTTACTAGTAGAGTCAAACAGCCATCATATAAATAAACTCTGATGTGAATTTTCTGTAGTTTATTACTTCGATTAACTGAATTATGCTGATACAAGGATTCTTAAATTCTTGAGTTAGTCTGGAGTTCAGTACAGTAAACTGTTTCTTATGTAAGATTGAATCTTTAATCTTTTTGTAGGATTTTTCGAGATGTGCCCAGCGATATCACTATTGAAGTGAATGGAGGATCATTTTCGTTGCACAAGGCAAGTATCTAAATCTTAGATTTTGAATTAATCATAATTCTAAATAAAAAACACAAGTCATGACAATTAGTTCCAGAATAATGGTGATCCTGATTGGTCTTGCATTTTTTTGTATGAAGTTTCCTCTTGTCTCACGAAGTGGGCGAATCCGAAAGTTAGTTGCAGAGCACAGGGATTCTGATATCTCAAGAGTGGAGCTTCTGAATCTACCAGGAGGTGCAGAGTCCTTCGAACTGGCTGCAAAATTCTGTTATGGTATAAACTTTGAGATCACATCAACAAATGTTGCTCAGCTATGTTGTATGTGTGATTACCTCGAAATGACTGAAGAATTCTCAAAGGACAACCTAGGTTCTCGCGCAGAGGAGTACCTGGACACTGTTGTTTGCAAGAGCCTTGAGATGTGCGTTGAAGTTCTGCAACAATGTGAGAATCTGCTTCCTCTTGCTGATGAGCTAAACATAGTTACTCGCTGCATTGATGCGATAGCCTCAAAGGCCTGTGCAGAGCAAATAGCTTCAAGCTTCTCAAGGTTAGAGTATAGCAGCTCAGGGAGGCTACACATGAGCAAGCAAGCAAAATGTGAAGGTGACTGGTGGATAGAAGATCTTTCTGTTCTAAGGATTGACATGTATCAGAGAGTGATATCAGCCATGAAATTTCGTGGGGTTCGGCCCGAGAGTATCGGTGTTTCCCTCATAAATTATGCTCAGAAAGAGTTAACAAAAAAATCCAGCTTGTGGAATCCTTCAAGCCAGACTAAAGTTGATTCAAACTTGACAGGTCATGAGAAGCTTGTGGTAGAGACAATTGTGAGCCTCTTGCCAGTTGAGAAACTTGTTGTTCCCATAAATTTTCTTTTTGGACTATTGAGAAGTGCAGTGATGCTTGACTGTGCAATTGCTTGTAGACTTGATCTAGAAAGAAGGATTGGGTCACAGTTGGATGTTGCAACTCTTGATGATCTCTTGATACCTTCTTTTAAGCATGCAAGTGACACCTTATTTGATGTTGACACAGTTCATAGGATTTTGGTAAATTTCTGTCAGCAGGATGATAGTGAAGATGAATTAGAAGATGCTGCTTCTGTTTTCGAATCTGATAGCCCTCATTCGCCTTCCCAAACGGCCTTAGTCAAGGTGGCGAAGTTAGTTGACAATTACCTCGCCGAAATCGCCCCTGATGCAAACCTGAAGCTCTCTAAGTTTCTGGTCATTGCAGAAACCTTACCCACACATGCACGGACTACTCATGATGGGTTATACAGAGCAATTGATATATTTTTGAAAGTATGTTTTTTTCCCCCACCTTCTATTCTGAGTGCATTCTCTTCTTTAGTCATACATTTTTCTAAGTTAGACATACTTGAATGGTAGAATGTCACACATTAGTTGTCTTATTTTCTCTAAAGAATGTCAATTTGGATTCCTTTGCAACAAGTTTCATCTGTTCTAAACTTAATGCTTGATTCTTCTGTAAATACATTTTTTTACAGGCTCATCAAGGCTTGCCGGATTTGGACAAGAAGAAACTAAGCAAATTGATTGATTTCCAAAAGCTTACACCCGATGCAGGAGCACATGCTGCACAAAATGAGCGCCTTCCTATCCAATCAGTAGTGCAAGTTCTATATTTTGAGCAATTAAGGCTTAGGAATTCTTTATGCTGCTCCTATGGGGATGATGACCCGAAGCCGATGCACCAGTCATGGCGAATAGGCAGTGGTGCACTAAGTGCAGCAATGTCTCCTAGAGATAACTATGCATCTCTGCGAAGAGAGAACCGGGAGCTTAAACTTGAGCTGGCCAGGTTAAGAATGAGGTTAAATGATCTGGAGAGAGAACATGTTTGCATGAAGAGAGATATGGCAAAGTCCGGTTCGCGTAAATTTATTACTTCTTTCTCAAAAAAGATCGGTAAGCTTAGTTTTTTTGGACATAGTTCTTCCAGAGGATCGAGTTCTCCTTCCAAAAATTCTCAGAGAACAGACTCAAAGGTGATTGAAAGAACCTGTGCTAGCACAGAATAGGAAAATGTGTAACTTGACTTCTTCTTCTTCTTTCTTGTTTTTTCATTGTACTCAGTGAGTAACTGTAAACTATGCTTGTTGTGACATGTTCACTTCATTTTGTTCATCTTTGATTTGTCAGGCCCCACCTTGTATATTAGTATGGCCTTCTTTGTTTTGTATAACTAGGAGTCTCTCTTGATTGGTAGATCAGTATTATGGTGGTTGCTGTAGTAGTTTGCTTTGATTGAATTAGACATAAAGAACCTGTACACCAGCATGTAATCAAATGTTTTGTGAAATTTTCTGTTCCATATGTCAATAATTGGTTATCTTCCATTTTTGTTTCTCACAATTCTAATTTTGCAATGTTTTCTGTAAAAAACTGTTTGAAATATTATGAGAAGGAAGGTTAAGCTTAGATCCTAGATATGTACATAGAATTTATTACTCGTAAAGGGAAAAATGGTGAAAAGTTTCTGTTTAAAAATTATATTGATTATGAGTAATTGATATGTTTTGATAGACAAAAAATATAAGTGTTTTGAATGATTTTGTACAGAAAAAGTACACATACTTGAACTTAGGTGGTTTTGATAACTTTTCACTGATTTTTCCTTTCCTAGGTATTCCATTACTGTTCTAATTTGTGCACACCGGACATTATATATTAGTATAGTTTCGAGTATTTTTTTGAATACAGTCACAATGTGTGATAACCTTTTAAACTCAAAATATCTAAAAATTCAAAACTTCTTACTATACATAATTATTGTGAATTTCAACTCAATTGAGAAGTATGCGATAACAAAATCTAATGCAAGAAATGAAAAGATATCATGGCAAATTGATAGTTCAATAGTTTTTTAGTGATTAAATTACTTATGTGAATTTTTAAACTGAGTTGCAACAGTATGCGATAACCTTTCATGATTTAACATGTTACATGTGGGGTATATAGAACCAAAAACAACACAAGACGTTGCTCTCTTAGCCTTTAAAAAAGACCTTTGCTAAGTAATATGGATAAGAATAGTAAAAGGGGGTAAAAAGGAAAGGAAGAAGTAAAAGATAATGGTTAATACAATGTTTAATTCTTATAGTTTATCCTCCTTTTAGTTCTCGTTCTTCAAGCCTTTTCAGTATAAAACATTAGTCTCTATATTTTAATAAAGACTTGGACCATTTTACCCTATGAGAGATTAAAACCTGAGGCAAATTATAAGGACTATTAACCCTTTTCTTTTACTTCACTACTTGCTGGTTTCACTATCATCACTAATCTCAACACTGAGAAAACTTTGCAGAATTTCATTATACTCCCCTTGCTCCTCATCTTTGTCTGGTAAATCAAAAGATACCTTAAGATTAAGCAACCTGCGAATGCTATCTGGTTTTCTCAAACATGATCTCAACATAGTAACCTGTTCATATAGTAACTCTAAATCAACAACATCTTTCTCACTCTCTTCTCTGGTCTCTGCATGTGATGATTCAAAATCCTGTAAAATCTTCTCAGTTTCCATCTGGGTGTCTCTGTATCTAATCCACTTACCCCATACCTCAACTCTGGATTGCTTTTGTGATGTTACACAAAGATACATTTTCCAAGGCAATCTATTGGTGAAAAATTGCTTGTGGGTTTGACGATTCTTGGTGGTTATAATATCAGAAGAACAATACATGACAGAAGAATGATCATGTGGAAAGTTTTGGTTTTGTGAAGAGGGTGCTTTGGATTTGATCAAGTTGTAGATTGTATGATAGGGAACAATGAAGAAAACTCTACCAGGAAGCAAAACTGATTCAGGTTTAACAACAATCCATGGAAACTGAAACACATCTGGTCTTGTAATACAGTGTCTGGGGTTTCTTCTCATGATTTCTTCTGCCATTATTGGCTCTCTGTGAATCTCAACAAATCTACCAGGATGTACCAGTTTTAATACACTCTTCTCATTTCTGATAGTTTTCATTCTCTCTCTCTCTGTTTCTTTGTTAGAAGTAGACAAGAAAGTGGGAAAATGGAATGGAAGGGGAGTGTTTGGTGATGAGAACTGGTGTACTTATAGGGATGAACTGATCATTTTTGTGACAAAAATGGCGGGAGATACTATGAAACTGTCCTTGGGGAAAGAGAGTTTTGTTTGAGGAATAGATTTTGATGTCAAAATTTTGACAACTAAGTTACCTACAGAGACGAAACTGCTTGGGAGATTACCTTCGTTTCTTTGTTGTTTTGATGCCCAATTTGACAACTAAGCTATGTTTACATTATTGGGTGAATATCTTTTATCCTTGAAGTCTAGCTTTATTTTTATTTTAGTCCTTTAAGTTTTAAATAAGAGGCTTTTGTGCCTTTAGGAGCCAAATGATCCAGATTTTTATTAAATGATAAAAATTAATGTTTTAAATAGAATAAAATTTAAGGAATCAAAACTAAAATGAGGACAAACTTGAGAGATAAAAGATTATATTAACCTTACATTATACAATATACACACACAAAATATCTTTTTGATCAGCATATATATATATATATGATTAAGGTTGAATCGTAAAAAAAATTGTTAACAATCAACATCAAAGTTAATGTTAGTTTTTTAATGCCTGGGACAAAATAAAATTGATCCAATAATTATTAATGGATAGCCATAGCTTCTACAAAAAAAATTTCAAGGCAAAAACCTTAATCCTCTATATATATATATATATATATATCTCACAATATTCTTACGTCATGAACATTATAAAACACCTAAATACCCAATCTTTTGCTTAATCTATGGAAATGACGTCTACAGACATAATCAAGGATTGTTTTAAAGATTCTTCATTCAAATCATAAGCTAACTGAACCCGCATTGTTGTCCAAAACAAAATATAATTGCAAAAAGGAGAAGATACTAAACAAATTAATTAGTGAGTTGGATGGTCATAAGTTGAAGACGAGGAAGAAGAAGAAGATACTAAACAAATTAATTAATTAGTTGAATGGTCATAAGTTGAATTGTTTCCAAACAGGGTATATAACTTCGGATTAATCAAAGACCAAAACAAACAAAACAATCATAGACAAAGTTGAGATTTTCACCCCCTTAGTGAACTCGTGGCATTAAAAATTATTCACTAGGCAAAGCAACTTACACTAACAAAACAGACAAAATTCGCACGTTATTAAAACATGCCCTCTCTTTTTCTTTTTAATATTTCTGGCTTATTTGTAAAATTCAAGCTGCTGCTCACAACAATGTTACACTTACAAACTGTTTTTCGTTGTAACTTATGCTTTACACCTTAAAGAAAATATTATCTACAAGAAAAGGTTAATTCTTACTATCAATAGAAGATTCTCGTCAAAGATTAACGACTTGTTCTTATTGAGATTGATATATATTAGGGGTTATCTTTAATCTCTTACTTGTTTAACCTAGTTTCATACGTTGTAACCCAACTTAAACAAAAAAAAAAAAAAACTTAATTGCACGCTTTTTGCGAAGGACATAGTTCTTTTGGCTGATTGAGAGAAGTAATTAACGCTAAACTTGAGTTATAGAAAAGTATTTTGGAGTCAAAAGGTTTTTGTCTATAAAGGAGTAAGACAAAATACATAGTTAGAGGCAGGGATTTAGAGTTTAAAACAGGAGATCAAATCATTCCACAGTGACAAAATTCATACTCCCTTCGTTTCTATTCGTAAGGTCTTGTTGACTTTTTTTGAAAAATTCTAAAAAAATCTTAAAAAAATTAATTACATTACTTTAAAATATTAAATTTTATCTTTTTTCTCCAAATTATGTTGTTTAACTTATGAACTATTATATAATGTAATAAAACACAACATATGAAATTATTAAGTAATGTAATTAGCTTTCTTAAGATTTTCTTAGGATTATTTAAAAAAGTCAATGGAGCCTTGTAAATAAAAACGAGGTAGTATATTATAATCAATTATACATAAGGATGATGAGGATTGATGGAGACATTTGTTATAGGATTTAAGTTGGGTGGTTCAATTAGAAAAAGGCTAGTAGTTAGGATGGTATGTTATAAGAACGTACTTGATAGGTTTTAAGGTAAGTTTTATCAAACGGCTATACAACTGACAATTTTATATGATAGTTAATGTTGGGTTTTAAAGAAAATTAGAGTACTAAGTTGGATCGAGTAGTAGAAATGAAGATGTTGAGATAGATGTGTGATATTAAAAAGGTAAGATATAGAATGAGGATGCCAAAGAAATAGTAGGTACGATGCCTATTAAAAAGAAAATTGTAGAAATAATTTGGATGTGTATAAAGAACGTTGTTAGAGGCACCGGTAAAAAGGGTAAATCAGGCATAATGAAGTTCTTTGAAAAATGGTAGAGAAGAAGATTGAGGAAAATACTCAACGAAATCATACATTCTAATTAATAATTTATTTAAAAATTTGCCAGCTAGTTGATACAGTATAATGACTTCGTTTGATGATGATGATTTTCGTGTAGCGGTAAAAGAGCTGGAAGAACCTTACAAAGTTTCAATTTATATGCGTGTTATGTATTGTTTTTGTCCCAAAATATATTATATAAACACTGAATTATACATACTTTTCAATTTTCATCTTTTATAACTTAACCCCAAACATCCCTCAAAGTTAAAATGATTTTCTTGATTGACCGATTATTGAGATTATTTACGATATAGTATTTGTTTTTGCTATATCGTAAATTAGCTTATGAAAGTTCAAGCAATTCAATTAAAATGCTGGGTTAAAAAAATAAAATTCCACCCATTAACTAAATATCTAAAACAGACGTATTATCCACTCCATAACTTGATTAGTCTTAAACTGATTGACTAATAATACCTTTCTCACCGAATCCTACGTGATTTTTTTTCCTCTTTACTCATATTTTATTATGATTTGCAATTGATTATAGTTAGTAATTATTTTCAATTTTAAAAAATTAATGTTTATTTATAATAATTGTCAAATAATATGTGCTTTCCAAATTTCAATTAAACATACCTTTATCAAAATAATTGAATTTGGTAGGATTTAACGCTTATTTTAATGACACCTTTTATTATTGTGGTAAGTTGATTAGGAATAAAGAAAATTGAATTTGCAAATAGGGCATTAATGAATATTTATAATAATTGGGTGATTGGTGTTTTATAATAATTAGGTGAATGTTAATTAGTGATTGCAATGTAGTCATAAAAAATTACTTCTAAAATATATGGCTAATATAATTTACGTCTATGTACAATGCATGTGAGTTAACACTAGTTCAAGTAAAAAAGCCTCATTAGTTTTTAAATTCTAATGTGAGAAATTAAAAACAAAATAATCAATGATTGAAATTCGATTAAGCAAAAAAAAAAAAAAATTACAATCGAAGTCAATAAATGTACTTTGTTATAATTGAGAATCTCACCACCAGTCATGGCGAGACTTATATCATATGATCATCAACCAAAATGAGATTGGAAGCATTAGTTAATTAGATATGATTGATTACGTTGGTGAAAAATGTTAAAATCATTCTAGTAGTAGCGTTTGGGGAGGCATTCTAGCTCTAAGGTGCCTAAGTTAACGCCTGGGAGTAATTGACGGCTCGCCCTATCTTACATTGATATCACCTAGGAGTAATGGAGATTTCGCTCTGCCCTTGAATTGTGGGTGAGCACGACCCCCTTCTAAAAGTTTATGTATAAAAAAAATGTTAAAACCGTTCTAGTCGCAGCGTTTGAGGAGGCATCCTAGCTCTAAGGTGCCTAAGTTAACGCCTGAGGGTAATTGATGGCTCGC
>JBAGKO010000012.1:3939626-3973011 GCA_037177275.1 Acacia concinna
ACTGATTTGAGATTTTCAGATTTCGCTGTACTGAATTGTCTTTTCCCTATTTCACTTGTCTTTTTTTGAAATTTTCCCTTATTAAAAACAATGGACAAAAATTTCACCTATGTTAATGAAGGCAAACATTCGCTAATTTATACTTTTGTGTGCGTCAATTTAATAATTTTTTAAAAATTATTTAAAAACTCTCACCCTCTCTCTTTTCCTGCACCTCTCTTCCTCACACCTTTTTCTCTTTCTACCTCCCTCCAAGCCAAATCTATACATTTATATCGGTATTTACTCTCTTTACCCGCCTACATTGTCGTCACCTTTATGATACCCACTCACTTTAAATGCCCTTTCATAATCCATCATCAAAACTTTTCCTTTCATTAATGAAGCCATAAAATTAACAAATGTTTGTCTTTATTAGTGGAGCTTGCATTTTTGTCCCCTTTATTCATAAGTATTTTTGCACCCTATTGGAAATCAAATAATTATTAAAGTGGGGTATATAAAACTAGAAACTAATGAATATTTGCCTTCATTAATAAAGTTAGCATTTTTATCTGCGTATGAGGTTTTTTTTTGGTATCTTCACATCCTTCCATACCAATTATTTTTGCATTATGTTGGACATCAAAAAATAATTAACGTGGGGCCTATAAAACAATAAATTAAATCATATTTGCCTTCATTGAAATAGTTAACATTTTTATCCCAATTCTTTTTACAATGATTATAGGTACTTTTACACCCAAAAAATTGTATATGGTGCCAGACGCCCTGTGGGATATGTAAATAGATATTTTTACACTTGTACCCTCAAAATAATTATTTAAAAATTATTAAAGTGGGGCCTACAAAACGGACATTAACATTAATTAACGGAGCTAGTAATTTTGCTCTATTTTAAAATGTTCATAAGTATTTTTACACTCAAAGATTCTATGTGGTGTGAGACGCACATGCAAAATATATAAATGGATATTTTTACATATTCACCCTTATATATAATTATTTAATTTCTTTTTTCCAACAAAGTGGTAGTCTCTTTATCATTTTTTTTAGTTCTTTTTTTATATATAAATTTTTGAAAGGGGGTACGATCTAAAAAACTCTATTTATGAGTGTGTCTAATCCCTTCGCCAGTTGAATACGACAGGTTTTTTAAAAGTTTTGGTAAAGCATGGGGCGGGGAGAGCTAATGGGCTCAGAATTTACATTGGGCTGAAATGTGCTTCGACCCCAAAACAGTGTGACGTGGCATCTCTAAAACCAGATAACGTAGTGATGCTTTCTGCTACATTTCTCCGTTGTCCATTGGTTCTTCCCTAGTTCCCTCCCATGACGAACGAGTGAACTGCTTCTATCATCCTCCTTCTCCTTGTCTTCCGATGGCTCTGAATTCAGTGTTGCCGCTATCTATTAAATCCCTTCACGTCTATTCTACTTCAGGGTCTCGTTCAAAATCCTTTTCTCCTGTCTGCCAAATCAGCTCAAACACTGGTAAGTACGTAACTTCTACATGTTTGTATGTTCGATTTGTCGAGTTTATTGAAAATTACAAAACATCGTTTTGATTTTGAGCTTGATAGAGAATTTATTGGCTTCTGATGTTGCAGATTCTAAGAAATGGGGAAAACTGGTTTCCGCTACATTGGCTGCGGCGGTGATTACCTTCGGCTCCAACCTAACAGCTCTTGCTGATCTGAACAAATTTGAGGCTGAAATGAGGGGTGAATTTGGGATAGGATCCGCTGCTCAGTTTGGTTCTGCCGACCTCAAGTTCGTTTGTTCGGAAATTCTGGATTATTTCCTCTTTTGCGTGTCTTGAGAAACCAGAACTTCTGAAATGTGTCGCTCGTTTTTTTTCCCCCTTTTTTGTTTATTTTTGCAGGAAAGCTGTTCATGTGAATGAAAATTTCAGGTAAATGGCCCAACCTGCTCTTGTGATTTAGGCAGGACTCTAGCTAGAGGCAAGTATATTGCATCGTTTCTTGATAATTAGAATAATGTATTATTACCTTTTATGTTAGTGGTAGATGATTATAGTTTTACATAACTAATGTCTAACTGCAATTTGAAAAATGAAATGGTATCAACTTTCCAGTTAAGATTTGAAGTGACTTTCAGTCGAGCTCCCAAATTTAAAAAAATTGTCTTATTTCTAATATTTGTATGTGAAATTGTGAAGATTTTCATAAGTATCCTCAAAAAGTTGAAGTTAAGAGTGAGAACTGAAAGCATATTGTTAGCATATAATATTGGTATTTATTATTGAGATAGTAACTTGGTGAAGAGGCCCAAAAGTATCTACAAGAATGAAAGCAAAAAGAAAAATGGGGAAAAAATAGGATCATGGGAAAGAAAATTAGAAGCAATTTTTTTTTTTGTTTTAAAAAAAGAGAATAACAAAGTACATGTGTGGATTTAATATATAGGTTTGAGGTTTAATTTCAAATAATAAAAAGAATCACAAGTGTAAACTGAGTGAAATGGATATATGCAATCGTTTTAGAATTTCAAGGGAGAGAGGGATATAATGTGAAATCTTTTGTGTGTTTTTTTTGGCCAACAGATATAATGTCAAACCTAAATTTTATTAGCACATAGAAATTTTTAAAAATTTCTAAAGATATGGTTTTAGACAAAACACAATGATGTCGTGCAATTCATATAGCCGATCCCACTTAGTAAGATCAAGACTTTGTTGTTGTATTGAAATTTTTTAAAAATTCATGGGAGATATTCATGACCCATCCAACCTCAATCTAGTGAGGCCCTGCCAATGAATATATTTTGACAGGACCAAAACAAGCAGAGTGAATAATGAAAATGAGGTCGATTCCATTTTTCAGTTCTTGATAGCTGATAGAGTGAAAATTACAAACTGATGTATTATCTCGTTTCAGCTGTCCTTCATTCCTTCAACAAATTTTCATTCTGTATATTTTTAATCATCTTAGCCTATATATGCCTGATCAAGAACTAGCAAACCTGAGTATTTGCCGTATATATCTTTCACTATTTTTAACAAGTGAAAAGACAATTGTAATGTCTAATAAGACATGAGAGCATGATAGAAAATTGAGATGTGTCAAGTTTTGTTTTGAATTACATTTACAGCATATTATTTGGAATCTAACAAAGTAGGGATTTGGTGAAGTCCTGTATTTATGATCATTCTTAATGTGACTGATACAGAAGAGCCAATTTCACATCTGCTGATATGAGGGAGTCTGATTTCAGCGGTTCAACTTTTAATGGTGCATATCTTGAGAAAGCTGTTGCATACAAGGCCAATTTTACTGGTATGTACCGATTTCTGTAAATCCAAAGATCGTGATTTCACATCATATTAAAATGGCTTCCCAATAAAGAATAGGGAAAAAGACGAATAAGTACCCTCTAAACATTAAAAACCTTAAAAGATTACTCAAATTTGATAAATGACAAATGAGGAGCTGTGACTAAAACTCAACCGAGAATGATTAAAACTGAGCAGACAATAACTAAAACAAAATGATTAAAACTTAATAGAGAATGACTAAAACTGACAAATTTTCTGCTACTTATTTGTCATTTATCAAAATTGAGCCATCTTTTAAGGTTTTTAATATTTATAGGGTATTTATTTGTCTTTCTCCCTAAAGAATATATATGAACGTGGTTTATTCATCTGATTAAATACCCCAATAACAAAGATGTAAAATTTATAAAGTAAAAAAAAAAAAAAGTTAAGATGACTTTGTGGTGTGGGATGATGTGGGGGAAACCAATCTACCTGGAAGTGCTCTCTATAATACTTTTTATAAACAACTTTATCTTTTTTGGGGTTGGTTCTTAATATAAACAATTTTTTTCTTGCGTCTCAAAATTTAAACCGTTCTTTTCTTTTGTACTCCTATTAAATAATATCTTTATATTAATTTTCCCCCATGCACCACTAAGTATCTTTCATTTAATAATTTATTATTAATTCTCTCTCATATTTTATACTCATTCACCTTCCTATACTCTTTTCATAAATAGGGGCATATTTGGAAGAAATATGAAAATTTTGACGCATTTATTGTTTTTAATTAGTCTTAACCGCTAGTTCATTTTGCACAATCAATAAAAAAATTGCTTATTTAAAAGACCTGATGGAAAATAAATGCAAGAGAGTAAAAAGAATGTAATAATACTTCTTAAGGCTTGTTTTGTTAGTGCTCACTCCAAAATAGTAAAGGAAGTATGCTGTCCAACAGAGATATAAGCATATGTTTTGTGGTCATTATAAAAGGTTTAGTTTACTTCTTTGTTATCATGGTAGCATTTTTTTCACTGTATGGGCCAGTCAAGAACAAAGTTTTTCCCTTGAAGATATTTCAAATTTGTCCGAAATTCTTTTGTATGTTCCTTGCTACCTTCTTTCATGTATAGAGTTACTGGGTTATCTTCGGGAGTACTTCAAGGATGAAATGTGGAAGGATTAAATAGGTTGGGGCTCGGATACCAAGTGAGGCTAGACATTTGGGTTTATTTACCGCACATAGAGAATTTCAACTATTAACTCTTGTCCTATCTATCCTCCATATTCAGTATGCATCTAAGTGCTGTTACCCAACAATGAATTATCATGACTATAAGTTTTGTTTTGATATTCTGCAGGTGCTGATTTAAGTGATACATTGATGGATCGAATGGTAAATTAAACATTCATGAAATTTTTATTTTCATCGATGTTCTTTGATATTAAATTAATTACCTGACTTCGTGGGTATTAAATTAATTACCTGACTTCATGGGTTCTCTAGGTTCTTAATGAAGCTAATCTCACAAATGCCATTTTAGCTAGAACAGTCCTCACACGTAGTGACCTTGGAGGTGCCCTCATTGAAGGGGCCGACTTTAGTGATGCTGTTTTGGACCTTCCCCAAAAGCAGGTACCCCTTTGACTATACTTTCACTGTTTGGCACATAATCTTAGTCCTCCTTGTACTAATGATTTCAGTACTACCCACCAAAATTATCCATATAATGAGTAGCCATGGACTGTAATTTCTTATGCAAAGCCACCAATGGAAGAGTCCATTATCATGTGTTTGAATTGTCCTGGCCAGATGTCTGATCATGCTGGTTCTTTACCTAGGTATGGTGATATTTAATGAATTAGTGTAGTTCTATAATGAAGAACAATTGGCTTTTATGTAGGCTCTGTGCAAATATGCTAGTGGCACAAATCCAGTAACCGGAGTAAGCACGAGAGCGAGCTTAGGTTGTGGGAACAAAAGGCGAAGTGCGTATGGTTCTCCATCGTCTCCATTGTTAAGCGCTCCGCCCCAGAAACTGCTTGATCGAGATGGTTTCTGTGATGAATCAACTGGTCTTTGTGATGCAAAATAGTTGTTTGTAGCATAAGATGCGGCAATATACATAGTGTACATACTCATGTATTATTATTAGTAGGGATGCCAATTGAAGTCTCTGAGGACCTTTTGAACGACCCATCCACTGTAATAATGGTGTATAATCAATTATTCTAATTGCAACTAAGTTGAAATTTTTTAATTTCTTGCACTGTCATTGAAATGCTTGTTGATTTATCTGTTAAATCTCTTCCATATATTTTCACTTGAGCAGTATTAGATTTTTTTTAGAGTTGCCGTTGTTCATGGCCATGATTAGGGCCCAGTATGTCTTTGCTGTGAGTAAAGAGAGAGAGACAAGTAGAGCCCACTCAACCTAATAAGCCCCTCTTTGTTGTCCACGTTTTTTGTTGGGTAGTCCGGGGATGAAATCTGGACCATTAAAACCTGGACCACTCAACCATGATAATCATTATTGAGATGAAATCTGGACCATTAAAATTTAATTTGAATGGTTCATATTTAAAATTGTAACTAAAAAATCACTTTTTTAGTAGAGTGACGGATAGAAAGCACTTTCAATAGATGTCTATTGAAATTAAAAATTATTAAACAAATACAAATAGAATCTATATAATCTAGTTTTAATCTGAGTGGTCTATATATTCAACTGAAATTCATCTAATTAGGATCTCATATTCCCCATCTATGTTACTCAAAACTGCATTCTTCCCATGAATTAGTCCACAAATTTCAAACTAGACAAATATATTGCATTTTGAGAGACAGATAGAGGGAGAGAGAGATGAAAATATCTAATTAAATATGCAACAATATGTGCATTAAATATCTATAGCTTGATAACAACTTTAGTTACCTTGCGTTCCTCTCAGGTTAATGTTGTTAATAGCACTGCCCAGAGATCACATGTATATATGGTTCAATTTGCTAGATGAATACATTTATTATCGTTATACTCCCTTCGGTCCTAATTATAAGAGTCCGTTAACTTATTTAGAGAATCTAAAGAAAATCCTAAGAAAATTAATTATATTATTTTAAGACATTAAAATTTATCGTTTTTGTTTAAATTATATTGTTTGACTTATGAACTAATATATAATATAATAAAACACAATATATGATATGATTAAATAATATAATTAGCTTTTTTAGGATTGTCCTAGGTTTCTCCAAAAAAGTCCTAATAATTAGGACTGGAAGGAATAATTATTATTTGCAAATCACTAATATGGACGATTAATTAGGACACAAATAATTTAAGAACATCCAGAGGTAGTAAGTAACTTGGAAGTTTATCAAGTGAAGTCAGATAATCCCTTTATTGAGGCTTATAAAGTGGTGAGTGTTCATTAAAATCTGTTAAAGACTTTGTGTGATGATATAAGAAGAGAGTCCTTAGAAGCGAAGCTCGAATTTAGAAAGACACAAACTAGTGATGTCCGCAGCAGCAACAAGATAAGCATTCCTCCTCAAGAAATCTATCCATCAAATGTTGCTTCCTCTTTACTTAATTCTGCAAAGGACTATCTCGTAATTTTACTCTGAAACCATTTTTTTAAAAAAATAATAATAATAAATAAATAACCAGTAAAAGAATGAAACATGAATAATAAAACGAGATTCTGTTTGTCTCCTTTACGGCTGTTACCAAGACATTGGAATTATAGAATGTGTCGTGTCGGCGTGACATATGTTTGAGATTGGTGCATCTTTGGATTACATTGATTGTTTTTGGACCACCATGGATATATATATATGATTAATGATTAATGATGATCTAGGCCTGAAATATGAACACTCCACTTCATGTGCTTTCGTCACGGCAAAGTTTTCTTTATCATAATTTTAACTCGCACTTTGGAGATCAACACATATTTATAATTGTGTTTCTACTTTTCATTTTAAGGATCTGCCTCCTCTAATTTTACATATATTGCCAACTTGTTCTTCTGTTTTTTTAGGACATCACTATGTGTATGATTACGAGCAGTGCATACATTCCCCCAAACTGTTTTTTTTCCTAAAAAAAAGTTATTAAACTACTATTTCGACCTAAATGTACAAGCTTGATAAAATTAGTTAGCTTGGTTATTTCTTAAAAATATGTGTCGGTTTTTCTAGATTATCCATTTTAATCTTTCTCACTTGAAAATTACTCATTTAATAAAAAAAAATATCTTAATATGCAACTAAATAGGAGAGTTTAGGGGAAAAAATTATAAGTTTGAGAGACATAGCCTATTGAGATTTTATGTTATGATCAAACCAAATCATTATACCAATTCTTACATTAAGGAGTAGAAGCATCATATCGTACGCCAACATTTACCGACTAACATAACTTAGGTGAACTTGAGTAAGACCAAAGTTAAGCTAGCTAATACTCCCCTAACCCTCAATGTAAGATCTATTTAGTTAATTTGATTATATTAAGGATATTATGTAAGTTATTTAACTATAATAAATATGAAATGTTTTTCTTAAAACACTTTAAACATATTTCTTAATTTCCTCATCCTCTCTCCAATTGAAGAAGTATTAATAGGAGTAATTTAAAAAAAATAGATAAATATAAAAAAAAAATAGAACTTACATTTAAAAATTGAGACAAACTCCCCAGCAACTACTAAGTATTACTCTAAAGACGAGATGAGTACACCTACATACTCATTCTTCCAATTGTGTATATACATACAAAAAGGAATGAAAATGATTGTTGCATTTTATTTGCTCCCTGTATTATTCTACTCAATTTGCATATCATCATATGATCAAAAAGAAAAAAAAAAGTTTGAAATTAAACATGGGAGAAAGTATCTGAATATGGATTATATATATCGATGGAGCAATAATGAATCTTAAGAATTGTTATGAGGACTAAAATTAATTAAAAGGACCTCTTTTTGGGTAATTGTGATTACGACAAAAGAAATATATTAAATAAAAGGGACACAATTATTATGAATTGGAGGAGAATTGTGAATCCGGGAAGTATGGAGGTTTGGGATTTGGGGAACTAAATTAAAGAAGCATAATGTTAATGATGTCGTAGGTCTATAAGGTTCACAATTCACATGGTTATTAATAATGTTATCTTGGTCAGCAAACAAACAGTAATCTTTTAATTCCTCTAATTATTCAGTCACGCTGTCCCACATGTGGCATCGCGCATGGTCCTCTTGTTTTGGATTTCAGAGCCAACATAAGTCAAGTCTCTCTCTCCCTCTCCCTCTCCCTCTCTATATATATATGTATATATATCTATCTACACACACACAAATCTATATATGATTCATCAATGGTGTTAGCTAGGTTGAGTAAGAATAACTCCATGCTTAGAGAAAATGTTCTGGTTTGAGCATTCTGTATGAAACAAAAAAACAAAAGCATAATACCATTTCGAGAAATTAAGCGATCTTATTTGAGTTCTGACATTAACTTAAATTCAAAGGTTAAGTATGTTACTGGACAGTGGCTATACTGCATTTAGAAAAAGAGATACACAGACACACAAACCTAAAGCATATCCATATTTCTTTGTATTATCTTCCTCCTTAAATATATATAAAAACATGAATATAGAATATATCAGAAAGAAACCCTATAAAGTGTAGAGTCTACGGTGAAGGTATACAGAAGTCAAAGGCTAGGTAGGCAGGTTAAATTTGCAAAAAGGCTCTGAATTTCCCTTTTGGACCATGCATATTGGAGAATTATCGTTTTGGCAAGCATGCTGGTGGTCTCTCTCTCTCTCTCTCTCTCTCTCTGTGAGTTTCAGACCTTAGCTAAGGGTTGAAACATATTGAATGATAAGTTTGAAAGGAGCACGCTTAATGATTGTGTTGTATGTGAGTGTGACATTGCTTAAAAGGAATTCAGAGTTTTGACTCTCACACTATGGTTCACAGCTGCGCTACTACTAATTCCTCCTTTCCTTCAATTCAATCAAACCCACATGATATTATTATTATTATTGATAATTCTTGTTTCCCTTGAATTACACTTCCTCCTATGTTCATTAATTAGTTGTTTAAGATATTTGCTTTACTGTGTCTCTTCGAGTCAGCATTATATATATATATATATATATATGCAAACACTTACAACTCAAATCCAACAAGAAGCTCAAACTTATTCCATTATTGGGCTCCACGGCTTAACCAGAGAATTCAGAAGAAAAATATTCGAGTGGTTGAGATCAGACATGTTCTTGTTTCATTCCCCAGCAGAGAAGGCATATGCATGCATGTTCTTCACACACAGGTAACTAATAATTAGAGAGTTTGATTTAAAATGCTATTCAGAGGCTATATGTCAATGGAGCTCCTAAGAATCCCACTTTGTTTAAACTTCCTTTGGCAAGTTCATTCTGGAAATAACTTAACTGATATATATATATATATATATATATATAGATGATGAATAATTCCATCAAATGATAAAGAAGATAGAAAGGGAAAGAGCTGATTTATTGGGGATTTATATGCTAATTTAAGTTGTTCTCTTGTTAGTTTTGAGTTTTGACCATTATTGTTGAATTATATATATTGCTTGTTTAGTTCATATATAGCAGCATAACACCAGTACGCACAATACTCAAGTTTGAATGATCCTTTTTTGTTGTGTGTTTTTTCCAAAAATTAACGTTTTGGTTAGGATCAGGAGGGTGTCCTTACATATCCTCAGGCCTCAGTTTTACATTATATATAACAAATTCCAAAAAAAAAAAAAAGATGATATTTTATATTATATATATTTCCCCATTCTTAAGTTTTCTTTCTAAATAAACCTTTGAAGTTACATATGAGATTAGCTATTTTTTTCTTTTGCTTGTTTTCAAATTCATTTGTAATCAATTCAAATTTTCTCCTCATCACTAGGGAGAAAGTAAATATATAGTATGAACTTAAATTTATTTGACACGTGAGAATATTTTAATTAATGTGTTTATATGTCTTTAATTATACATGCATACTATATGATTGGAGACGAACTTAATTATTTTGTAGGTGAACCAGCTTGGTAATCTCAACGGAATGTGGAAATCTCATTTCCATTCTACAATAATTGTGATATGTAATATCTGCTATATATATATATATATATTTCCTTGTTATTAATATCCATTAGGACGATTTCTTTATTTTTTTTTAATTATTTATGTTCGTTCATTAATTTAAGGGCACATAATACATAATTCACATTTATGAAATCAATTTTTTTTTTAATTCTATCTCCTATGTCGTGAAGAGATATTCGTCGAATGGAAATATTAAGATTATGTTAATTTGTTTTCTTAACGTAGTAAACCTTTGCCCACACTTAAATTGAATTTTCTCTCTGATGAGACTGATCAAATTATGTGCACCATATTGCCAAGAGTTTTACCACCTTCGCTTGCTGATTTTCCAAAATTGCCTTTCAACCCACAAAATGCCTTGTCGTATTTATTTATCTGTTGGAACATTTAATAAACATATGAAATTTATCCATAATAACAATGAAAACACAACATTAATACTAGTAATTATAATAAATATGAGACTTGGTATAAGGTTTTTAAAATAATAAAAAAAGGTGCTGTAAAATAATTAAAAATTTGTTATATTTGATACAAAAATATTTTCAAATTATATGGCGGTTCTATAAAAACTATATAACTATATCAAATAATTGAAATATAGAAAAGTTGTCTTGTACGTTTCAATTAATATATATGCTTAATATATCTATAGTTTTTACAGTAAAGACTAGCTAGGTGATGTATAAGTATATATATGCTTTGTCATTTTCATCACTTCAAGTGATTGCAATTTTGTATGATTCCAATTGAAATAGAACAATTTGAATTTAGCCAAAGGTAAGTAACCTTAATCTCAGTACCATTTAGGTTCACTAATAAGGATTCAGAATTGGTGCTTAAACTTTGCAATGCATTGCGCAGGAAAATCAATACATTTATGGGAGCGATATATACATATAAGGAAGCTGACAAATATGAAATTCAAAAAATAACTTGATAGGAAAGTACACATACAACTATTGCATTATATTCCCAGAATTACTACATATGCATCAGACACTGGACCCAACATTTTACACAGAAAAGCACTAATGTATTAGCTATATGTATTGGCTAGATATATATATGAAGCATCGATCTGATGGCCTATTGCATATATAGGTAGAACTATATTGGGTCTTATTATGTACAGAAACTTGTGGATGAAGCAATCTTATACTCAAATTTGCCAACCTTAAACTGCAATAATAATATCCTATGATTAATTAAGTACTATGCATCATCATCATCATGGAAATTCTAATATATATAATAACTATATATATGTGTGTTATACTCTGCATTTGTATTTGATGGATCGATCACTTCCATAGTTCAATGTTGCAGGTGGTGGTGGTGGTGGTGGTGAAGGCCGATGCATATTCCTGCTCCAACTCCGGCGACCTCGTTGGCTGATTTTCCATCATATTAACTTGTTGATCAGTGACATCAACAACAACAACGTCAGCATTGTCGGTTTCCTTGGACGAAGCATGCTGGTGGTGATGATCTTGACTCAGCTGAGAAGCAACAAATTTATCAAACACCCTCCAATCAGTAACCACTTGATCATCATCATCCACAACAACCGGTTGATGATCATAAAACGACGCCGTAGTGGCCGTGGCCGTGGTGTTTCTGTGATTATCGAAGGCGGCGTTGTTGGTAGTGGCAGCGAAGAAGGAGGTGAGTTTATTATTAGGGCTTTCGAGCTGAGGAAGTTGAAGGAAAGGATCAAGGTGATGAGAGAGAGAGAGATTATTATTATTATTATTATTATTATTGTATTGGTGGAAATCGAACTCTTGCTTGCACGAATAGTAGTGAGGTGGGGAAATAATATGATTATTAGTACGCCTTGGAGAAGGATCGAGGTGGTCTTGCATGAAGGAGGCAGCTTCATCGTACCAACATGGTGATTCGTATTCTCCTACTTTTCTCATTGTCGCCAATCTCTTCTTGAACACCCTGCACACTACCCACCCTTCTTCCTGCAAATATTGCATATTTGCATGCTTAGTTACTTTATAATTGGATTATTTTAATCGTCAAAATCATTAAATAACTAGCTAGCTAGGTACGTATGGAGTTCTGGGAAGAGAGTGTTACGTTACAACTACTTTGAATATAGTTTTTGACAAAATAAGCCTGCATAAACTTATAGGTTACTATTAAATTTAGGACTATCAGAGGAAAGGCCTCGGTAGTGAAAAGCTTCATTATTCTTCTGCATCTCACTTGGTTGTTTTAAAGATCTACAATTGACTATAAAGTTTTGTTGTTCATTGATTTTACCATTAAATAAATCTGTAAGCCAGTTAGCTAGCTCAGATTATTTAAGCTGGATCATATTCATACATTGAGTAGTTGTTCTTTTTCTTTTCTTTTTTTTGTAAGGGTCAAGATAACACAAAGTTTGTTGAAAAAAAAGGGAGTATGGATTTGAAGGCTTTTGAGTGACTGAGTCATTAATGTTTGTATGGATAATTGACCCAACAAAGCAATTTATACTATAGGTTAAATAAAAAGGACTAGTGCTAGCTAGTAGTTTAATTAGGCTTGAATGTTAAAGTTTGCGTTTCAGCTATATATAGTATAAGGTTATTTATTTGACTCTTGAGGTTTGTGAATCCATATGGACGTATTACTTCAAATCAAACCAATTGATACTGTAATAGTTTTTAGTTTTAAAAGTCAAAGTAATTAATCTGTGGTA
This sequence comes from Acacia concinna, assembly GCA_037177275.1. Classification (NCBI taxonomy): domain Eukaryota; kingdom Viridiplantae; phylum Streptophyta; class Magnoliopsida; order Fabales; family Fabaceae; genus Acacia; species Acacia concinna. The sequence continues at coordinate 3,952,768 of JBAGKO010000012.1, forward strand.
AGAGTCAACACCCATTACACAATCCTTGAAAAGTTAACCCATTATTAATGAGTTAACTAACACTCTTTGGTATATTGAGAATTAGGTAATTTGAACTTATAAACAAGGCCAGAGTGGAACATACCTGAGGAGTTGCATTTTCATTAGTTTCAAGGCGATACTCGTGCATGATCCAGTCAGATTTCTGGCCATTAGGAGCTCTTCCTTTGTAAAACACAAGTGTCTTCCTCATACCAATCAAACAATGCCTCGAATATATGGCTTTGTCTCTCCCAGTTGCCTTCCAGAATCCAGCTTTTGTAGCTCTATTCGTTCGAGTTCCTGTTGGATACTTCTTATCTTTATGGCTGAAGAAGTACCACTCATTTTGTTCCTCACTCCCAATTCTGCACAGTTCTGGACATATATTGTAATGTTTAATTAATATTATTATGATGCTCAGTCTTGAATCATTATATATATATATGTACACTCATAAAGTTCATGTGTGTGTGTATCTATATTAGTTAGTTTAATACCTTGAAGATCCCATGGCTCTATTTTGTAGAGATCAACGTCTTTGATGACATCAAGATCAATCCTTTTGGAAGCTACCTTCTTTCTCAGGTAGTAATCTACGAGTTCTTCATCTGTCGGATGGAATCGAAAACCCGGAGGAACATGTGAAAATGTATTCATGTCTGATTCTTGTAAAGTTTCAAAACCTGCAATTTCATATATAGCACAAGAAACATATAAATATGTACGTATTTTCATAATCCTTCTTTTTTATAGGATTCAATTGAAAGTTGATGTACTAATTAAACATATATATATATATATATATATATTTGATTGTAAGCTCTTACCACAAATTACGAATATTTCAATGAACTCATTACTACAAACAAGACTGAAGCTGGCGCCGATTTAGTTATTGACCTTTTCATTTATTTTCAGAAATGGAGCAGCTAAACAAACTTCACTTTAATTAGTTTGCAAATATATATAAATCTTAACTATATTTCTTTTAAAAAGAAACATTATTATTTGATATGTCTCACATATGCTCACTTGTTCGACGTTTAATCAAAGCAATAATATATGTTAGTTTTCATCATATGTATATGACGCGTCAATCTGATAAACGGATTAATTACCAGCTAAGGCCTTAAAAGAAAAAGAAAAATAAAGGTAGAGAGAGAAGGAAGAGAATGAAATAACAAAAAGAAAATCATAAGAAAACACACTACCTTCACGCATAAGAGAGAAAACACTGATAGCAAAACAAAAGAAGAATCTCTCTTTTTCCATGAAGAAAAGAGAAAAATTCAACCACGCCATTCTATATATATACATGAGAGTACATAATAGAGGATGGAATATGTGCACTAATTCGTGAAATGCAATGATGTATAATTATATGAGCCGTGATAGTGATGATATATATATATATAAACATGACTTGGAACTTGGAAACAGATTTGAGGAAAAACATTTTCACCTGTCTGTATAGAGACAAAATGGTCTGTTGAACTTAATTACTTTAAAACAAAATTAATTAATGGAGTTTGGTGTAAAACCAAAAAAAAAGATGATGAGGGGAAAAGTGAAAGCAAACATGATATATAGAAGTTGGTGTGGATTAGACATAGTAATCTACAACCGAAGCTTAGATCAAAGTCATGTCAAAGATTCTCTCTCTAACATATTTAGCATTAATTTTAATTAGCTAGGGCTTCTTATTCCCTCTTGTCTTTTAGTTGTCTGTTGGACTTAAAATCTCTGTATTTGACTCCCAACAACCACATCATTTATTATTCGTGCGCTGCTTATATTTATACCTCTAAAGCATATATTTGCAGAAGAAAGCAAATATTTAAAGACGAATCACGAAGACAAAGCCCAGATGATGCAAGTAGAGAGAGAGAGAGAGAGAGAGAGAGAGAGAGGTATACATAGAACCACCTTAAAAAGAAAATAACAACCTTGATATGTGTTGAGCAGATCTGATGAAAAACAACCTCGTTTCTCTGCAGCACTAAATCGTAGGATAGATATGGTAGATGAGAGGAACTTTTTGGAATAGCATCGACAAGGTTAATGATAACTTGGTGGAATCCAACATAAACAGACAAAATAACAAACAAAAGCACACGGAAAGAAAGATAGGAAACAGCAAAGAAGAAGAAGACAAAAAGTGGTGTCCTCCTCGGGAATTGAAGTGATGAATAAAATCCTATTGGATTTTTCAAGTAGTAGCAGTAGTAAGCAAAAGAGAGGTCATCGATCGATCAGATCGCGAGCGAGAAAGACTAAAAGGCAGAAGCAAGGTTTTTCAGGAATGGGAAATAAAGATGAAGGTAGGGTTAAATAGCTATGAAGCAAGAGCTCAATGAAGAAGAAACGATATGATATACGAAAACCCTAATAAGCCATCCTTCTCAATAGTTTCTATCTCCTTTATCTTTCTGAGTTATAGAGAGAGAGAGATAGAGAGAGGTGTGAAACTGTAGCACCACCCACCAGCAACTGATGGCGACGAGAGAGAGATTGAAGGAGATAGCTAGAGAGAGTAGTGTGAGAAAAAGATCAAATGGTGATGAAGACGAAAGGGGAGGTGTTAAATAAAGGACAAAGCTGGTAATATAGTAATAATAATAATATGAGAAATATATATATATATATATAGGGATAGTAGACTAGTATATATAATGATGATGATGATAGGCAATCGATGAAGGATATTTTTTGCTTTTGGTGTGGTGAGAGTGAGACTCTTATAGGTTACAACATATCCATCTTTAATTTTGCCTCCCACTAAAAGTTACTCTCGATCCGCTTGATTAATTAAATTAAATAATTAAATGTGAGCTTCTTCTTCTCCTCCTCTCTCTCTCTCTCTCTCTCTCTCACATATATTCTTCAGTCTTCACTGTGGCCTCAGCTTTTTTTTTTTCCATCTCGAGTCCACACACTGCGTGGTGTACACGATCAGATTTAATTAATTTATAGAAAATGGTAATCATGGTAATAAGGATAGTTCTTCTAGATGTGTCCCATGTCTTTAATTCCCATCTAATTAATATATGTAAATTACACATATAATTGTATTAACCACCGTAACAATTATTCCTTAATTCCCTGTGCATTAACCATGTCGTCACAATTACCTCAGCTAGCCAGCTAATTAAAATTTAAGTTATATTTATAGAAATGCATAATGAGTAAAGTTTATGCATTGTTGGCTATTTCTTCATTAATGGAAATGTAATTCTATTATGACCATTTCAACAATTGGATTCTCTGTACAAACCTGGACTATGAAAAGTTTAGCGAATAATGAGTTGACGCTCTCTATATGACACGACGTCGTACGAAGCACTTGCTCTGAGAAGAAGAGCCATTGCAATTTCAGGGATCTCTAGTGATTAGTCCCCCAGACATTTTCCTGTTTTTTTTTTTAAGAAAAAAAGGAAGAACAGTGTGTGTTTCGAGGGAAAAAGTGCAAATAAATAAATGAAGGAGAGAGGAACAAGTGGAAGGTGAGAGGTGCTAAGGCTTAGAGAGGAAATAATAATATTATTATAGTAGTATTAATTTAATATTATTAATAATAGCAGGCAGAAAAAAAATATATTAATAATAATATTGGAAAATTGAAATATTGGGGAAGCAACCGCACGCGGTCTCTGGTTGGTTCGGAATAATGAAGAATGGTCCAAAAGCCTGCACGGGGTGGGCCCCACACGGACCGACCTTCGACAATACGAAAGTGACACCTCTCCAAATACACCAAATTTAAAATACTCAATACCTTATCATCACTCGTTGGGGGTAAAAAAAAGTACCATTTTCACAACCAATACTCCTAGGGTTTTTTAAGTATAAAATTTAATTGGCTATTTTTTAAAGAAATTAAAAAAATAAATAAAATATTTAATTAAAATTATATATATTATATCATTGTATTATACTCCCTCTCCTACTATTTATGAGGCCCCTTTCTCAATCTGCAAAAAAGCCTTATAAATAAGATTGAAGAGACTATATCGGTTTATAAGTTAAATATAATATTTTTTTAAAAAAATAATAAATTTGAATATTCTAAAATACTTTAATTATGAGCTTTTGTAAGATTTTTTTTAAAAAATTAATTAAGTTTTACATTTAGAGGGGTGATAGGATTATCCTCCTTGTATACTCCCCTAATTCTAATTATAAAGACTTGTTGACTTTTGTAGAGAATACTAAGAAAATTCTATAAAAGCTAATTATATTATTTTAAAATATTAAAATTTATTATTTTTCTTCAAATTATATTATTTGACTTATGGAATAATATATAATATAATAAAACACAATATATGATATGATTAAATAATGTAATTATCTTTCTTAAAATTTTTCTAGGATTCTCAAAAAAGTCAGTGATCCCTTATAATTAAAACCGGAAGGAGTGTGTTGTTATGGAATGATATTCATTATTTCAATTAAAAAAAAAACCTAAGTACTCTTTTAGCTAGCATGTATAATTATGAGTATAACCTTCTTCCTTCTGTGGTGGACTCTGGGCCCCACGGCCATTGTTTTTCAGCCCATCCTTCTTCCACTGTCTGCACAAACATGTATTTTATGATTACCTAATCGTACAGTGTTATAAGAGTAGCATGTTGATTGTTGAGTATTGTATACTGGTCACATAACTTATCTCTTTATGCTATTATTTTCAAAACATTCAATAGTGCCTGCTCCGGGATACAAGGGAATTTAGAAACTTAGTTGTATACCTCTTTTATTGCTTAGTATAAGATATATTTATCTAATATAATTAGATTAAAGTAGTTAAGTTAGTTAATACTCCCTCTAGTTTTTATTGTAAGGCACTAATTATCTGTATATTTTGATTTTATTATAAAGCACAAACTGTCTCTAACTAAATCATTTATTAATATTTTTCCATTATGCCTTCTCTTTTAACTTACTCATTTAAGTCCACATTATTAAGGTAGGGGTAAAGTTTGAAATATTTATTAATTCTAAACTAATTTAATGATTTAGCTTCAATTTCTTGGGCTATGAGAAATAGTAGATGGTGCATTATAATAAAGATAAGGGGGAGTAGGTATTTTGTAAAACACCTCATTTTCTCTTTTCTTTTATTATTGTTGAGGGAGTATTAAATTGAGATAAATTAGAAAAATATTGAGAAATATAAAAAAAAAAAGTGTTATATTTCGATTCAAGATCAACTCTTCAAATAGGTCCTATATTAAAGATCAACTGGAGTAATAAAAAAACGTTAGGATACAGTCCACCTAATGCTTTAGAGAGTATGGGAATTCATGAAAAACCTTGTCTAAATAGATTTATGATTATCGCAAAATTGTTGTTTTGACAACTCTTCATAAATGTTGCAATTTCCTTATAATTGATTGAATTGTTACTTGGGAAAATTTTGTTATGGTTTTAACTAAGAGAAAATACGATTCAACGATTTTGTAAAATCTCATAATTGTTTTTAACTCCTATAGAGTTGTCAATAGATGTTCATAGAGTTGTTAATGGAAACCTATAAAATTGTCAATTACAATTTAAATATAATTACGAGATTTTATAAGATTGTTAATCGTTTTTTCTCTTGTTGAAATCTAATCGCAAATTTGCCTTATTACTTTTGATTTCATGTCTGGGAAAGCTATCAGATGTGTCGATTCATCCTATGGAATGCATTCTGTCATACGTTTCTTTTAGTTAGTTAATCTCTATGCATTTTCACACGGCGCTTTTTTATTAATAAAAAAGAACATTCAGTATATATAGTTCCTTTTTTTTTTTGTCAAAAGAACATTCAATATAGTTGAAGCATATTCCTTTAGTCTTATTTATAAGATAGAAAAAGACTGTTTATATCATTAAAATTCTCATATAAATGTATAATTTTACCATTCATTTATGATTACATAAGTTGTCATTTTTTTAAAAAAGTGTGTAGCTAAATAAGAGTAAAGTCAGCATAAAATATGTTAAAAATTCCATGTAAATAGTATTAGAGGAGTATATATAGCACCCAAACTTTTCCCCTTGTATTTTCCCCCCCTTTTAACATCTAAGGAATGACACGTGAAAACTGCAAAATGGAAGTGAAAGGCTCACGTTATTGGATAAGGAATTATCATATCAAATGGTGTTTATTAATTTATAATCTTAAAAACTTCTACCTCATACTCATTTATATATAACAAACAATTATAACTTATTTCTCATAAATGTAATATAACTATAACTTTATAAATATGTGTGTGTGTGTGTGATAGCCTCGGAAGTGGTATCAAATATCAACCATCAAATTCAATAAGCGAGCATGGGCATCATTTGAATCTCATGACTATTTAATACAAAATTAGACATATCTAATTCAGATACTAAACGAAGTTTTCTCATACATTACATGAAATTTAAATAATGAAGTATGCTCCTTGAATTTCACTAGTTGGGAGGGATTTACCCATAGCGTGTCAGTATCATATACTCAATGAAGTATGCTCCTTGAGTTTCACTGTCATTTACATGTTTTTATACTTTCACTCAATTTTTATTTTAGTATGTGTATGTTTTTTCTCTTAATTAAATCATTAATTTTATTCTATTAACATTGTTAGCTCCTACTACTTTATTTAATTGGTATTGTTAGCTCATGTACACAAGTTATTAATTACTTATAGTACAGGAGCATAATTAAATTATTTAATTAGGAGGAAAAAATACACAAATATCAAATTAAAAAAATGAGTGAAAGTATATGTATACTTACAAATAAATTTTTCCTCAATTTAAAATGCACGGTGAATCACATTATGTGACTTATATTAATACAATAGCTTGTAACATACTCATTATCTTATGGCCATTCTATCTAAATATATATAATATAAAATCTAACAAATTTTACCCATCGTTCGTGGGTTCAACTGGCTAGGGGGTTGGACACGCTCACAAATAGAGTGGTGTTCGATCTCTAGGAAGACCACTTAGGTGTGGTTCCAGTCGTGGCGTTTGGGGAGGCATCCTAGCTCCAGGGTGTCTAAGTTAACATCCAAGGGTAATTGATGGCTCGCCCTGCCCGACATTGATATCATCTAGGAGGAATGGAGATTTTGCTCTGCCCTTAAATTATGGGTGAGCACGACCCACTTCTAAAAATTTATGTATAAAAAAAATGTTAAAATCGTTGAGTAATTTATACTTTAATAAAAATTTACTTTAATCTTTTGAAATTTTTACTTCACCTATAATGGATCATGGATGTGTTTTAATTTAGTGGTTGGAGGCTAAGCAATGATGATTGATGAATAGGGAAAAGTGAATGTAATAATAAATCGTTATCTTTTCTTCACTTTCGTAATAATTGAATGCCCATTCTCTTCCTTTTTTTTTTACTGTGAAAAGTTTAAGAGCATAGATTCCGCGTGGAAAAGAAAAAAGGCATGATTAAAGTATTTGCCAGTTCTGGCCACCTTTCACTTTATTTCTCCCAAATAAATAAACGAAATTCTTGGTCCTTTGTACAAGAGAGCTATTAATTTTTTTTTTTTAATGTTATCCCTATTATGGTACACATTAGATATTTAAAATGCTAAAGTATATGTTTAGTTTTTTATGTTTGGATAAAATAGCATTTTAGTTCTTAAGTTAAGTACATTTTTTATCTTAATATTTTAACACTGTTAGTTTTATTTAACAGAAAATGGTGACCCATCAAATTTAAGTGCTAGTTGTGCAATTAAGCAAGTTTACATTTATATTTTTATTCTTTTAACATAATAATTTTTTTTAATATTTTTAAGTGTGAAAATTAAAAATGATTTAAAATGCAAACATCCCTAAATTTATAGGTTTTATCCATCCTAGATATTTGTTTAGGGAGATGCAAGTTATGAGGGTTCACATAGTGAAATCACAATGGTTTTAGTTTTACCTGAGTGCATGGATTCAAGAGCACTTGAGATGGTGAAGTGGATAGATAAGAATCTTATGTTCGTTGAGAAAAATTCCAACAGCCTGAGGAGTTTTGTTATGATCTAATAGAATTTTCAATTGCAAGGATGAAATGTTGGTAGCAAGAATGAAGTCCAAAAATTTAGGGTGTTCTATTAATTTTAAAGCATTTTTAATTTTCATAATTAAAAAATTACATTTTAAAAATAAAAAAAATTAAAATGCAAGCTTGCTTTGTCAGTGTTTAATTGTACTATCATCACTTAAACTTAGGTTAAATAACATTTTTGTCTTGAAGTTTTTCCCAAAGTTTCAAAAAGGGAGCAATTATGACTTTGTTTGTTAACTCCGTTAATTTTGACAGTTAGTTAATCATCATATGTCATTCACGTTACTTTTTACGGTGAAAATTTGCTTAAGAAGTCTTAACTCTAATTTCAAAAAAAATGTAGTAGATGATACATGGAGTTTTAAAGCAAATTTGAACTTTTAAAAAAATAATGTCGATGACATGTGGACGATAGGTGGACTGCTAGTTTAATATATTTCGTCAACTAATAATCACAATTAACAAAGTTAACGGTCAGGGGTAAAATTGTCCCAAAATAACTTTTAAGGCAAAATCAATCTTTCAAAAAAACTTCAAGGGAAAAAATGCCTTTTAACCCTTTCAATTTTTTCAGTCATTATTTTCCGTTAAATAAGATTAACTGTACTAAGTTCCTACTAAAAATACAGTTTATAAGGGACTAAAATGTTACTTGACACAAATATAAGTATACTTTAGCCTATTCAAAAGGGTAAGAAAGAGGTGAAACAAATTTGAATGGGAGCAAAGTGGAACCTTTACTTTTTTAATTTAAAACAGATTTATTGAGTTAACCATTTTTCCCTTATATATAATTTAGATTTAGACGTATAAATAAATAGTACAACTTTTATAGTTTTTATATCTTATATTGGACATCGATACTGAAATCGACATAATCTGCAGGTTCTCTTGCCCAATAAATAAAAATAATAAAATTGCAAGCTCGATTTTATGGCCCAAAAATAGTTCATCCCTACCATAAGGATCTGAATCATGTTTAGAATTGCAGCTGAGAAAATAGTGAGAAAATGCGTGGGCCTTTGGAAATGGCAATTATATATCAAGAGAATGCTTTGGATCCTAATAACTGAATTTTTGCAATTCTGATGACAAACTAAAGCATTGATTAGTACTTCAATTGATAAAATTGGAATGATACATAGAAGATTAGCATGACCGCGCAAGGGTAACACGCACAAATCCAGAAAGTAGAAATAGCTGAGATAAATAATTTCAAAAGTTCACGAAAGATCAATCAGAAAGACAAGGAGATATAACACTAACAGTAAAATAAGGAAACATCTCAAAAAAAGAAAAGAAAAAAGAACCATATAATTATTCCTAACACACAAACAAGTGTCTATATGTGTGTATAGTATATCCTCAAATAATCCATAATTGTACCTCTCAGGCACAAATAAGGCAGGCTTCTACGGAAGCAAGTTTACATTATTGTAAATGCCTATTCCAAATGCTCTCAATCTTGAATAATTATGTTGATTTTGTGTAGAAACGAATAGCAACAGCCAAACCCAAGATAAGCAAGGGGACTAAGAACTGAAGCATCTTGATGAAGAAATCTGGCGACTTGTCCTGATTAAGCTGAGCCTGTTTTGAAGGAGTGTACTTAGCCTTGGTTGGGAGGGTTGAGGAATCGATGTCTCCAACATAGAATTCTTCCATCATTGACACAGCACTAGAACTGTGCCCTACTTCCTCAAAATCATCAGTTGCATCTTTCCCTGCATACATTTGCATTCACAACACAGAAACACCAATACTCCATAATAGATCTATATAGTCTTTGACATTCATATCAGACAAGACAGCTTGAACTGCACTAGGATGTTACATATTTTCAGCGAGTATAGGAGTACACTCGACCAACAGTAATGACTAATCTCCCCCCAGCACTATCGACAAAGGATAAACCCCTCCCAACAAAGTTGCTATCTAAGATTCAAATTCCTAACCACTTAAATCGTGAGAACCCTAATTACTCATACCCAATTGAGTTTTGTCTGTATGTTACATGTTCAAGTCTCCAAGTGTCTATATCTTGTCATGTATCCATGTTAGTATATTTGCGTATTAGATTGAAGGCATCTTAGTTTGGAGAGACCAACAGTGATAGAAAACTCAGTCAGTCAGAAAAAGGATAATGCATATTTTGTAGTGTTATAGTATCTTTGTCGTGTCCTTTCTTGTCTTATATTCATGTTAGAATAAGTGCTTATCAGATTTAAAGACATCACTGTCTTGTGAGAGCAAAACTGATGCAAGTCAGCTAGACAGAGAGACAAAAAGGATAGCTGCATGCATACCTGTGGCAGATATCAAGACATCATCCCCACCAGGGTGATCCTCTAAGAATTTTGTCACGTTGTAAACCTGTACAGGAAATAATCTTTAAGGTAGTGGAAACCACTGATAAGAGGAATCCATACAGCAACTGTATTAAACTCAAAATCCACATGTCTCACTCGCTATCATAAGCTGAGTAGATAGATTATGGTGTTTGAGAATGATGTTATTTGGGCGACCACCCCCGACTTCTTGTTTCAAGTATTGATATAATGTGTGAGTAGCTTAGGAGAAGTAAAATTCAGTTTTTCCTTTTACATGAACAACTTTGTGGACAATTTGAACCTGACAATGTGAAATAGACACTTTGGTGCTTAGTTTCTTACAAGAAAAGCATTAGTGGTTTTGGCAAGTTCAAATTGCAACAACATAAAGGTTTAGAAAAGCACATCGTATAATAGCTGAATAATACTACAGCAACAAGAACAACAATTATTCCAAGATAAAGCAGTTATAATTTTGTGTGTTGTATGAAACATGAGTAGATCAGAAACCCCATTACATCCCTTTGATTATCAGATTTAGGTATTTGATATATATATTATAATCACAATCAAACTTATCAATAGAATATAATAGAGATGATTTCCTTTAACACAACAAAAGAACACAACTTATTAAAAGAATATAATAGAGATGATTTCCTATAGCACAACAAAAGAACGCAAAATCAACAACTGTGATGGAAGAAATAAATTCTGCAAGTCTGAACATGTTTGGGTTTGACCTTAATCAGTCCCACATCAGTTGTGAAATGTTTGTTATGCCATATGATAAAAGTACATAGATGACATCACAGAGAGCAAGCAAATCCCGATTCTGCACTCTGAGCATTGAAAGTGACCAATAACAATATCCAAAACTCTATTGTGTTAGAAATACACAAATTCAGAGATTCTGAAACGATCGAAAGAGAAAAAGACTATTTCCAATCATAATACTAAAAAAACGCAGCATTCATGAAAACTGAGGACCGTTATGAAGACAAGTTCTGACATAATTTCACCCAATGTTCAAAATGACATGAATATTTCATTCATCAAATAAATCTATTCAATTTGACTTATGTGCAATTCCACTAAACCAAGAGAAACGCCCCAATTAGTTACTCCTAGGAGACAACCGAGAAGTCAGAACCAGCATCATTTCATTGATCTTAATTATTTTTTGAGGAGTTTTACCTTGTTGATAAGGAATTAGAGCAAAAGAAATGGAGGGAGAATAAATAAATAAATTGAAAATATATATTAGAGCAATCACAACACCTAGATAGATTGTAAATGTTCATTCTTTCACCTCCAGTACATCAATTTTCACAAACAAATTTATCACTTTCAGGATTGAGGCCTTAGATTCCAGGCATACTCACGTTTTCAACAACCTCAATCCTTATAGCCCATTTTCTAAGAGAAAACATATACAAGCACTCCAAAAACTCATCACATTAATGGAAAACTAACCAAAAGTCAAATCAACGTCCGAATACCCCATGGCCATGCGTATAATAATAGCCAATCGAGCACATATGCGATCGATATAATATAAACGTCACCAGATCCACCTCAGCCATAATTTAGAACCAATGTTTCCATCATTCATAATCAAACCGAAAACGAAATCCCATCAACAAATTAAAACGCGAACACAGCAATATTCCCAAATTCCAGATCAAGCTTTGAATACACACAAAATCGTTACAAACCTTGCCATTAATAACCAGCCAGCAATCTTTGGCGTTGTTGTGCTGAGAGACCTCAGCGAGAGTGAAAACCTTGCGCTCCCCAGCCATTACCGAAGGAGAGCCAAAGAGAGGAAACTATAAATATGTCCTAAAAAGCAAGCAGAGAAGCGATTCCTGTAAATGCAAAAAATGTTACGACTGAAAGATGATCTAAAGGAGAGAAACGTTTTGAATGAGGAGGAACGCGACGTCGGAACTGATAGCGATGTTTGGTTGCAAACCGATGAGGAAGATGGTTGACCAATGAATGTGGGTGACGTGGAAAATATTGGTTTACGGGTTTACGGCCAACCACCCACTTCCCATTTTTTCCTTTTTTATTCAATTTTGGTGTCAAGTTTTTTCTGCATTTTTTTCTTTTTTTGTGTGAATCTCATTTTCAATTAACGGGCTCACACCTCTGCTGGCCTAAAAGGGCCTTACACCTCATATGATTATGACTTGTGAGCTTTGAAAATAATGCTTCTCCTGATTATAATTATGAGACATATTTAATTTTTTTAGAAATTAAAAAAATAAAATAAACGTGTGATTCAATCAACAATAAAAAAGAGAGAGATAATGCATAAGCCATGTGCTTTATTTTATTAGATGAGTGTATGGTTAAGTGCTAATATTTTAAAAATATCACTCGTGATTAGAGATTTTGACATGATATAAGAAACTTGACCTTAATGTTAATGAATCAGTAATTTCATACTGAATTTGGTGTAAATCATGTAATGAATTAGAGGTATGAATTACATTAATAGTATGATTTATCCAAAAACATAAATATATAGTTTTTCATATTTGATATTTTGCTAACGCGTGGGATAAAATTTCACTATAGATTTCATCTTTTACATTAAATATTACTATTAACTTGTTATCTAATATATGAGATAGTTTTGTTACTTGATTGGCCAAAGAAAAAAAAAACAGAGAGAGAAAGCTTTGTTACTTCTCCATCCAATCTTAAATATAAAGCCCTTTATGAATCTAAAAAGGCTTTATATTTAAAAAAAATACTTAAGTCTAATTCCTTAAATCTATTTCATTAGATTCTTGAATCATATATGGCCATTTATCCTATATTTAAATTATTATTATTTAATTATAAACTCATACAATAAATAAGACGTATAGTCATATGTAATTAAAGAACCTGACAAAATAGATGTAAGAAACTTAATATAAGTATAGTTATTATATTTAAGACTAACGGAAGTATTAACTAATTTATTTGTTATATAAAGTCAAGTGTGATACATTCCTTGAAAACAAAACTGTAGTATGATTAATATTAATACGTTACATTTGCACCATTTGTCCTTCAAATAGACTTTCATATGAATAAATTACTTCATCCTATAAGGTATAATTAAAAATTTGATTTAAACTTACGTATAAGACCTCTTTCCTCTTTATCTTCCATATTTAACTACTTTTTTTAAATTATTCCTGTCATTACCCTCTTAATTATAATTAAACATCACAATAATTTAAATATACATACACAACTAATTCCTCCCTCACTTCCCATAAATACATACACCAAAAAATGATGAATATAAAATAATAAATTAAGGGTATTTTTAAAATATTATGTGATATTATAACAATTAACAATGAATAAATCTAACTATTATCTTTAATCTTTTAAAAAAATTAACTCGGTCTTAACCGAAGAGAGTATTTATTAACACTAAAGTCAAACGGATGATGAAATGGCATATTCTTATATAAAGTGAAAGACTTTTCTTTTTGACCCGACATGAAGTAAAAAACCTTGAAACCTTCAAAGATTAGAAAAAGAGATCATTTTGGAATACCTTTGACAATATCTACATATTACTCATACCATAGAATTATATTTAAACAAAGGGTTAATACAATCTTTTATCCCTTAAATAAGCCCTCATTTTAGTTTTAATTACTCATTGAGTTATAAAGATCAATGTTTCAACATTATATTATCTATGATTTGAAACTTAAGGGACTAAAATCAAAATGAAAACAAATTTGAAAAACAAAAAATTGTATTAACCCTTAAATAAATGTTAGAATTGGGTTTGAAACCCTCCCCCCAAATGGAGAAACCAGGATTTAAAACACACGAAGCAGCAGCACATTAATCTCTACAGAATGTCAGGTGTACAAACCGTGCAATCCCTACTAAATTAGAAGACATGCCTATTGCAAATGAGTAAGAAAGGGAAAAAAAGACTAGCTGCATCGTTCCTTCAAACAGCAATCCACTCAACTTCCCAATATAAAATGCCTTTTACTCATAATGAACCATAAATTTCCAGTACAACCACGACCAAAATATGTCCATGGTTGTTAAAATTGTCTCAGATGCCAAATTTCAACAGTACAGATAAAAAACGCGTTACTGGGGGAGGTTGTCAACAAACACTATGGTCCAATTATATTGGCTTGATCTTGAAGTGCAGCGAAATGAGTGAAAATACAAAACACTTCAAATCCTGCAGAGACGAGAAATTTCTATTGAGAATGAACACATGACGTAACAAGCTTGTAAAAGAACATACTCTGTGCTTAAAAAAATTGTCAACATCCAGTAGGAGCCAAACAATATAGAAATAATGACAAATACTCTACAGCCCATTCCCTTTAACAATAAGCAAAGGCGATGCACATAATTTGTAATGTAAATGCAACAACTTGTTTAAAAAATACTCCCTTAGTCCCAAATTATAAGACATGACTGCCAGCCTTGTTTCATTCCAAAATATAAGAGACATTTGAAAAATGTCTTGTACTTTAATTCTTTTTTTCAATTTTGCACTTATTTAATATTAATGTATTAATAATTGTGTTGACCATAAAAGTTATCATTCCCAATAAGAGGAGGGGCATGAGGAGAGAAAGTGATGGACTTTAATAAAAGTATTTTCTCTCTTATTTTATATCTTCTCATTAATAATAGTATTTTAGAAAAAATGAGTAACAATTCTGACATACTTATTGTCCTTAACTGCCACTTAGAATTATGAGATTCGGTTAAATGTCTCTTATAATTTGAAACGGAGTGAGTAATAATTTAAATGAAGAGGAAGAAAGTAAACAGAAGCTTGCATGGAAAATATGTATTGAAACTTAAATGATTGAAAATTTCAACAATAAAAGCTCATGGTAATTCTATCACACACTGTAGTTTAAATTTACAGACCCAATCAACATATTAATGCACTGAAGTTGACAAATCAATTACATTCAGTGCACAGATTGAGATTTTTAATATTTCCTTTGTCCCTAGTCTTGTATTTGGGTTCAAAATTTCAGCATCTTAAGTCTTATTTAGTAGATAACTTTGAACTACTGCCCGAATTCATTTTCCTGTAGTGCTAAATTTTGATACAATATTAAGCTTCAAATCATAAAATCAAGCTTCTTGGCATAGCGCCGCTCAATTTCATCCGGCCATATGAATTCAGAGCCCTATGAGCACGTTATTCTGTTTCAATTAAACTGGATCACCTTTACAGAATGCCTAAAAGAAATCTGATCCCTTAGGTACCCTTTAAGTAGCCTAACATAACAACACTACCATCCAGGATCTGCACATATCTAGCTTTAGAACATTTATTTGCAGAACTCAATATCTAGCTCTGCTAAAACTCTAATTCCTCTGTTGTCCTATTTAGTTAGAATGTTACTAGCCAGAATATGTCCACCATCCATTAAATTGACCAGCCCAGATATATCCACATCAAAATAATGAATTTTGTCAACAGTAAAACCAATTTTTCCTTCCATCCATCCATTATAGCTGTTCCTTTCACCAAATTTTATTTCCTGGCCAAAGCTCCTTCAAATTATCACAGACAAGAAGGATGTAGAAGGAGATCAATAGTGGATATATGCTTTGACATGAGGTTCATTTTCATGCGATCAGATGGGAGAATCCAAATCCTATAAAACTACACCAAAACTGTAAGGATACGGTAGCCAAGGTAGTTATGATGATAAGAAAGCTGCTATAGCTATTAGAACTTGGGCACTGTCAGGATTGTTATAAAATTGAGTTTGTTATGTAACTTGGAAAAATTCAGTTAGATAGAACTGCACACTGCTCATGCCAACTAAAAATAAAGCAAAGTAACAAAATGTACCATTATGTGATTTGCCTATCAATCAAAGGTGAAATATGGTCATTTTATATAAAATACAAAGCAAGATGATGACAGCACCAAAAATATCAACCAACAGCATCATGCATCAATAAATTAACTCACCTGAACAAGGTAATAGAAGATGCGAAGACCTTCAGGATCTGCACTACTCTGAACATCCACGAGAGATCCAATCTTTGATGTTGTGAACGAAATATGTTCGTTTCCCATAACAATTTCCAGCTCCTGCCGTCCAACTCGATCAGGTTCTGGCCAATTGTTGTCATCTTCCTTCATTATCTGAATGCAGATGGAATTTAATGGGAAACATAGGTAACTCTTAGAAATACACAACAAATTACAGAATCGGATATGACACCAATAAAAAATATCTTAGATTTTAATTATATTGTAACCATTTAACATTTAAGGTAAAATTAACTAGTAACAAAGGATACATTTGACCATGTAATGCCTTCTGATTATAGTGCTTTTCTTATAGCAAAACATGAAATTGTATCACATTGAGATAGGATATGGATATTGGATTTAACTTCAGATTTAATTTAAGATAATTAAATTTTGAACAGGCACCAAACATTGCCATCCTGGCGTTAGCTATTACTTAAAATGATCAACGATCAATTGTTTCCCAGTGGATTATGCTACTTATATTTCTTTCATCTCTTTAAATATTAACAATAATGGTAATGGTTCTTGCAATTTGAAAAGAATGGACAAGGACAAAGAATCTAACAGCCAGACTCCTTCACTAAGGATTCATATAATAGTGAAAACTCATCAACATCATCCTTGACTCAGCAACTTACATTCAAATCCAAACAGTTAAGACATCATAATCAATTAACACCTTAAAGAACCGCAAATCAATCTTTTGAATTCTTATCCAAACACCCAAAAGTCCCTATATCTACTGATTTTTCACAAAAGCATGCGACAGCCCATAGCAGTGTCGGTCCCAAAAAGGTTTCCCCCGGTGATTTCTTTGATGAATGAGCAGTTGAAACAGAAAGGCACTAAACATCACAGGATTAAACACCTGTACTTCACTTAGCAAATATAAGAAGGAAGAGAGTCACAAAATTAAACCACCGTACAAGGAATACAAATAGAGCTAAGGCTTCAAGTGAAAAGAGGACCAATAAGAACTAGAGTAGATACAAAACACAGGGTTTTTTTAACTCGAACCCCATTATTTATCAGCAACCTAGTAGGAAACCAACAAACCCTAGGAAATTAACTAATTTCCGCCAAAAGAAGGAAAAAACCCTAACTAGCGACGCAGATTTTGTTCAGAAAGGAAAAAAAAATTGCGTTTCAGTTCCTACTTCATTCAAACATCAAATTATAAAGATGCACATCAGCAAAGACGGAAAAAGCAAGAAAAGGAAAAGGCTGAAACCTCGCTGTCGGCAATAATGCGGCGACACTCGCGAAGAACGGCAGGGGTAAGATAAACCTCCTTGCGAATGATGGTGTCGTTCTTGTAGTTGGAGTTATTTGCATAGCGAAGTTTGCCATCAGGTCTGAACTCGAACTCAAGGAACTCGTGGCCAAACTTCCCCTTGTGCCCAACGTAATATCTCAAGTAGAACTCACCATTATCATCTTCGCTTGCCATTTCTCTGCCACCTCTAGATTTACAGCCAGAGAAAGCTTAAAAAGAGAAAGGGGGAAGATGACTAATATACAGTTCGAAGATCGATCGATAATGGAGAATGCAATCCCAGATGACCGAAGTAAACTTAGGGATAGAACTGTAATTCACTGCCTTAACGAGCCAAAAGCCCAATACACTTTTAGCCTAGGCTTCATGAAAAGTTTGAATTGGCCTGCAAAAAACGGACTAGCCCATTAGAGCCATGGGCTGGACAATCAGGGTTTTGGTTTTAAATAATTAAATATAAGGAGAATTGTATGTGAAGTTAAAAGTGAAAATGTGTATTTTAACCACGAAACAATTTTGTCAATAAATTCTATCCTTTTTTTAACCTGACAATAACTTCTATAATTGAAATATTAGTAATAAAATGCAATTTGTTGTTAATTCATCACTAATTTAGTGACATAATTATTCCTCCGCTAATTTCAACCATAGATTTTGTGATGGATTATTGACATAATAGACGATATATAGAATAGGATTAACAACAAATCAATAACTAGATAGCAACAAAATTTGCTAATTTGGCAGGTAATTGTTTTTTTTTGGTGTCAAGATTTACTGGTCAATAGAATAGTAGGTTAAAATGTCAAAAAGGAGACAAGATGTACAAAAATTCTTTATAACTATTTATACATTTCTTCAACTTTTATTCAAAATAATAATATCATTGACAAATCCGTGATCAAAAGAAAATCCTGGAAGCTTGACTAATTAGTAAAAATGATACATGAGAGTTAATTAGTGGTCTAATTCACAAAAAGGATACAAAATCGTAGATAATATTAATGTATATTAATCATAGATGAATTATGTACCTCTTAATTAATGGGTAAAGTATTGTTTTTACCCTGAAAGTTTTGGTTGAGGAACACCAGACAGCCGGAAGTTTTTTTGAAAGCATTTTTATCCTAGAAGTTAATAAAAGCTAACAATTTTATCCCAGAAGAGTTAAATTTGATCGTGGGTTTGACTTATCTGGTTCATTCAGCATAGCCACCTCATTATCCATGGCCACGTCAAACCAGTTCACTTCCTCTCCTCTCCTCTCCCTCTAAGGCTCCACCTCACCATCAGCTGCTTCTTCTTCGTCTTTGAAGGTGGCCCCTTTGGCAACATTCCTTTAACTATTAATTCTAAAACTTTGCTTCAATTAAAACTTAACACATAGCCTTATCATTGAAAATGCAACCACTTGAATCTTTCTTTCTTATGTTTTTATTTTTTTTTTGCCAACAGCCATTTGAATAGAAAGTTGAAACACCATAAGAAACAAATTTTGGATCAAAAGCACTATTGATGAGGAATTTTAGGGATGATCATCTAGAACTATGAGGGAGACCAAAAGGTGAAACACTTGGAAAGAAATCCTCAAGATTTGGTTTAAATATTCATATCCAGTATCATTGCCCCCAAAAACACAGAGCACTATACCTCTCATTTTTGCCTTCCATTAACAATATTGGGGTCGGCGTCGGCGTCGGCGTTGGCTCCTAAAGAACATGATGGTAGGGCAACGTCGCATGTGAAGGGCAAGAAATCGATCAATTTACACTCATCATTTTACGATGCGGTTACTATTTAAATAGTCGATTATCAAAGAAAAATGGAATGAATGCACAAAAAATTATTTACAACTATTTATGCGTATCTTCAACAATTATCCAAAATGATACTACCTTTGATCCTGCTATATAAGAGCTAACTAATGGTTTATTTAGTGAACAAAAGTTATAGAACTGTGGACAATAGACCATGTATTTTAATCATACATAAGTTATGAACCTTAACAAAAAGTGGTGGATTCAAATATAGTAGATTTTTTTTTAAAAAAAACACTAAAATACCATTTGGACTTATATAACATCAAAAAGTGTGTCAACACATGAGAATAACAGAAAAGTAATGTGGTAGGAATCTGTAATTTTGAAATTTGTGTGTTTGATCAAAATGTCATATTTTAAATTTTTTTTAAAAAGCACCCTCACCAAGGCACCACTGTCAAACCCTTCTTCTAATGTCACATTTGTCAGAGAGCACAAGCGCAATTCAATAATAAGTAAGAAATAGAGGAAAATAATATTGATATATTGATTTACAAACTTGGGTGAATACATGGCTTCTCACAAGATTTTCAAATAATTTACATTTAAACTATGCCAACAACAAAATATAACTAGCCAAGTCTAGAACAAAAATCTTCCTTACATATTGGATTCGAACCTTTAGTATTGGGTCGCTATGTCTTTGCCTGGGAACTTTCTCC
>JBAGKO010000012.1:3986499-4005166 GCA_037177275.1 Acacia concinna
TGTATTTTCAATATTTTAGTAATAATTTTCGCAAGAAAATTAATGGTTTTCGCTATTTCATACTAATCACTTTCTCTCTCCCCTCTTCTGACTGCATTGTTCATCTGACACTGTTCATTTGACAGAGGAGATAGAGGAATCTACTCGTGACGTGAACAGTGTCGGATTTTCACCATTTAAGTAATGGTTTTCACCAGAAGAGTGATAGTTTTCGCTACTTAATGCTGGTCACTATTGATGTCAGCAAAATTTCAAAACCCCAATTTAGTTCATAGTACCTTAGTGTCTTTTTGAAATGTTAACATCCCTTTTGAGATTTTTGAATTTGAGGAGGTATTTTTTTAGAATTCTCCCTTATTTTAATCGTTGAGATTTTTTTAGATAAAAATTTAAGGAATATTAATAAAGATAATAATGATAAACAACAATTAACACTTTTTAATAATTAATAAAACTAGGCAGTGAATAAAAATTAAGAAATATTAATAAAAATAAAGAATAGTTAACGTTTTTTATAATTGATAAGGATATTAACATTAAGAAAGTAATTAACAATTTTAAACCAACAAATTATGTTAATTGTTGAATTTTTTTTTGGATCAATAATAACATTGAGATATTAATATTAAGGAAGTAATTGACAATTTCATTAGTAAAGTTAATTTAAAACTAAGAATAAATGTAAACAACAATAACAAAAAGTTAAGAAATATTAATAAATTCAAATGACTATATTTATAATTTATTTATAGAGCCAACAAAATTTGTTAACTCAAACATAATAGAAGAAATGGTGATCAAAATGATGATTAGATGTGTAAATAAACCAATCAAATAAACTCATAGACTTTTATTATATATGCAGATAGATAGATAGATTTATGATAAGATATGAGTTAAAAATGGTAAGTGGTCTCACCCTTAAAAAGAAGGAAGACACAAGTTCGAATCCAAAAAATCTTATTTGATGTGACTTGAGGGCTTTAACTTAGCTTTTAATATATTTTTATATTTTTCCTGTAACTATTCTCTATTAAAAACAATTATATTTAAGACACTGTAAAATATTAAATATGAACACAACTCTCAATAAACATTCAAACCTTAATTCGGGAAGGAATTAGTTTTTTCCTCTGTATCCAAAAAAAAAAAAAGAGGACTAGAACCCAATCCTCTCTCTCTGTTTTTTTTTCCAAGGCAAAAAAAAAAAAAGCAATGCACCTTCACCCAAGGGCGGGCTTTAGGTACACGTCGGGCTCGGATCCATGGGGTCAGACCCGGAATAGGCTTATCCGAGTGTCCAAACACATCCCACTAGTAGAGGTCATAAAAGGTGAGAATTTGGAGAGCAGAAACGAACAACCGATCTCGAGAGTGTGAGAAGCAAAATCAGGGAAGATGGGAGGAGGAATGGAAACTCACAAGAACAAGTTCATTGAGGATTGGAGTACTGCTAGAGAGAATCTCGAGCACAATTTCCGATGGACTCGCCGCAACTTGGCCCTCGTCGGTATCTTCGGCATCGCAATTCCCGTCCTTGTCTATAAGGGAATTGTCAGAGAATTTGTATGCCCTCAATGCCCTGAATCTCACTGTGACTTTCTACTATTTTAATTTGAATGATTTCGTTTTTATGTCATTTGATAGCCCTTTGCTGCTACTTCCGGATAGATCCGTCAATGCCCTAATTTCCCCGTTTTAGTTTACTTCCCATGTGGCGAAACATATGTATAGTCGTGTTCACTTGTTATAGTTCTGTGAAAGAATATTTGTGGCAGCATATGTTTAAAGATGTTGCCGTTTTGCCATGTGAATATATCATTTATCAAGTAACTTTCTGGAGAAATATAGATGTAGAAATGTCGGATGCAGGAATATTTTATGGCGCTATTTTGAGGAAAGTTAAGGATGTTTGTCTGGAAACGTCTAGATAATGTGGCAAGACATAGTGGTAGTGTTGCTGGGCTTATGATAGAATAGCTATTTGGGAGTCATAAGCATGCGGAAACATGATAGAGTAGATATGGATGATGCACTAAGCTGGTTGCCCATTTACTGGTAACGAGTTCACTTAGCTGCAATTAATTTTATCACCTGGTCCTGAGGACTTGGAGCTATTATTGTAGATTTAGCTGGTTGTGGGTTTGGACTTTGGAATCTTGATCTTGATATGAGCACTTGGCGCTACTCTTCCCTTCCCCTCTTCTCACGTCATTGCTTAATTAAAATTTGCACTTAGTTTACAAGCTTCTATTTTTGCGTGTGGGTTTGGATGAGAACCTTATGATCTTTCCTGTTAGATTGTTAAATACCTGGACTTTGATCGGTACAACTGGAGATTTTAAATTATTGAAATGTTGAATCAGCATGGCTGAGCATTTACAACTGTCTTGTCTATGCGGTTGGGAAGTACGAGAACTTATCTTAATTAATGGTTGTATTGCAATATCTAAATTTCATTGTGTTATGAAATGGATAGCTTCTAGCAGTCTACATAGCCTACCATTAAATACGTACAATATAGAAAAAATTTCAACATCATATGTAATTTCTTTGAGGGATCCTTGCCTATACTGGGTTTTTCTGGTTGAAAATGATGTGAGTTTAACATTCTACAAAACTTCATCATTGGCTATACTTATACTGCTAAATAAAATTTTAGAAATATCTCATATCATCTTGAATTGTGGATTTCCTTAGGTTCAATATGATATGAAATGTTTCTAAAATTTTCCTTGATTCTGTTTCATGTATACTACTATATGCATGAAAATTTGTTCTTTGCGCCTTACACTTGTTCTCTTACATTTACAGCATATGCAAGATGAAGATGCAGGTCGACCATATAGGAAGTTCCTGTGAGAGGGTATGACAAATGCTTTGTAATAATTGTGGGACTTATGAAAATGAGACCTTAAATGAGACCACAAACATGTGGCTTTTCTTCCCTAAGCGGTTTTTTTTTTCCTCTTGGAGTGAGAACCTTAGACCTTGTATGAAATCACTTGGTATTGGAGTTGATTATATTGCTGTTTTTGTCATTGCTATTTGTATAGAGAAAGGAATTGCCGGTTGTGTTGTTTCACTCATCATGAATACAGGACACCACACCAATGAACAGGCGTAGTCGTACTCTTCATTTGATTCCCCTAGAGTTTCTGATGCTATGGATAAACCATACAGTAAAAAGGGCTAATAATTCGAAACATTTTGGATCCTACAATCATCATAAAATTAATATACCGTTGGGGAGGTCAGGGGACATGTTTTTTTGAGTTGGATTTAATTTTTCTTGCTATTTTATTTTACATCCTCAAAGTTTTGTACCTCCTCTTTTTCAATTTTTTAACTTCAATTCAATGAATTCATACAATTTTCTCTTTCCTCGTTTCCAAACCCTAAATATTGACAGGGTGACATGTGAGGGTTTTATTTTAGGGAGAATTTTAATTGATGGCCAACAAAGCAAATTAATTTCAGTTAAATCCTAAAACATTTTAAAATTTTATTTAAAGCCCAATGATCAAAATGAAAATAAGTTTTTTAAGTAAAAAATAATAATGTCCCTTATCTTATGAACAAGTCCTTCTATAAACAAATGTGCAACTTTTCATAAATAAGTATAATTTTCTATGAACAACATATTAATTTATTTCCATCAACAAGTATAACTTTTTATAAACAATATATTAATTTATTTTCAGTTGTCAAAATTGTAATTCATAAAAGGATTTCACTTATTCACAAAGAGTTGTGCACTTGTTTATAGGAGAATTTCAATTATTCATAAGATAAGAGATATTATTATCTTTTTTGTTTGAAAGGCTTTTTTTCATTTTAATCCTTGAATTTTAACTAAAATTTCAGAATGTTTTGAAGTGTAACTGAAATTAATTTATTTTCTTCGTCCTGAAATTATCCCTCTGTTTTACTCATTTTTTTGTGTGTATTGTGCTAGCCCTTTTACATGCTTTTCCTAACACATGGTTATAGGTGCCTGATCTAATAATCATATTATTTACCTCACTGAGGTTGTGTTCTTCAGGAGTTGGCTCAAATGCTTAGTGGAGACAAGTTATAATGCTTCAACTGAATTACTCGCACGTAGCATAACTTCTTCCATTATTGCTCACATCAATTTTCTTTTTCTTCGGAATAGAAGGCCACTTGTGTTGTGTCCACAAATGACGAAACATTTGAGCCTACACTCATGGAGGATCGCCCTCAATGTGATAAAGACTTGGGCCAATCTAAATTCCCACATTCCACCAGCTCAGCCATTCCAGAAGGAACTTTACAATCACTGTATTTCAATTTGGCAGACTAATAAACATTGACATAACACTCAACTGTAAGCGACTTAATGCTCTACTTCACAAAATTCAAAAAATTACAGTTGAACATTTAAGTTAATAAAGATTAAAATCATAATAATAGCTTAGGTCAAAATATAAGTTTTAAATAACTAAATTGCGTAATTCGAAAAATTAATTAAGAGAGAGAGTGAGTGGGAAAAAATGGATAAGAGAAACGTATAATCAATTAGGGATAAAATTGAAAAATGTATTACATAAGAGTAAGACAAAACCAAAATGTAACTTATATAAAAAACCAAATCCCTCACACATTTGAAGCTTATATGTATATATATATATATATATATTAAACCAGCAGGAGTATTTTCTATTCAACCTCAATATATTAATCGGTAGGCTCTTGAAAAAGGGGCACCATAAAAGTAAATGCTCTCTTGATTCTAACTTGTGATTACAAAAGGAACTTACCAATAAGGTTACTCGCAACGTGCAAGTGATATGGTTTTTCCTTGTGAGTTTGAAAGGGCAAAAAAACAAACTTTGCCGTATCAACGCGTCACGTTCGTTAATCATTGGAAATCATGTGTCCATAATAATCTTTTTTTGTCCATAATAATCATGTTAGGTTGGGACATTATCTATCTTCAGTGATACTACATTGGAACGTGTTATGGAATGATGTCCTATCAACCACCACCTGCAATAATCAAAACCTATAGGTGCATTCACAAATGTCACATAAATATTCATTCTGCCTTCCCATTTGGATTCACATGTACTGTATGAAATAGAGTACATATCCATTGCTTCCCGTGTTGCTGTTTTGATTATCATGGCTTGGCTTGGTGTCGTCATCATCATATAGATACCAGTTTTTTTCCCCTTTAAATTCAAGGGGTAGGCACTAACAACTTAATACCGCGTCAAAGTTATATTTCACTTACTGGAAAAGCTTATACGCCACTAAGCTACTGGAGGAATGGCATTTTTATAAGAAAAACAAAACTAAGCATGAATAAGTTGTTGTGCGAGTTTAGCTGTAATCCAAGATTCAATTTTTAAACTAATGAGGTTCAGAATCGCACATGATGAACGGGACAAGTGTGCTCGTTTTGTTGATCTTCTCGTATTATTTAATACGATGTGGCAGTGTTAGTCTCAACACCAAACGTATGGGACCAGCTACAGAACAAAGATACAGACAGTAGGTGGGTCATGCATGGCCACTACAGTCCAGAACCAGCTGGGTTGTTAGAGAGAGAGAGAGAGTAAAGATATTGCCACGTTGTTATTGTGGTACAGCTTTGCCCTGCCTTTAACCACTCTCATTTCCTGGGTCACTTGATCTTCATTTCAACCTCATCTCTCTCTCACCGCCATGTCGGTGGCACCATCTTCTCTCTTTTACTTCCCGCTCTTTTGGCGTTTGGGGTTCTTTATTAAGCCTTTCTGTGTTCAACTTTGTTCACCACCCCACCCCTCCTTATTACTATTCAAGGCTATTTCTTGTGATTCCATTTTTGCTTGTGAATCTGCCGGTTTGTTCTTTTGCATTTACTATTTTATCACCTAGGAGGCTTGGTTACTTGTATTTATTGCCTTTTGAGCTATTGTTTTCATCTCACTGGAATTGGCTATCTTACGAAAGAATCAAACTTGCCCTTCTCCACTGGTTTGCTTCCCTTATTCTCTTAAGCACATTCCCTTCAAAACCCAAAGTTTACAATTCCTGGAAAGCCCTCTGTTTCGTTTTGCCATTGTCTTCTATTTTTCTCCAAGACCAATGTGCAAACCAAGCAAGAGTTCTTGGGGCATGAAGCTATGGTGGGTGGTTGGGTTTATAGGATTGGTGATTATCAAAGTAGTCGAAGGTTTCGACAATGCCAGTGTGACAGACATGGATTATACCAAGAGAAGGGGTTTCAATTACAGGCCCTTAATGGTGGGTATCAGTCTTATTAATGGAGCTGCTGCCAAAGGCGCAGGTATTTCTTTTTCCTACCTACCCGCTTTCTCTGCATTTATTTTCCATTGCCAATGAGCTTCCCTTTTTGTTTTTACCAGAATTTGTTTTTGGTTCTCTTTTTTATTCCTTTGTACTTATACTTCTAAAATCTTCTTGTTCAAGTTGACGGGAGCACCAATAATTATTTTGTTCTTATGGTGGCTTTTTGTCATAGTATTTTATTAGTTTCCCTTGTGAGCATCTGAGCATGGAAGATGCACTCGAGCAAGGTTGCCTGCGCCATTGTCATATGAACATTAAGAACTACGAAGATTTGACCATTAAGAATATGGGCAACAAATTGCCTATAATTAACAGTAACATAGTTATAAGTTGCTTTTCTCGTTGGGGATTACTTTAAACTACACTGTAATTTAATTGAGATCTTGCGTTTGATGTATCAATTTTCAAAACCTTGAAAGGCCTATGCAGGTCACTGCTTTGAAATAAATCAAACTTCATCGGATAATTTACCCAGTACCATGTATCATGACTTGCTTTCTCCATGTGCAGTTTGCCTGGATGGATCTTTACCAGCTTACCATCTTCACCGTGGTTATGGTTCTGGATCAAATAGTTGGCTTATACAATTGGAGGTGAGTGTTTTTCTGTTCAATTTGTTTCCATGCTTTATTTTTAATTCTAAAATAGGGTGAAAGTAAGTGATCACGCCTTGATCAGTCGGCAGCAAATTTAAGCTAATGCATTTTGAATTGACTCTTGACTACTTAAGTTAGCCAGCTCAACTTGTTAGTACATGCTTCCAGAAAAGCTATTGCTCCATTAAATTGGAAGGAGGCCTTCTTTGCCCTCCACCTTAGCTGCACATAGCATTTTAGTCAATTGGGGTATGATTTGTATGTTTAGGATCTACCATTGTTAAGATAGGTATTTTGTGTGGATTTAACTTGTTCCACCTCAATTGATAACTTCAGCAAGCCTTTTCATGACAGGGAGGAGGCTGGTGTGGAAATATCAAAACTTGTCAGTACAGTAAGAGAGCTCGTCATGGTTCATCCAATTTCATGGAAAAGCAGATTCCATTTGTTGGAATATTGAGCAACAAGGCTGAAGAAAACCCTGGTGAGAGAATCAAACTCAGCATCACTAGGTTTCCCATTGTTCACATGCTGTTCTATATCAACTTCATCATTCTTCTTGCTAAATCTATTTTCAGATTTTTTCAACTGGAACAGAGTAAAAATTCGTTACTGTGATGGTGCATCCTTTAGTGGGAACAGTCAAAATAAGGTAAGTGGAAAAACAGGCTTATTTTCAATATTATCTTTTCCATGAGCCATGTATTATGTGAAGTATGATTTGCAACACCTAGTTGAATACAGTATCCATCCTAGCATAAAGCTTTTTCAAGTTGTCATTTGTAGGAGCCAGTGTTTTTCCTTCTAGTTTTGTTCTGTTCTACAAATTTTATTAGTTCACAGTTATGGTGGTCTTGCTATCTACTCTTAAGGCGAGGAATTCTTTATTCTGGTTTCTTTTTCCGGTATTGAGTGGGGCATTCTTTATTTGTCATAATTTTCCATCTTCTTTTCCCAGCTTACCTGTTAACTTGGTTTTTGTTCATTTTCACATTATAATTGTTGAAAGTAAAATTAAACTGACATATCAAGACATCTAATTGAAGGGTTTGATCTCACAGTATTATGGTAGTTAAGAATTAAGAATGTTGTTGAGTTATCACTGATTTCATGTTTGTTCCATAGGCTGCAAATTTGTACTTCCGAGGACAACGCATCTTGGAAGCTGCGATGGAGGATTTAATGTCGAAGGGCATGCGCTATGCTAAACAGGTTTACATGAAAGTTTTAACCAAAAAAAAAAAAAAACATTAGCTTCTTGGCTTCTGTTTAATTTCACTGACTTGTTCAATTAGGCTCTTCTATCTGGATGCTCTGCTGGAGGTTTAGCATCTATACTTCATTGTGATGAATTTAGGGGACTGTTTCCTGCAACTACAAAAGTCAAATGCTTAAGTGATGCTGGATTGTTCCTTGATAGGTAATTAAAAAATAATAAAAATGATTACATAGACTTTCAAATCTTGTCCTTAATTCATTAGATAGCCAATAGCAAAATGTATATTTTTTCTTGAGTTGCAGTGTTGATGTATCGGGCAGTCGCACTTTGAGGAGGACATTCAGAGATGTGGTTGCCTTACATGTATGTTTTCTTTAATACTTTCGTGTTAATGTCCTTTTGTTTCTTATTTCATGACAGATCAAGTAAAATATGACAAACCAGTGAAGAGCTGAGAACCAAACCCTTGTGTTATACTCCCTCTGCTCCTTAATATAAGAGCTACCTAACTAATTTGGGTAGATCAAAGATATGAAATAAATTAGTTGATTATAACAAATGTGATTTGATCTCCCTAAAATACCCATGTGTGATATTAGATTATATATCAATTCATAATTAGGTAAATTAGTTTGTAGAAAAATGATTAATGTGAGAGATCAAATGGATTGGAATCTTATATTTAATATTTTGGACCAAATCCAACCCCCAACTATCTCTTAAATTTGGGACCAGAAGTAATACTTAATTAGGTTGTTGCCTCAATATCCTGAAACATAAGATCAGGAGACTGTTTCAACTTGTTTGAATAGTGAGTTGATAGTGATCAATTATATTAGGAATTTAAGAATTTAAGTTGCATTATATCTACCGATTGTGCAGTCTACTACCTCAAATCCTCAATCACCATTCTGCCCTTATTTATCCCCTTCTGTTTTTTTTTGGTCGCCCATGAAAGAAAATATATCTTTAAGTGTTATAGCCAGATGATAGGTTTTACCTTAATTTCACAATGCAGAAATTTATGTCAATTTTTCATGGTTGGATGATTTAGAAGTTTCATCTGATTGCTTTAATATTGTTAGCAAGATGTATAGGTAAACCAAGATATACTGAAAATGGAAGTTGGTCTGTATCTTTTGTTGCAGGGAGCCACAGGGAGCCTTCCAAGGAGTTGTACCAGCCACTTCAATCCAACTTTGGTAACTATTGTTTTGGGTCTTTCAATAGTATTAAATTAAACTACTACCATAGCATTATTTCATGTTTTTCTCACTTTTTGTTTTTTGACCATGAACATGTTTTGTCACTTAAGAAGCTCAAGCAGTATGAGGAAACATTTCATTACTTGTTCTGTTATGTGATTGTGAATTCAACATTTGATGGTTAGGTTTGTTAATTGATAAATTGCGGTAATTAGAGTTTCTGAACAAAAATATTTGGACCTATACTTTTGTAAGCCCAAACTTAGTATCGTTGTAGAATTTGGAAACTTAGTATGATCAGAATTTCTTATTTTTTGTTGCTAATAGAAGTTTTCAAGTTAGTTCATATCACCCCTTATTATCAACTAGACCTTACCCCATGCAATGCACAGGGAAAAGTTATTGATTTTATGTTGTTCGATAATTGTCTAGCCATAGCATAAATTTTGAGTGTTTTTTTATTAATGAAAAATTTTAGGTGGATATTATTAACAAAGTAATTTAAAGGGAAAGAAAATGGTATTTGAGCATATAGAAAAGTTTACATTGCAGAGTGAATTATATGTGTATGACTCGCTATCTTCACCCAATTTATGTGACAATTTTAAAGGCAAAATGTAATTGATCTTAAATTTTGAATTGATCTATTGATTTATTTGCTTATTTAGAAGTATTCTCACATTTTTTATTTGTTTATTTTGTTCTTAGTGCTTCTTCCCTCAGTATTTAATTTCCAGTGTCAGGACACCACTATTTATTCTCAACGCAGCTTATGATACTTGGCAGGTAAATCCCAATAACCCTGCCTCTTTTGATTTATTA
The DNA here is from genome assembly GCA_037177275.1 of Acacia concinna. Classification (NCBI taxonomy): domain Eukaryota; kingdom Viridiplantae; phylum Streptophyta; class Magnoliopsida; order Fabales; family Fabaceae; genus Acacia; species Acacia concinna. The sequence goes on from JBAGKO010000012.1 coordinate 3,996,666, forward strand.
CTCATGAGAAATACCATAATTGTCTTATTAAACTTCACAAATTACTCTAGTCTTCCTTAAAGAAAGCATATTGGTGAAGGCTATAAAATTGATTTAAAAGTAAATTCCTTTACACACAAGAATTTCATAATTTTGTTGGATATTTTAGGATGAATCAGGAACATGTAATATCTAACACTTTAACATTCTGATCCCTATTGTGCAATTCCTTTCACTTTTATCAGATTCAGGCCAGCCTAGCGCCGCCGTCAGTGGATCGTCGTTGGAATTGGGCTGAGTGCAGAAAAAATTATGCACGTTGCAGTGGTTCACAGATTCATTATCTTCAAGGTAGTTTAGTTGAACTCCAAGAATATTTATTTATTGAATCTGTATGCTTTTAATAGTTGTAGTTTCAAGTTGTTAGTTGGTCTTTTCATATTTCAACTGTTCCCTTTAATGTTGTCAAACCTTGTACAATGTAGGATTCCGGGACCAAATGCTTAATTCTGTAAGGGGCTTTTCGAGGGCCCGCAAAAATGGATTCTTCATAAATTCATGCTTCGCACATTGTCAGACCGAAAGGCAGGACACTTGGTTTGCCTACAATTCTCCCCATATTGGAAACAGAGTATGTGCATTTTAGATCATTTGTTATGATTTATGAACAATCCAAACTTACTACCATATTTTTCTCTCTCAAAGTGCTATATGCATGGGCAATTTGTAATTATAGAGAATCCGGTTTAGATGAACTTGTTTCTAAATAAATAAATCCTAAATTGCTTCAAAGCTAATGGCCTTTGACCTTAGTAGCATGAAAGATCCTTTGTAAGTGAGAAGTCGTGAGTTTGATCTTATCAGCCCTATTCCCTAAATCTTTAAAGAGAACACAAAAATCACAAATCCATCACATGCCATGTTTATATATATATATATATTTTAATTTAACTTTCTGATATTTGCTTTATGGACTTAAGAGCTTATTTCTCTCTCTAATACATGTCTAAAACACATGCAGGGGATTGCACAGTCTGTTGGGAACTGGTTTTTTGACAGAGTGGGAATACAGGCTATTGGATGTGCTTACCCTTGTGACAAAACCTGCCATAATTTGGTCTTTGAGTGAAAAATAGAGCTGCCTTAAAATAGCATTCTTCAAGATTTTTTTGGTTTTACTCTACCATTACATTGCCAATATATCATTGGAATTGGAATGTTTTAAAGTTAGGACCTTTGTTAGAAGAAGAAAGCTGTGTTATTAAAACCAGATCACAGCCATAGAAGCATTTCTAATACTCATTCATTCAAGCGAATCTGCTGGTTGGTATTTTAAAGGTTGATTATATCACATTATTGTGAGCTTGTAAATCAGAATTTCTGTCTCTGCAACTTCATTGTTAGTTTTTTTTAATGACTTGTATTCAGTTGTGCACGGGTTGTGTTGCCAGGAGAAAATATTGTTGCCTTGGTAATGATAGGTTTTCTGATTATAATGTCCCTGTTTTCTTCCTGGGTTTTCTTTATTATCAAAGTGGCTTGCTTATTTATGTAAAGCTTTATTTTTTTGAAAAAAGTAATTCATTATGGAAATTTTTTTAAAAATAAATTGGAATTCAGAAAGTTTGGACCCACAGTAGTCAATAAACTGATAAAGATTTTGTCAGTCTGAGGGCCTTATCCTGTTTGGTGTGAGTGTTTCCCTACTTAAGTAGTGGTGGCTGAAGAAAATAAGGAGCATTGGGTTAATATGATGTTTGGCACTGGCGGTAAAGAAAAGTCAAAAGTGATAGAAAGTAATAAGCTCTTTACATATGGCTTTTGAGGGAAGGAGATCTCCTCATTGTCTAATTTTCTTCTTATTTATCACAGTCCAATCTCAACCCTTCATTTATATATATCATGGGCATCTATTTTTTATTTTTTAATTTTTACTGGTGAGATGTAAGGATGAGGAGAAGGATGAGAAGAGAAACCTGACTCGCTTTGGAGAGCATCAGCGTTAGCATTTTTTATTATCGTCTTGACTTGTAAAATACCACCAACAACAACACTCTCTCTCACTGACTTCTCACACACATGCACTTAATTCTTTTTTTTTTTGGTTGATTATGCATTTATATATATTAATATTTTTCTACCCCATTTTTTTAACAATAAACATAATAATAAAATATTATTATTTCTATATTTTCATTCCTCTAATTTCTTTTACTTTCCTAACTTATAGTTTGAATACTGATTTTTCTCATAAATATCATTTCTTTAATTATACTTAAATCCTAATATAAAAATTAGAATGTTACATGGTGCAACTTTTAAACTGATGTGGATTTTAGGAAAGGGGAACGAGAAAATATCAGTAACGAAAATAATAATCATCAATTTGTAGAAGGAACATCTAATAGAAGTTCGATCCAAATGAACCATTTATCAGAGACCATCTAGTTAGGGATATATATGTTATATAATTACAAATGAACAATTAATTTAAATACTATAATGTTATTATTTTTCCCTTCAAAATTAATAGGGATAACGTGAAAAGAAAATTCCCGCTCCTTATATTAAATCATTATTATTATTTGACATACATGACAACATCTTTTTTCAAACATATAACTTTAAGAAAAATTATCATAAGTCACTTTTCTACTTATTTCATTTAAACACAAGGGATTTATGAAAATAAGTTACTTCTGCTACCCTTATCTAAACACAATTTATTTTTAATAAATTACTTATTTTTATAAATTACTTCTGATAAACTATTTATAAAAATAAATTACTTATTACATCGCTCATCCAAATGGGCTATTATTCTTACATTTATATGTTGGGAAAGAAAGTGAAACAAGACAACAAAGTTGCATATAGATTTCATATCATAATTATATTAGCTTATGTTTTCCCTCTTTTTGTTTGAAAATGTACCCTCTATATTCACAAGTGAACCAAGACGAAGGGAAATCGGCCGGTAATCAATAGTGAGTGAAGCTTTGCGAATTTTGAGTTTTTTTTTTCCTCCCATCTTTTTGTAATAGGAGAGCGAAATGTAAAAAACATATATATATATATATATATATGCTCATTTAAAAGGTACTTTTTTAAGAAAAAGATTATTCACATTACTTAAGTAGATAGTTGCACTCAAATGCCTTCATCATCATGCATCATTCTCCTAATTTTCAGTTTTAGATTTTAGCTTAATTTTTTCCCCTCCATTTTACTGTTCCAAGTATAATACGTATAAAGATAATGTAATTAAATGCCTTTTCTATAACAAAAAATGTAACAAAAATGGCTGAAAATATTTATATCAAATATTATCTAAATTAGTGTGATATTATGTCTTGCACTTTTACTAGATTAGTTACGACAATGGGAAAGGGGTTCATTTTCATTATCTTCGATAATTTCTGTCTCTCATAACCATTACCCAACATCTGTATTATTAGAAAAAGAAATCGTTTCTCATCCTCCAAACAAAATTCTATTTTCTATTACATACCTCAATATTTGGTGCTCCAAACAAATCCTTTCGTCAAGACCAACGTTTTGTTATTAGTGGACTTAACAAATGCTGAAGTGCATCTTACTTGTCACATAATATACAAGATACAATGCTATGTGTAGGTGGGCAGAATAATGGAGAAAAAGAAGAAAAAAATGAATACTAAATTTAAAAACTTTTATAAATAATAAAGAAATTTATTATTTTTAAGAGTTTTTTCTTTAATTTTCTTTCCCATATAATTTTCTTTCGATTTAAATATAGAAAAATAGGGTTACGTTTTAGACATCTAATACTATTAAAAAGCACCAAGTCAAAATTTCTCTAGCATATTATTAGGCTCTGGGCAACAAAGTTTTCATTTTTTTTTTTTTACTATTTCTCAACATATTTGGATAGAGCTTTAATGTTAGAAAGATGAATACAATCTTTTAAGAAACATTTTCGTGTTCTCATCTTTCTTGTGCACCGTACAAGAGAAAATGTGTACTTTCTCAAATACAACACTTGTTCTGTTGCTCACATGCTAAGCTCATCTATTTGCACATCAACGTCTGATCCATTCTACACAGCAAAAAATAACTCCGCCATCTCAACGATCTTAACGAGACATCTCAGCTAATTCAAAGAAGCCCTGGAATAATAAATGGAGAAATTACAATTGCCACTTTCGAGATGTGGCTAAACACTCGAACCACATGAAACCTTTCTCCTTGTTTTTGAATGTTACACCCAGCAGACTTGGGTTTAGTTGTCATTAATGTTTCCTAGAATATTTGCTATCGGGTTTTCCATTAAAAACGTAACATGAGAAACAATTTTTTCAAAGATCCAGCCTGAGATGCTAAACTGGAGAATATATATCTACTTGTCATGTTTTTAAATAAGAACCTGATAGCAAAAAATACCTTGAAACTGTACCTAACTCTTGGCGTTCAAAACTTGTGAATCTTCCTCTGGGAGTGTAGACGTGGATGGCTGGTTCTGGTTGGCATGGAACTTTTCTAGTTGACGTGCAGCAGAAATTTTTTCTGCTTCAACTTGCGCTAGCAAAGCCTGTTGCTCCATTGCTTTTAGCATTTCCTCTGAAGTTTTTTCCTTCCCTTCTAGCTGCATTTTCATTATAATCTCAGCTTCCTCATCAATCGGTTTGAAGTATTCTTCGACAGCTGCTTCCTGAATGGATGTTACAGCAAATTTGAGTTCGTCATTCCAATGAATCATAGAGGAAAAGATAACAAAATGCAATCAAACATAGGTGAACTTTTTTTCACATAATAGAAAAACATCTCATCAAAGACAATCACGATGGAATGCGAGTGATGCAGCATTGGGGAAACAACAATCTAGTTTTCTTTCAAATAGCTAGTGTAGATCCTGAAATACAAGATCACCAAAATGTAAATGCTACATAAGAAGTTCTGGAATGCATAGAGTACAATTTTTTTTTTTTCAGAAAATAGTTCTTTCCAGATTAGATACTGTGCCAGTCAAATTGGTGAACCGAAGATAAGGACCGCATTTAAACGTTTTTGTTCAGTTTCCATAATTTAAAATGCAAGAGATTTAGCTTACTGTCTCTTCCAACTTCTTGTTTAAAGCCTGCATTTCTTCAACCATACGGCGAACCTCAGATATAATAATCTGCTCAGGTACTTTGTTCAAAGCTGCCTTCCTCTCTTGTGCCTATCATAAACAAAAGTCACACACACCAGAGTGGGGAGTAAATATACCAAATATCAGAAACAAATTGAGGCATGAAGTAGCTGATAGTTCACATCAGATGAAAATTCACATTGGTGAGAAAGGGTTAAGATTATTTTAGCCTCTTTTGATAAGGAGCTTGGCAGCAATGAAAAATAAAAACATTTGAAGTCCAATATTTTTTACGTTGTTTTTCCTATATTATAGGATTCTCATATTTTTATTTGGGAAATTGTATACTGTTGCTTCTTCAAAGTTTGCTCCTTAATCAGATAACTGATAATCATGAACTTTCCTATTAATAACAGGTACCATTAAAAATATGCAAATGACCCAGCACTTCATTTATGGTACATTTGAAATAATTTGACCCTAGGATATCTGGAGACTATCACGCTTAACAAAAAATAGCCTTGTTTCCTACATAAACAATCTTCACACATTTTTCTTAAATGGTGAATGCATACCAAAGTCCTGACACATCAAAAAATTTCTATTTTCTCTTGATTGAATTAAAATCCCATCGCTGCAGCTTTATATAAACAGAGGCCTAGTATGTGATTTATCACACCTCAGATTAGGCAAGTCTCACTTGATTTTTAACATCTGAGGCTCACATCTTTCCCTCGCACAGAACCACAGCTACATTTAAGAAAATACCAGTTCATTTGTCAATTTAATCTTCTCACTTAGCTTCTAAAAGGGAACAGTTGCTGGTTCAAAAACATGATTGTTGTCGTTGAGACAAGAGAACAAATCATACCTGTTTTAGTTGATTCTCCAACTTAAGCCTGAAAGTTCGTATTCTTCGCTCCTCATATCCAGAAAGTACTCGTACATAAAATAGAGCTTTTCTTCCGAACTCTAAGAACCTTTTCATGTTAACCAATGATCACCAACTAAATTTATTATCTTTTTCCTGCAAGAACAAGATTTTCCGCCTCAGAGATACCATAATCAAGGTTTGATCAGAAGTAATTCACATGAAAGTTTTGAACGAATGCATTCACAAAGCTTTTTCATGGATGCCCCATGGAATCGAACATAGACAAACTATCACCAAGTGAAAGATATTATACATGGAAAAAGTGCTAAGTCCAAATCTTTTTATTTCATTTCTGATTGTCTAATAGTATAAATTATATAGCAATATGTACCTCTCACCTCTCCCTGATGATATTAAAAACTAATTACTACAAAGAAAATCCAGTAAGAAAATTCGTTTTGATCAATCGTCATATGACATATGATGTTTTACTCGTTTAGGCGCACATTTCTTTAGTGCTGAAGTCAAAAAAAAAAACAAAACAAAAAAAAAGGGAAACGAACAACAGAGTGGAGAGTTGTCTAGAGAAGAATCTGAAGGCAAGATGCATGTCAACATAATTAGGAATTGATATCGGTTATGGAGGCAGCTACTAAAAATAATGAAGAACAAAGCTAGGATACTTAGCATAATAAGGCACAGGTAATGTTCTCCCAGGATAATTTCAAAATGGCCGAATTACAATTTATCAAATCCTAAAGGAGTCCTAGAATTTCCCATTACTCTAAAATGGTATACCAAAAAAATACAAAAAGATCAGTCCAGTTTTAAAGCATCCGTTTCACTCCAACGAATCTTTGCAACTTCCAACAGATCGGGAATTTAAAGAAGAAAATAAAAGAGATCATAGGGGAGTTTTACCAGTGCCGAATGGAGCACACGCATCCAACGAATTGAATCACAGACGATCGGCGGCGGCGAATGGTGCCTGGGTATGAGAGATTCGATAATCTATGAGCTATGCGTGGGGCGAGGAAGGATCACTGGCGCTTCAGCTACAGTCAGACTCAAATGATAAATCCAAAAATATATTAAAAGGGGAAAACGTAGACGACGTCGTTCCTCTCTTTGCAATTTACTTCTCCCTCCTTTTATTTAAATTAACAAAATTAATTAAGTTAGTTAATATGATATGTTTTTTTCTAAAATACTTAATAATTTTATTTAACTCTCTCATTTCACCCTTATTTTATTCTTGTTGAAGAAGCACCAATATTAGTCAATTAAAAAATATTAACAAATATAGTCATAATATAAAACATTTTAACTAATTTATTAGATTTAAGAAATAATAGTTCACTCGTTAAATATACCTTAAATTAAAAAAAAAATCAAACTTACCCCTATTAAAGGTTTCAAATAAGAGAAAGCATAAAAAAAGCTACATTTAAGTATAAACTATATGGGCAAAATTAACTTATTTTTATGTTTTTCAAGACAAAAGCACAATAAACTTATTTTATAGGGGCATATGACGCTATTAAGTTTTTTAAGTATTAAAATATATATAAAACATATAAAATACGATAATTTTGACACAACTGCTAAGTGGAAGCTAACAGATATTATGTAGTCTCACATAATGGACATATGTCTTCTTCTTCTTTTTTCCCTCCATTTGACCATCAATGTACTTCTAAAATCTATTTGGTCTAGCCATCTCCTACATACCGGCTCATGTAGGCTCCACACTTAGATTACTAGTGTAATAGCCCTTAAAAAAAATAAATATAATACATTATTATGAATAAATATTTATATTTTGGGGCATAAATACTAATGGTCTTAACAACAATGTAAGTGAATTACTATTTAAATTAAATATTGTGACTCTAAAATAAAGAGAAGTTTGTAGTTTGGTGGTGTTGATAGTGATGGAGCTAATTAGAGACAAAGGGTTCGAATCTTTACTCCTCCTTTGGAGGCCTTTATTTTCTTTAGGTCAAGTTTAAATTACCAAACTATCCTTCTACAATTTTTTTTTAAATATAAAGCAGCAGCTTGTTCTTTTTTTTACTTTAAGTGAGAGAAGAACAGAGATGAATGTAGAAGCTTCCCTTGAATTTGAAGCCCCACCTTTGTAGCCCTCCCATTTTCCTCCGTCCTTCCTTGCCATTGTCAGCGTGCACAAGCCCAAGAATTGTCTCCATTTTCCTCCGCCGTGCTGCTACTGCTCTTTCCTTTCCCAGCTTGGTGTTTTCAATATCTTCCCCTTCCTCTGTTTCTTCATCTTCCTCAGTTTTGTGGTTGTTGTAGTGTGTGGTTGAGGGAATCCTTGCTTTTTGCTGCACTTTCTTCTCAGCTAGGAACTCCATGTGTGTGTGGTAAGCTTAAGATTTCTTTTATTCTTCTAGTTGTTGTTAGCTAAAGCTGAGTAATGTTGGTGCCTTCCCTTTTCGTATTGCCCGAGTCTTGTGAGGAAAGAAGAATTGAGAATATGTTTCATGGATGCGGCCATTCACTAAACGAGAAAGGGGA
>JBAGKO010000012.1:4012221-4040997 GCA_037177275.1 Acacia concinna
ATGGTGGAATATAATTTTTTATTGGGGAAATATTTTTTAATAATATTATTTAATTACTTAATATTTTTAATATTTAATGGTAGCAATTATAAGGTAGGGTTATTTGTGGGACAATATAGTTAATTTCAAAAGTTATAAATGTTATATTGTCTTTTCCCCTAAATTATAGGATGCATGCATTCTCATTAATGAGTCCAAACAGTGTAATCATGATTACATCAAATGATGTAATCTAGGTTACAAATGTAATCCTCTTTACATTACAATAAACCTAACCAAACGTCGCAATTGGCATGTTTACATAGGATTATATGTAATCCTCTCACATGTAATTGAACCAAACGAGTTATAATAAAGTTAGGGCTTGTGTTGAAATTGTCACATTTTGTAAAGTTTATATACATTTTAGCACTAAAAAAAACTTTATAGTGTCACATGTCCCTATTAAAAAAAATTTGTTGTTAAAATTACACCTTTATCTTTTTTAAAAAAAAACAGGACATTTTTTGTTGTTATACATTTGGGCCTACAGATAAAGCCCATGAAAATTTTGGGCCTTAGGAAAATGAAGTCGTTAGACGTGATCTATCATACTACGGTGGAGTGGAGCATCCACACGCCGTCCCCTCCTGCGTTTAACCAAGCGATCCCTTTCCCGATTTCTCTGTTTGGAAGTGACCTTCGTCAACTCTGAGAGCCATGAAGCGCCCGATCGATGACATCACTGTGCCTTTGGCTTCTTCGACTTCGTCCTCCGCCGCCGCCGCACCTTCGAAGCCGGTGTTCTTAACGAAAGCTCAACGTGAACAATTGGCTCTTCAGCGACGCCAAGAAGAAATCGCCGAACAAAGACGCCGTCAGGAACAGCTTCTTTCTCGGAACCGCCCATCCGACCCAAACGCCGATTCTAAACCCTCCGATTCCGATCGACGCGACCGTGACCGTGACCGTGACCGCGACCGTGACCGCGACCGCGACCGTGATCGGGACCGTGATAGGGAGCGGGAGCGGGAGCGCGACCGTGAGCGTGAGAGAGAGCGAGAGCGAGATAGGGCTCGCGATCGGGACCGTGAAACAGAGCGCAGGAACCGCGAGAGGGAGCGTGAAGAGGAGGCTAAAGCCCGCGAACGTGCTCGGGTTGATAAATTGCAAGAGCGGGAGCGGGAGAAAGAGCTTGAATCAATTAAGGAGCAGTATCTTGGTTCGAAGAAGCCTAAGAAGCGGGTTATCAAACCCAGTGAGAAGTTTCGGTTTTCCTTCGATTGGGAGAACACGGAGGATACTTCTCGTGACATGAACACTCTTTACCAGAATCCTCACGAAGCGCAGCTTCTCTTTGGCCGGGGCTTTCGTGCTGGCATGGACCGTCGTGAGCAGAAGAAACTTGCTGCTAAGAATGAGAAGGAGATGCGGGAACAGATCCGGAAGAAGGAGGGCGTGGACGAGAAGCCCGAAGAGGCTGTTGCACAACGGCGAAAGGAGGCTGCTGCTGAGCTCTATGATACATTTGACATGAGAGTTGACCGCCATTGGAGCCAGAAGAAGCTTGAGGAGATGACTGAGAGGGATTGGCGTATATTTAGGGAGGATTTCAACATTTCCTACAAGGGTTCTAAAATCCCTCGTCCAATGCGTAGCTGGGTTGAGAGTAAGTTGAGTGCTGAGCTATTGAAGGCGGTTGAAAAGGCTGGGTACAAGAGCCCTTCTCCCATTCAGATGGCTGCTATTCCTCTTGGTCTCCAGCAGCGTGATGTCATTGGCGTTGCAGAGACAGGTTCAGGGAAGACTGCTGCCTTTGTGCTTCCCATGCTGAGTTACATCACAAGGCTTCCTCCTATTAGTGAAGAGAATGAGGCTGAGGGTCCCTATGCTGTCGTCATGGCACCTACACGTGAACTTGCACAGCAGATTGAGGATGAGACCGTGAAGTTTGCTCAATATCTTGGAATCAAAGTTGTTTCCATTGTTGGTGGCCAGTCAATTGAAGAGCAAGGTTTTAAGATAAGGCAAGGTTGTGAAATTGTAATTGCCACTCCAGGTCGGTTGATTGATTGCTTGGAGAGGCGTTATGCTGTCCTAAATCAGTGTAATTATGTTGTTCTTGATGAGGCTGACCGCATGATTGACATGGGATTTGAGCCTCAAGTTATGGGTGTCCTGGATGCAATGCCTTCCAGCAATCTGAAACCAGAAAATGAAGATGAAGAGCTTGATGAAAAGAGGATTTACAGAACCACTTATATGTTTAGTGCCACCATGCCTCCAGCTGTTGAGCGGCTTGCTAGGAGATACTTGAGGAACCCTGTTGTTGTAACCATAGGCACTGCAGGAAAGGCTACTGATTTGATCAGCCAGCATGTGATTATGATGAAGGAATCTGAAAAGTTTTTCAAACTGAAACGGCTGCTTGATGAACTTAATGACAAAACAGCAATTGTATTTGTTAACACTAAGAAAAATGCTGATATGGTTGCAAAGAATTTGGATAGGGATGGCTACCGTGTAACCACTTTGCATGGTGGCAAGTCACAGGAGCAGAGGGAGATTAGTCTTGAAGGATTTAGGACCAAGAGATATAATGTCTTGGTTGCTACTGATGTTGCTGGGCGTGGGATTGACATACCTGATGTGGCTCATGTCATAAACTATGACATGCCTGGAAATATTGAGATGTATACTCATCGTATTGGACGAACTGGTCGTGCTGGGAAGACAGGTGTTGCTACAACGTTCCTGACTCTTCAAGACAGTGATGTCTTTTATGACCTCAAACAGATGCTCATTCAGAGTAATAGTCCCGTCCCTCCTGAATTGGCCAGACATGAGGCTTCAAAATTCAAGCCAGGCTCTATTCCTGATAGACCACCTAGACGAAATGACACTGTATTTGCACATTGAAAACTTAGTTGTCGTATAGGCAGTTCCAAGAGGGAGCACTGACGTTGTGGGTAATAAGGAGTTTTTGGGATGGTTGAACAGTTTGCTAATGAAGCTATGGGGGCATAATCTGCCTTTTCTATACGTATCACTTTGTATTTAATTGAATCCCAACTATCCTTTAGTGCCGGTAATCCTACTTTTGCCTATATTTTGCCTCACAAATGTTACAGCTCTTCTGATTTTTTGTCTTAGAAATTGCTTGTGTTAGGGGAGAATCCTTGATTGATGTTTTTCGATTGACCTCAATCATTTCAATCATATAGTAATTTGTCTTTTTCTGATCTGTTTATGATTTAATTTCCTTATGCAGGATATCGTTGTAATACTATTGTAGTGTATAATAGTTTTGGATTAATTTTGTAGGATCTAAACGCTTTTAAAGCTTTGCTAATTTCTGCAATTAGAAGGGATTGTATTCTACTATGTGGGATCATTTGAATGAACTGATTGTGCTAAAATCTGATCTCTCCATGCTATATGCCTTCTCACTCTGTTTCATATTATGTGTTTTTATGAAATATGTTTTTGATTAACGTGGCTGTTAACTTGGCCAAATCTTTCCCTATTGAGGAACTAATTTAATTATGTTTATAAGAGGTTTTTACAATTTTAGCATTTTGCTTTTATTGAGGGATTAGTTTAAATCATGCAGAATGCATCTTCTATCTCATTGCCTCGTTGTCTTATAGGTTGTGGATTTTGGGTAGAGTTGTCCTGTTCGTTGCTCATGTTGCAAGGTCTACATAAATCCTTTCATGAAAGTTGTTGATCATGGAAAATTACTTCTTCTGCTATTTGGATGGTCAGTAACATTTATTTCTTCTAGACAAGTACTGATCTTATTTTGTACTCCCTCTGGTGCTAAATGCAAGTTACAATTTTTGGAATATGACCGGTCCTTTTTATAACTTGTTTTGTTTTTGGTACAATAACCTACACTTTATACTTGTATGAAAATTTAATTCCCTTTTTCCATTTAGCCCAATTAATTACATATGTCTCTCATCTCTTTTCCCTGCTCATTCTAATCTCTTTACCTCCTTACAACTCACCCTCTCCATAAACAATGTTAATTTGGACAAATTACTTCCTTTTACGCATTTGTCATCTATCACCAATTTTAGCCAACTTTTTTATCTACGTAATTCAGTTATTTGTAGCTTATATATAGGACCGGAGGGAGTAGTTTTAGCTTTGTTAGATTATTTGTTAATGTGTAATATGGAAGTTGCCGACAGTGTTAATATGTTCTTTAGTTTCTTTTCTGTTGGTTTTGGAAAGGGGCTCAGGAAAGAGCATGACTCTACTTTGACAGGCAGAGTTGCATGTTGGTTGACTCACGACTGTCATGAATCGAATGTCAAATTTTTTGCTAAAGCACATTTGACACAATGGTAAATTTTGAAGTATTTGACTATGATCTCAAGTTATGTCATGTGTATCACACTATCCATGTCTTGGTGAACACAAGGAGTTCCTAACGCATATTTAGACTCTTAACTATTTAAAATTTGGTTGACTGGTTCATTGACAAGTCCCCCATGTATGACTGATATCTCTTGGCACCTGTATAATGGGATCCTTTATTGTTTGGCATTGTAACACGGTCAACCATACTGATTGTGCAAAGGGGTTCCTTTGAAAAGGTATCCCAAGATGAGAGAGTTGCTGTTGCAGAAGTGTTTCAGGGTACAGAGTTAGCACCAGATCTAAAGAGTTGGCACCGATTAGTTTTGCCCAAACTTTGGCATATGATGTACAGAAAGATGGCAGATTCCAAAACAACCCAGTTCTTGAAGTTCTTTAGACCATATCTCTTGAACAAATTTCCAGTATGGTACTACTTTGCTCTAACATTGTATCACTTGACATGCTTAGATGTCTGCTCAAATTGCATTGGATTGATAGACTTGTTTGCCTTTTCATCAGCAAGGAGATTGTTGTGAGGCATTGCTTCAGTTGGTTCTGAACATGTGTTTTGAAAGGGATATGTGAGATGGTAATATTTAAAACTGTAGAATAGAGTTGAGGAATGTGTGTGTAGATTTTTTATTTTTCCTTGGCCAGCTCTCTGGGTGTATATGGAATATAAAAGAAAATTGAGTTTTATATGAGCATTTTAAACAAGTTAAGATGTATATACTCCTTTAGGTACTAAACATAGGTTTTACTTTATCAATGCAGTTATTTAAGTTTGTTAAATGCAATCATTATGTGAAGGGTTAAGTTAAGAGGCAAATATGCTCATGAATTTTTTTTTTTGTAAAAATGCTTACAAACTTTTATAAATAGGGCAAAAATGATATAACCATTATTGACAACGAACATCTGTTACTTTCTTATGTGGGTCCCACCAATATCCATTTGTCCACCAATTCTCAGTTATATCAATTTGCTTCCTCTCACTCAGGCACTTCTCTGGCCCCCTCAATAGCTTCTCAACAATTCTTCCCAATTCCTTCAGATCCTCCTCAGTCAAGAAGGCGTCATAACTTGTTTGGATAAACACCCGTAAACTATTGCCACACCTAATTCCACCCTTGCCCATCTTGTTCTCTTTAAAATTATGTGTGAGAGAGGGAGCGTGAGCGAGAGAGGGAGCTGTGTGAGAGAAGGGGAGGAGAGAGAGTGACCCAGACTAAGATATAAAAAATCGGACCGGCCAAAAAACCGGTTACGGTATGGGTTCAAGGTTCAACTGGGTCGGACTGGGGTTCAACTGGGCATATTAAAATATTATAATTTAGATGTTATTACTAAATACCTAAGTGATAAGCTAATAAATTACTAATTTGTGTGAATTATTAGGCTTAAGTAGTGTAACACGCTACACAAAATTAGCTACGACGGTCTCACTAGCCGGTTAGTGGGTGGGGTCAAAGGGCAACGCCCCTTGCGGGGGTTGCAAGGGGCAGCGCCCCCGATGCTTTTGAAAAATAAGAGATACTTTAAAAAAAATGCTTTGTTCCTGTGAATTCTCGCTCAGTTTCATAAATAAATGAGAAGTATTTTTTTAAGAAAAAAAAAACTAGACTGGTCGGTTTTCCCGGTCGGACCGGCCAGTTTGACCGGTTCGACCGGCCGTTGACCAGGTCGAACCGGTCAACGGCTATATAGGTGACCGGACCGGACCATGGATCGGTTCCCGGTCGAACTGGCCGGTCCAGTTCGGTTTTTTTTACAGTGACCCAAACTAAGAATATGCGGACAAGTGGAAATTGGTGGGACCAACAAAAGCAAAAGTAACGGCGGTTTGTGATGGTTAACGGTTAAGTTATTTTTGCCCCATTTATAAAAGTTTGTAGGTATTTTTACACCAAAAAAATGTTTATGGTGTTAGATGCACATTTGATAAAAGTTTATGAGCAATTTTGCCTCTTTAACTCTTATGTTAAAAAAAAGGGAGAATGGCAAAAAACATACTATTTAACTTTCAAAATCCCAAAAAAATAATTTCCTATAACAATAAGTTGTTATTTGCTATATAAATTTAGTTAATCTTTATACTATTATAGTCAACAAGCTTATGAAATTCAAGTAGTATTTAATTGTCATTCTCTCCAAAATATATATATATATATCTAACTTTACTTGAAATACTGTTTTGTCTGATAAGTTAAATTTAAGGGTTAAGTTTTTCAGGATTCTTAAATGATATATATTATGCAAAGGGTAATGCCATAATACAATACTTAGGTGGATTAAAATTTTATATATAGGTAAAGTATAACAAGTTAAAGTTATATTTCCCCATCAAGAGTTATGACTCCAAAATCACATTGGTATCAATTTTTCTTTTGGATTTTAAATTTTTATAAAGTTGTAGTTACACTTTTCAATCAAGAGTTATGACTCTAAAATCACATTTGTACCAATTTTTCTTCTTGGTTTTAAATTCTTATAAAGGGCATAGGTGGTTGTTAGATTAGGAGGCTTTATTGCTTTAAGGCTAGAAATCAGGACCTAAAAATAGAAATCATGCCATGTCGCTCAAGTTCATAAAGCATTGCAAGTGCTGCAGAATCATATGAAGTTTTCTTATCTGCCTTAGGATCTCCAGTACACTCCATTGTGCCACAGTTTGGAATCTGTAACATTATTTTAGACACAAAGCTGTTGAAGCCATGCCTTTTCTCACACCCTTCTCCAAATTCAACCGGAGTTCTGTGTATGCACCCAAATAAAATTAAATTAATTAGACAAAGCTGAAAATTCTAAAAGAAATCAAGACTATAAACTGAGTTAGAACCACTTTTCTTGGACTGCATGTTTCAATTCTCAACGATGCATCTTATATATGCTTGGAAGTGCTTCTTGGGAAGATTAATAAATTATTCCTCCGGTTCACATTTGTCTAATTTAATTAGACTAAAAAATGTAAGTTAAGTTAATTAATATACTATGTATTTTCTAAAACACCCTAATCATTTTCTTTAATTTCTTCATTCCCTCTCTCTCTTGATTATTATTGATGGACCATTAATAGGAGTAAATTTAAAAAAGATTGACAAATATAAAAACTATGTTATATTTATGACTAAAATCAACTTCCTAAATATATTTTATATTAATGAGTGGAGGGGATATTATGCAAAAATGGGTTGACTTCAATTTAAATTACCTGGATTTAGTTTCTTTGGTTCTAAATATAGGCATTGGCCACTGTAATGTCTTGCATATTCCAAATATTGAGGTCCGGGGTCCACCTTTGCTCATGTTTATTGGTCCAATAATAACTGCAAAGGTAAAACATAAAGTTTATTTATTTAAAAAAAACAGAGATAAAAGTTTAGACAAATAAAAATGGTTATTATAAAACGATCATGCTACAACAATGGCCAAGAGGTTCCAAAATTTTTAATTTGAACCAAGGACAGAGCGCCCTTGAAGTAACTAGCATCTTATTCCAATCAGATGTTCCAAATCACAACAAAAATTGCATTTGCCACAGTATTTATCCCTCTGTTTTTTTTTTCCTGTTCAAAAACTAAATGTACACAGTTTTGACTGAACGTACATAACTCCACTGCATCCCCCAGTTATAAACCAATTTGGATCGACTTAGAAAAAGGAGGAATTTAGAAAAAGTTTTCCATTAAAAAATTTATTGGTGAGAAGGACCAAACTTGGAGAACTAGTACTCTTTGTTTACAAAATTTGCGTATTACTCATGCTTTCTATATATAAAAAGTTGTCAGGTCTTTTTTATCAATAAAATTTTCAATAGAGGACTTTGCTCTAATTTTCCCGTTAAAAAAAAAAACTTTTATATGGTAACATATAAATATATGAGAGAAGTTTTATCTCGTAAAATATAAAAGTGATTATTTGTAATGAAACCTGGTTTGATAAGTATAAAATTAATATAGAGGAAAGGGATTAAACAAACCTGGGGTGGTAGGAATGATGCTGCAAGTTTTCCCAAAACACTCATTGATTGAGAAAGAAGCATTAGCTGATTCCTGTGGACACTGATCACTTTCAGTTGTTATCTTTTGCTTTCCTTTCCTGAAAGATTCCTCAGAAGTTACTTGGCTACATATTTTCATACATGAAGAAGAAGTAATGAAATCTGAATCAGAATCCCTTTTTCTCCTCTTGGAAATGTCATTGGGGTTTGAAATATCCTTCTTCTTCTGTTGCATTCCAAGTATCACGTCATTAGAAAGTTGTGAGGCACAATGAAAACAAAAGTACAAACTCCCATTCTTAATATAGGAGATACTTAACTAATTTGGATAGATTAATTAAATGAAATGAATTAATTAATTATAACAAATGTAACATGATCTCGCTAAAATGTCTCTATGTAACATTAGATTTTATTAAACCTCTAATCTTAATATAAGAGCTAGTTGATTAATTTGGGAAGGTTAAGGAAACTAGTTATGTTAGTTATTTGTAACAGATATAGGTTGATTTTTCTAAAATACCATATTTTATAATGATTACCCTTGGATAGAAACCTCTTAATGCACACATTCAATAGGGATATTTTGAGAAAAAATTATAAATTTGGGAGACAAAATGGATTGGAGTCTTATATTTAGAACCAAATTCATCCTTCAATTAGCTTTTGCATTAAGGACCCGAAGTAGTATATCAGTTTATAATGGGGTAAAATAATAATTATACGAGATAAATTGGATTAAGGTCTTAAAACCAAATCCAAACCCCCTATTAGCTCCTATTTTAAGGACGAAACAAAGTAGTTTATTCTTACGGAAGCGAACAAACCTCAAGTTCGGCTAACAAGCAGCTTGCAGCTGCTGCTTTGGCAGCCTTTTTGTTTCGTTCACAGCCTCTTCCAACTAATAAGACATCTTCCATCTGCAATCTAAGTTCAGAATGAACAATGTCTCCCACTTGTATGCATCTTTCTTTTATAAAGTAGCCAAGAGAATCACACATTTCATTTAGTGTACGTAGAGAAGGCAGTTTTAGGCTTTCAGGAGTCACTATTGGAGACAACAGTGGTTCAAAGATTCTCCATACTTTGTTCAGATCAAGTTTGGTATCAATCAGTATTGCACCAGCAATGCTTTCCACCATGTCTCCAAGAGCCTAAAAAAATATATTTAGTTTGAATAATAATACGCTCTGATAAAAATAACACAGAAAACTGTTGTGAAGGGACATTTTTAGGGTGATTTCGTTTATAAAAGAGGCGTCCAGCAAGACAATAATGAATTGACAAGTAAACTATGAAGCAAAAATATGTTGACCCTCTAATCTTCCTAAAATATGAATCCTAGCATGACATGGGATATATCAAGCAAAACAATGTTATTCAAATTATTGATCGATCGAAATATTAGGAAATGACTTCAATTACTCCTTTGTTCTGTATTATAAGACGCCTTCTAGAAAGTGTTTTTGGTTCTTTTTATAAGACATTTGATATTTTTAAGGAATATTAAATATTTTTTTTATATATGCCCATATTAAAAAAGGATAGTGAGTGGCAGTAGAAATTAATATGATGTTGGGGTTGTGGACTTGTTTCTTACCTTTGGGGCTTTGGACTTATTGGGAGGCACAGTGATGGACCTCACAAACTCAGTTACTTGGCTTTGAAGAAACCCAGAGCAGTGAAGAAGATGAGGTTGAAGGTTCCGTCTGATGCAAACATGAGCAAAGTTTTCATTGCTGACTGCATTTGAACGCAAATCAGTCAATCTTCCTGGATCAATATCTTGGTAGTTCTGGTAGAGGTGCCACGTAATGAGAAGACCCAAAACTGAATCGCCCAGAAATTCAAGCCTCTGTGAGAAGAAAAGGTAAATAAGTACATGGAAGGAAAGCTATAGCTGAAATCTTCGAGATCTTAATGGAAATAGGAATTACTCAACTTAGGTTGTTGCTAGTTTGGCCAGTGGAAAAGTAATGGGAATGGAAGTGCACAGAAAGTGATCATTTTAAAGGAAAATTGGTGAAAAGTCATTGTTTGAAAATTTTCTTGGCTAGAAGGACTTAAATTTGAGCATTGGTATTTTCTATTTATAAACTTTTATAAAGTACCGGTTCTTTATTTGCATAAAAACATATTAGTTTCTTCTTTAACAATAAAACTAAATAAGGACTTTTTATCGATTTTGTCCCATCTTTTAAAAACACATGTCTAATATAATGACACACGAAAAGCAAATTTTAAATAAGTCAATAATGTGCTGCTAAGTGAAAAATATTGTCTGCATGCAATGTCCTATAAAAGAAATTCATGAATGAACTACCCTAAATATTTAACTTTTTAAAACGAATTTGCAAATAACTTAAAAATAGATACCTGGTAACAATAGCCAGCTCCAAGTTCTTGCTCAGATGCATGAGTTATAGCCTCCTGTAAGAGACCCTTACATGAAAATTCATATCCAAGCTTTAATTCTAATGCTTTGATATCTTTAGTTTTTGGGACATAGGACCTTAATGATGCTTGTTTTATTGCTTCTACAACTAATAAAGGGTCAAGTTTAAGTTTAATACCAAACCACTTCATTGTATGAAGTGCAGCAACAAGGCCATTTCCCACATAATAAGCTCCTATAAGGGCCTCAACACAATCTGATATAGTCTTTGAACAAATCCACCTGTGTCCTCTGTCACAAAACTTTCCAACCTTGCAAGTTGGATTCTTAGTTTGGAATTTCACATCCAAGGGAACTTCTAAAGTATCCACGCCACATCTACAAGGAATAGCATGTATACAAAGTTGCCCTGGAGCTGCCCAACGACGCGGTTCAAATGCACTATCCCGTATATATCCCTGTCAAATCAATAAAACTTAGAACTCAGGTTGTGGTTTGGCGTGTAAGAACATAAGTTTCTCAACCTCTTGAAACTATTTACAAATTTGTTAGCTTAGCCAATTTGATTTAGTGGCATGTATGATCCATGTAGCAGAACACACCTAATAAAATAAGGCATTGTTGTTGTTGTAGCCAATATGAAAGTTTTGAAATTTATGTATTTTATGTGTTTGAAATAATATAAGGATATGAGTTGTGTGCTGTTACTACCCAATTGAAGACTAGCGTGTAAACTAGGGTCGAGTATACTGTAGGCTGAAGCCAAAAGAGGATACATGCAGTTTCAGGTATCTTAGTTTAACCAATATATAAACATTTGAATTTGTTATGCAGGCCACACACACACACAGAAGTATCTAGGATTACTTCAACTCAAACTTAAGCTAAGTAACAATGCTAAACATCTTGAAAAAGTAGTTTTTTAAAATAAAATGATCAAATATGTAGAAAAAAGGTTGGTACAATTTATAGATACCTAGAATATAAAACGCACAAGACAGCAGAACACGCCAGACAACAACTTATAGGACAGTTCACAAGACTAAACATAAATGCCTCAAGACACAACTGCTACAAACAACATGCACGTGTATGGGTCAAAGCATTGTATAATAAACATGATATATTAGTGGCAATGAAAAGATTACTACATTCAAGTGGTGAAGACACCAGTATCACGAGGAATGTTAAATGTTGTTGGGCAGAAGTTCCAATGATACCAATAGTTATGTCAATCCTTAACTATCCTACATTGCTAAATAAAATATGCCCTTAAGCAAATGGTAATGCATTAGATCAAGTACCTGCAATTTGCAATTGGTTCCCAGCCTATGCAAAGCTGAATTAGAAATAAGAGATGAACGCCAATCAGTTAGCTGTCCTTCATGTTTCTCAGGATATCTCAGGTAAAGATGGCAGCTCACTGCGTACTTTAGAACGGAATCCCCAAGCAATTCCAAACGTTCCATTGAGAAGTTTTCACAGCATTTCAGTGTTGTCAATGCTTCAAGAATCTGATCATATATAATAATAATAATCAGGTGAAGCTAATCATTATGATTTGGTGATTCACAATAAAAGTTTAAATACAAATTGGTCCCTCTGGTTTTTGAAAGATTCAACTTCATTCATCAAGCTCAAAACCAAGCAAATTAGTCTTAATCCATTCAGAGTGAAAACTGAACAGACGAATGTTCACCCATTTGATCTATTTGATGTCAAAAAGCTGGTGTTCTTCATCTTGTTCTTGTGATTTGATTATGGGGTTACCAAAATGCCAGTTTTGATGATGAACCTCAAAAAGTTGAAATATTCCATTTCTATAAAGTTCTCTTTTTTCTGTTACTACCTCCGGTCCGAAATATAAATGCTTTAAAAGAATGTATTTAGCTTATTTAATCTCTCCAAAAAAAGTCACCCGGGTCTTATTTTTAGGACCGGAGGGAGTAATATTATTCTTTGGATATGGAGCCTTTGAATCAGCAAAACACAAATGGTAGTAGTCACCTAGGAGCCAACTCTCAAACTAATGGCCACAGTAGTAACAAAGGGTCAAATTGGAACCTTATAAGCAATGACAGGGTAACATTCTCAAGTTCTGGACCAAAGGGACCAAGTTGAAAATTTTATAAAAGCGCGGCACAAACCAGAGAACTTGGTATCTGAATGCTGCCAGAGGAAAAATTAATCTCCTTTCTAAGCTGGCTGGCTAACATCAAGGATTCTAAGCGGTGCATAAGTGATGGCAGCAAGTAGAATGACTTCAAAACTTCTAGAGGAACATCAGTCTTCACTAAAACCTCAGGTGGCATATAAACATGAACTTGTTCTTTTTCTGAAACCTCAGTTACACCTGACCAAAGAAAAAGACAGATTAGCTATATTTTTACATGGTTAATTAGAATTACTTAGCTAGTAATTTGTTAAGTTATTAGTTTTCATTAGGAAGTTGGTTGTGTTCCTGTTAGTATAAATAAGAGGATATATACATAAAGTTGTTCTTCATTTTCCTCTAGTCCTATTTATAAGTCACTTCAAATATTTCAAAGGAACTTAGGAAAACCTTAAATCTCTTGTACTATAACTTAAAATTTGATGACTTTCCAAATTTATCCCTAGTTAATACACACTCTACCCCAAGAATACAAATTCTGCCCAATAATAAATAAAGGGTGAAATTTTACATTCATGTGAAAAAATAAAAGTTTATAAAAAAGAACCTTCACTCCTGAAGTCCACAAGTAGATTATGTGGGTTATGACTTTGCTTTAGCCTCAACAAAGGTTGTCCTGGGTACATTAGCACAATCCCATACCTGAATAAGATATAATGTTAGATATTGTGTTACTATCATAATTAACTAGTAAATGCAAAGAAAAAAAGTATGAGGCATAAACCAAAAAAAAAAAAACAGAGAGAGAGAGTAAAACATAGGATTCAAAAAATACCAACTTTTTATTGAAGTACTCAATATAATTACTATATTCAGACGAAACTGACACTTCAGACCCAGTGTAGCTGAAAGGACACTCAGCAGAAGTATTAGCCACAACCTCAACAACAGAATAAAACTTGCCAGTGTGAATAGCCAAAACCACCATATCTTTGAGATCATCAATATTAACCCCACAATTAGCAAAATGGACTGCCTTTAAGCTCTTCTGCTCCATATCTGATGAACTATTCCAATCTGATAAATTTTGTTTGTGACTAAGCTCAGAACTTAATACATTGCTGCTCTGAGATATATTCTGAAAAAATTGTATCACTCCAATGCAGGAGCTCACCCCTCTCCAGTTTATTCTCCAAGCTTCTCTTTCATTGTTTAATATCTCTAATGGTAAAAGAAAATACATCTTTGATTGGCTCCATAATTTGCTTGTTTGATTCAAGAGTAAAAATTCTCTCAGTTCTCCAGATTCTTCTGATCCAACAAAGAGTTTCCCAAACAAACCATTGAAGAAAAGTTCCTGAAAACACTTTGCTTTGAACATCTGATACCAAAAAAGAACAAAAATATCAATAAGGCCACATAAATCTGATAACTAATACTACCTCTGGTCCTAAATATAAGAATTAGACGAGTGGTTTATTTAGGTCCCAAATATAAGACCTCAATCCACTTTGCCTTCCAAATTTATGTTTTTTCTCCAAAGTATCTTTATTGATTGCACATAGTAACAAGGTTTCTATCAAGGATAGTTACAATGGATATGATTAAAAAGGGTATTTTTAGGAAGCCAGCTCAATTTTGTTACAAATAACTAAATTAATTTACTTAATATATACAAATTAGTTATTTAACTCTAATATTAAGGACCAAAGAAAGTAATGACAAAAAAAAAACGTTATAATGCACATGATTAAAAAGGGTATTTTAGGAAAGTCAACTCAAAATTGTTACAAATATCTAACTTAAACTAATTTCTTTGATATCCACAAATTAGTTATTTAGTTCTTATATTATGGACCAAAGGAAATGATTACACAAAAAACTATGTTATACCTGTTCTGCATCCAAATACACTTTTCCACTTGCAGAAACACAAGACTTTACTGTCTTTGATATCAAGTATAGATCTACCTCACAATTTCCCACATCATCATCAAGTTTTGATTCCATCAGAAGAACAAATCCAGAATAAATCTCTTCAATAATGTCACAAGCGAAGTCAAATTTGTAGGCATAAAAAGTGGCTCCATTAGGATTTGCAACCCAAGTTCCAGATAATGCATAAATACAAGCAGTCCCATGTAATTCCTTCAGTTTGGTAGTTCCTACAGTATTGATACATGAGAGTAATTAAATATGTGGCAACATAAAAGTTATGATGAACACTTTCAGTCCTTGAAAATAAGTAAATATAGTATGAAAATTATCGAATCTAGCTGAAATTACTCAGATGAGTGACTTTAAAAAGTTCACGGCTTGATTAAATTATGCAAATATATTATACCTTCTCCAGATGATGAATTTTTCCAATTAAAGCACAGATTACTATCTAAAGGCTCTTCAGAAAAAGGGAGAAGATGGTCATTTAAATCACCCATCTGATGCAGCTTTTTACATGCCTCCAAGCACACAAGTTGCTTTGACAACAGAGAACTACTACTCGCAGGACCAATTAATGTTTG
The DNA here is from genome assembly GCA_037177275.1 of Acacia concinna. Classification (NCBI taxonomy): domain Eukaryota; kingdom Viridiplantae; phylum Streptophyta; class Magnoliopsida; order Fabales; family Fabaceae; genus Acacia; species Acacia concinna. The sequence goes on from JBAGKO010000012.1 coordinate 4,027,602, forward strand.
AAACGGTGCACTAGGAGGAAGTGATAATTTACATTGATGATTCCCTTCTGAATATGTCAATTGGAAAATTGGTTTTGGAACAAAGTACCTATTTTAATTGGAAACAAAATCAAACTTGTTGGAATTGCCAAGTTACCAGAATCACATATACTACCAATTTTTAAAGGAACTCATGTAGTGTGGCAATGATTAAGTAAAAAATATTCATACTTATCACCAGGAAGCTGTTCACAATATCTATGGATGAGATTGACACTAGAATCTGCAGTAACACATGCACCCGTTTTATTGACACCATATGTGTGTGTTTCCTCAGTCTTATAAGGCACTAAAGCAGAAGAATCAAGTTCTCTTTTCATCGCCGCCTCTGTCATTGAGTATTCACTCTTAATAATGTCAAAAAGTTGATTTCTTTGCTTCACATTTGCCCTGTACAGCTTGCAAAGTGAGAACCACTTGACAGAAAAACATAAAGATAATATATCCTCAAGAATATGTAGACATGTTTTAAATAACTCTGTGTCACCCAGCTAGTTTCTATCTGAGGTGCCCATGCATGCACATATATGTTATGTTAGAAATTAACAGCCCATACACACCACCTTCCACCTATGTGGATGTAAGAGTCCCACATCCACTAATTAGATATATGATTGAAAGTATATAATGTTAAAGGAAATCATATGAAATTGGCTTATGCTATTTTGATTGTAAGACAATCCCAATATATACTTATAAATAAAAAGTCTAATATAGAATCAAGAACCATTAGATCTGGGATACTAAAAAACGGGTAAAAAATGAAGATTATGAACTTGAGGTCTTTGGACATAAACTGCCATGAAAACTAACTCCCCACTTTCCTTTTGAATTACTTTGCACTTGAACTGATCTATGATGATAGACACACAAAGGTTTAGTTTATCCAATTCTGATTAATTATTTCTGTGGTTTTCTCTGTTAACTATATATATATTAGCATCTGGTATGTCATGGGTTAAGGAAGATCAGTTTTGTACCTTTCAAGCATGATGATAAATTGAGAATTGTTTTGGCGAGCCCGTCCCCTTGATTGGACATAACTACGAACTGTTTTGGGAAGATCAAAACGTATCACACAAGAGCAATTTGCCACATGAATTCCCTCCTCGACAACATCAGTTGCAAATAATAGGTTAACCTATTTGTTGGAATTTTTTAATTTGATATTTTCCAGATGTCCAAGTTCAACATTAGTGTATGTCCATCATAATTGTTCTAGTTCATGTTTAGGGTATAAGTTAGTAATTCATGTGATTACCTCTCAACCATTGGCCCATCCATATCAAATATAAACTACTTAGGCTTTTCTTTTTAAGCTCTAACATATGAATCTTTATATTTTATAGGAAAAAATTAAGACTTTTGTCCTTATAGTTATGATTTAGTTGTAATACATTCCCTAAACTTTAACTCGATGCAAGTTCCTCTCCATAATCTTGACTTGTTTGCAAGTTAGTCCCTAAACTTTGACTTGATGTAACTCAATCTTTATAGTTTAACCATTTGAAATATTAGTCCCTATATTTTAAAAAATAAAATTGCAATGAGTTAAAGTGTAAAACCATGCTATTTATGAGTCAAAATTGTAAGAATTAAATTGCATTGAGTCAAAATTTAAGGACATGAAGATTAAGAGAAAGTCAAAGAACATGAGAAATTATACAAATTGAGTTCAAATAAATTGCTCCTCCATATAAAAATCTCTCTTCCTGCCTCCCACGCTATGCAGAAAGTTAGTGCAGCAGAACAGACTCAAGTCTATGAACCATAAAAATTATTTATTAATAAACTGGTATATAATATCCAATACCTTTCCACAGGAAAACAACTGTAAGATTTCCTTCTGCATCTTTGGCACCACTGAATCACAAGAGCTATTGCTTCCAGTTAGATGTGACACAGTAAAATGTGACAAGAACTTAATTGTCTTCAAAAGTTTGTCAATGACTTTTGCTGTGATAATTCTTTCAACAAATATGAGGCACAATACATCATTACTTTCTCTGCAAATGTAAACTATGATGGTCAACTTCCGTACACTATTAATATTATAAAAGGTCAAGTAATCAACTTACCCAAATGATTTGAAAATATTTATTATTTCATAGAGTTTTGGAGAAATGTATCCCAAGTCTACAGCTTTTACAAGGTCATCACTAAAGTCCCCAAAATTGTTAATGCCTGAGAAGAAATTAAATGAAGATAAAAATAGTGTATACAAATATTTATTAGAATATAAGAGTCCCACTTCGATTAATTAGAGAAAATATTGAAAGTATATAATGTTAAGGAAATTCCTATCAAATTGATTGAACCTATTTTGATAAAAAGGCAACATAAGGAAATCTACTTTAATTTTTTTGTGTGATTGGATCTCACTTGATGATATCCCTTAAGATGATGTAATAAATGAAGAACTAAAGCTGAAGACCTTATGAGAACATAAATTCACACACAAACATACCAGTAGGGCAAAGTGCCTTAATTAGTTGCATCAGTTCATTAAGAAATTGTGCATGCTTCAGACAGCTTTCGTCGTAAAGTTTACAGCCTTCATGCGGATCAGGGCTGTTCTCTTGACAGAATTTAGCAGCCTATAGAAATATGGATGATATTTAAAAAGGAAAAGGAAAAAAGAAAAAAAGCTTGGGGACAAAGCAATCACAAATAAGAATAAGGTATAAATAAGAATAGTTTACAAAAGCTTTGAATCCATCTCAAGAACTATGCGATCATAAATTGCTATACCATTTAAATAATGTCAAGTAATACATAACATTGAAAGTGATCAAGAAATAATCAATAAAAATTGAAAAATTATAAGAATAAGAAGTTAGTTACTTATGTTGCAAGTAAAGCATGTAAATGTTATTACATGATTGTTTCGTCTCCACAAATAAAAATTATGTATGCTAGTCATACACCTATCAATCAATATGTTTGTATTCTTTCTCTTTCTCTGTATCTTTTTCTCACTCCCTATTCATGCAGCCAGCTATGGGTATCCAAAAGTTTTTTTTTTTTTTGAGTTCAATATTGCTCTAAAAGTCTTTAAAAAAGGAGTAATGTCACCTTTGCCATTAAAAAATGTTAATGGGCAACGGAAACTTCATAATTCCCATAACTGTGAATACTTCATGACAAAAATAACCCTTAAAGTTTAGTTCCAATGACTTTAAAATATTTAGATTTTAGTTGATTTCTCCCATGGTCCTCTCTAATGGAAATACCATGGCATTGACAGCATATGGAAGAGGACAAGTGCAAAAGATTAATCAATGAATGAATAAAAAGGTACCTCATAAGAGCATACAAGGCCAAGATCTTCAAGGCAATACAAAATCTTCGAATAGTCTTTGGACAATCGCTTCCTCATTCTCTCAAGTCTTTCATCCACATCTTTATATTGACATTCCATTGACCATTGCAGTCTCAGCAATGAAGCATCAAACTGTCAAAGCAAAATAGCTTTTCACTATCCTTTTTTCTTCAACAGTAAATAAATACTACCTTCGGTCCTTAATACAAGATCTCATTCATTGTGCAATTTTCACTGGGAATGAGATCTTATATTAAGGAGCAGAAGTAGTATAATACTATTGATACCATGTAAATGTGTCATTTGTACATGTGAATCGTATAGATGACCATGTACCAGATTATATTATGCATAAGTAAAATATAAATATGTATTACAGTTGCAAATTTTGAAGTAAAATTTCACCTAAAAGTCTAATCTATCAAAGAATTTAAAGAATGAAAGCTATAAAGATCGAGCGCTAAACGTTACAGAGCTCTAATACTATTACTTGTCCTAAATAGAAGAGCTACTTCACTAATTTGGATAGAATAAGGAAATGAGATTGATTAGTTAATTATAACATATTTGACATGATCTCCCTAAAATACTCTTGTGTAACATTAGATTGTGTATGTTAGTTTATAAGCTAGGTAAATTAGTCTAGGGAGAAATGATAAATATAGAAAACGAATTGGATTGAAATATTATATTCAAGAATCCAACACTCCAACTAGCTATTACGGACCGGAGGGGGCATTTCATAACTTGAAAGCTTAAGCTAACAAGCAAAGACTCCTAATTTGTAACATGATTCGGCAAAACATACCTCTGACCACAGAGCTTCCATCTTTTGTTTTAGACCCTCAAATGGAGCTCGTGGCTGATCATAGAATCTACAGGTTCCAGAGGCAGAGGGCACGCATATTTCCAACTCTGTTCTGTCTTTAATAGTATAAATCTGCAAGACAACATTTGAGATTTTCAAACAATTATCCATTGACCTCGGAATACATTGCCCATGAATGACTGAAAAACAAAAATTGATCTAACATCACCTGAGAATCCAAGATGCTTTCAAGAGTAGACATCTGACCTTTACAGTCCAAGGTGGATGAGATAACTGAAGCAAAAAGTTCAGTTTAGCATCCATTTGCCATTTCTGATTTTTGTTTGGTCAAAAATTCATTTAACATTTTAAAACATCCTAAAATTTGGGGGGGGGGGGGGGATCTTTACGCTTTCCAATAACTGGCGATGCTGTCATTCCAAAAATCTTTGGCTTGTCACTAGATGTGTGATAAAATTCCTAGAAAAGAAAAAGATGAAGATAATAAACCTCCCTATTAAGATAAGCACAATTAATAAAAACGGCAACAAAGGGGAAAATCTTCAGTAACATATGTTACTTGTATATTAACACTGCATTACAAATATGCAATTCAAGCAAGCAACTTTTGAATTTTTCTGGGAAAAAATGTGAAGGAAAAAAGACATCCTTTAACTTTTGAGTCACTTGAAAATAGCACCCATAAAGTCCATTTAGAAACTAGAAAATAGGTCCCTCAACTTTCACACTCTGACATATAGGTCATTCAATAATGTTTTGTTTTTTTTTTATGCTGGGGCATAATTTGCTTACTAACCTTCATTATCTTAACATAAGGATGGTTCCCACTGGCACGATGGCATTCATCGATAACCAACAAAGAGACTGTTTTCATTTTGAAGAATGCTTTTCTTAAGCCATCCAACAGAATTTGTGGTGTCATGACCATGACCTGTATCATATGTAAGGAGGACAGTGAAATTGAAGGACTAAGATAAAAAAAGAAAGCTATAACAGAGGTCTTGTAAGCCCACAGAACTTAATAATAACTAGTGTTTTATGCACAATTTAAAAGAGCAGGCTTACATCTTGATCTTCAATTTCCTTTTCCCAGCAGTTCAAATCCCAATCGTCTATTCCCTTGTCTCCATGGAATTCTTCCGCTGCCAAGTCAGTGCAATCTTTGATGACCCCAAATTGCTGCACATAAGAGGGCGAAATATATCATTTTCTGATGTTTTGGTCCTTTTTTATTTTCTGCTATCATGTAACTAAAGTTTGCCTTGTAGCATCCTAATGATTCACTATTCCATTAGCATTAAATCCACCGTATGGTTAAATCTTCATCAAAGTGTTCAGATTACTAGCTTATCATCATGATCCAATATTAATTTTCCAAGGAAAAGATTTTGACCCTATGGCTGAATCTTTGTTTAAGTGTTCTAATACTTTTCCAAAGAAAATCGGTGAAAAGTCTATGTTCAAAAGTTTAGATAGTCAAAAGGACTTGAGACGTTTTTATATACAGAAAATACCAATACTCTATTAGACTTCATATTCAAAAAGTACCAGTACTCAAATTCAATCATTATAGTCAATAAAATTTTTAAACAGGGACTTTTCACCAATTTTTTCATGTTTCTTAATTATTAATAATACAGCCGCAATTAGGAAAACACCTGATTAACAAGATGAACTGTGGGAGCCAAGAAAACAATCAGCTTCTTTTGGTGATTGGACTTAATAGAATGAGCTATATGCTTAATAAGCATCACAGCTATCATAGTCTTTCCAGCACCAGTATCCAGTACTGCTATAGTGTTCCTTCTCTTTGCAACTTCAAAGACCTCAACTTGATACCTTTAAGGAACACACAAAACCACAAACCAAAACACTCATTGAAAGTTTAATTTACAAGCCAATATTATCAAATGGGTAAGTCGAAATCTTCAAGAGAAATGAAAATGGGGGCCAAATTACGTACCTTCTGGGATTGAAATCTTTAGCATTAGAAGAAGGACCAGAGTTTTGAGCAGAATGATGAGCTTTTGTTGTGTGATCCATGTTAGGATTTGAAAGAAAAAATAAAATAAAATTTGTGTTGTTGGGAGAAATCTGAAGAATTTGCTTTTGGGAATTCACTTTTGCACAATGCTTTTTTATGCCGAAGATTGGAACTGGTTTAGCTCAACCCATGTGAAGGGTGTGTCTTTAACTATATCAGGATCATAATTAGGATGTGATGAGGCTGATTTTCGGAATTAAGGATTTATAATGACTTGATAAATAACAAAAATAAAGTAGAATAAAATAAAGGTCTAAGTTGAAAAATATAGATCAGAACTTGGGAAATTAAAATTTGAATTTCTGGGTATTATAATATTACTAGATAGGCACATGCAAATTTCATTCACACTGGTACGATGGCTGAAAACACATGATGGCATGAAGATAACGGTTAGGGACCTTTTTAAGTAAAATAATGGTAGTTAAGGACCCTAAAATTTGAAAATGGGAGGATCAAAGTGCCTAAAGAGAAAATTTATAAACCGAATTGACCCTGTTAAGTTGTGAAATTATGGATTAAAATTTTGTTTCAGCTTTTATAATTTATGTGAAACTAAAAGTTGATTGGAATCGATCCCTTTTGTACTAGTTGCGAGTTTAGAAAATGGTTAATAAAAATAATTAGTTTATATAAATAACTGCATATTCTTTACTATAAATTGCATATGAAAGGCAAATGTATAAACTTTTATCTTTTAATTTTTAGGTCTTTCTTTCTTTTGGCCTGATTCATTTATATTAAGTTTAATTGTGTAAATCCTTTAACCTTTAAGATGTGTTAATCATAATAACAGGAGTTACAGGACTGCTAACACTAATCCAAAATTAATGTAAAAATATAAATAAATATTTTGTAAAACAAAATAAAAAATTTGTCATAACCCAACGGATTTCACACCTCCCAAACGTACGATTCCCCCTGATTTCAAAATCAAATGTACAAAACAAAAAAAAAAGGGGTTGATGTTTGGTTCAACCATTATGCAAATTGTGAATAGTGGCGCTTTCCCCAAGATTGCACAAGCAACAGATTGTTACTTTTCCCGACTATTCATTGTGCAAGATGCATTGTTTACTACTCTCTCCGTTTCAAAATATAAAAGACAACTATCACTTTTACTCTGTCCCAAAATATAAGAGACATTTGAGAAATTTGTTATAATTTAATTCTTTTTTCCATTTTCACCCTCATTCAATATCAATATATTAATACTTGTGTTAACCATAAAAGTTATCATTCCCAAGGAGAGAGGAAAGGAGTAGGGGAGAGAGAGTGATGGATTTTAATAAAGGTATTTTCTCTCTTATTCCATACTTCCTCATTAATAAGGGTATTTTAGTAAAAATGAGTAACAATTCTAACATACTTATTGTTCTTAACCGCCACTTCGAATCAAAAGATTCAGTTAAATGTCTCTTATATTTTAAGGCGGGGGGAATATTTTTTCTCTTGTTATAATTTACTCCTTTCACTCCTAATTATAAAACCTAATTCATTTTTTAAAAAAATTATAAGAAAACTAATTACCTTATTTTAAAGTATTAAAATTAATCATTTTTCAAACTATTTTGTTTGATTTATAAATTAATATATAATATGATAAAACACAACATATGATATAATTAAGTAATTTATTTTGCTCCCTTCACTTCTCTAAAAAAATTTAACTGGGTCTTATAATTAGAATTAGAGGTAATATAAATATCATAATATATTTACATATAATATATATTCCCTCCGGTCCTAATTAAAAGACACAATTGGTTTTTTTTTGAGAAATTAAGAAAGCTAAAAGAGTCTATTAGATCTTATATTTAAGACTGAAAATAATATAAATATCACACTATATATACATATAATAAGACTTCATTCGATCCTAATTATAAGATCCAGTTGATTTTGTTTAGAAAGATGAAAAAAAACCAAAAAAATCAACTAAGGCTTATAAATATCACAATATATTTAAATATGTATGTGTAATTATATAATATGATTTATGTCATTTTCAGTCATTTCCCACTAAAAGTAATTTTTAAAAAATTTCAACCAAGCAAGTTTTAATTTTCCATAAGTAATATATAAGTAACTTCTTCAATCTTTATTTCAAACATAAATCAAATTGTCCAATCTTATTTTTCCAAAAGTGATAATCTTTACCTCAAACACACCATATGATAAAGGTTCCTAACTTCCTATTGCCAAACCTGAAGAATACAAGCATTTTGTTCCATAAATTCATATATCGTTGCGCAATACACAATACTAAATAGGATGGCTCTACTTGTTGAATTTCAGGAACAGAAAAGTGCACAAGGCTTTACAAGGAAAACGACTCCATTACCAGGTGCAAGAAACTAGTATTTACAAATATTTGAATTGGCTTTTGCCAATAAAAATGATTGCTACCCCAAAATTAACTAAGAGGGCAACAATACATAACCACTAATCTACCAATAAAAGGGGGATTGTGTTTCTCTGCACATGGGCTACAACTAGAAGAGACGACCCTGTACAAAATCTCTATATTCGTCTCTTTCCCAGAAAAGAAAAGGGGGGCTTTTAAAAATGGTTATATACAAGATCTGAATGACACAAATTAAAACTAATAATGCCTGCCAACACTACTTTAACTATTTTCCAACAGGACCAGCAGAAATCAATGTATATCTGTTTCCATAATCACCAGCTTCATCTGCACAAAAACAGCCATGAAAAAAATAATGTCATATTTTCCTGCAATACATGAACCCGGCAAAAGAGCGATCTAAGGACCAAATGAACAAGCACGCAACAAATCAGATCAACTTTCATTGAATACCTTGCAACTTGGGAAATACTTTATATATAATATATGTTATAAGAGGAAATTATCTGAGGGGTCAAATTGATGTGCATGTCAGCTGAGAGAAAAATTACAAGATAAATCCTTGCATTATATGTAGCAGAACAAAATTGAGAGGAAAACTCTACTGATGACTTGATGTCACATCATAACCAGTTACTAGTTACTACACCCGTACATAGCATCAACTAATTTGCATAAATGACCGCTTTCTTTAGATTATGAAAGAACATGTCAGCAAGCATTTAGGTGGAGGAAATGCTCACTAAAAGTTGATGCAGAAAATTTTTCTGCTGTGAACTAATAATGATAGCATATACCAGTTGGATCTCGTTTTGCTGCTATTGATATTGTTATGCTTAAGATCGAAGGAATTTACCTAACAATCAAATACTGACCATATCATATCAAAGGAAAACTCAGTAGAAAGGTATGATGACATTACAGGTCTAACTGAAGTCAGGCTGCAGATTCTCATCAAGATAAGACCTCAGTGACGCAACAAATTTATACCAATAGCCACTATTGTTGCCATGTGGACAATGACCATTGAGGATAAAGCTTTATCTACACCAAAATTTGTTGACTGCATGCCTGCAGCGTATAGTGCCGTAATGTCTCCCCAGTGATTGTAGTTTAATGTCTCGTATCAAATCTCTGTAAATACAAGGGTTTATGTAGGTTAGAAGTTGTAGACAACATTTCCCATAAAATACCAGAAGGGGGAAATCTATAAAAAGAACAAATCGCTTTAGATCAAAGCATCCTATATGTGCCCACACAAGGGAAGGCAAAATAAACTATAAAAAAAAAAATACCTTTAAATTTCTCCCAAGAGAGATAAATAAACTTCAATCCTGACAAAGCCAACAGCTCTCAGGGTGGATACTCTATCCATTTGACTGTATCATTCCCCTTCAGAATTAAGACAGACCAAAAAATTATTGTTCTTCCCTGGCTGCAGATGTGGCCATTATTACTGAGGCTGACTTTGCTAAGTCCCATGTTTAGGTGAATGTTGATCTTGGTCCTGTTGATGCTGATGCTGATATGGCTGTTGAGATAGAATAGGCTGTGATGACAAATGAGGCATGACAAACGATGACTGTCTAGGGCCTTGCCCTTGACTGATTGTAGGTTGTGGCTCATTTCCAGCTGAAGTTCTAACAGGTACTTTCCCCAAGGAACCCACTTGGGTGGCAGGAGTTGGAACATCCGAATCAAATGCTGTCTGTAGAGTTTTCCACTGAGAAGATACACTAGAGGAATCAACACAATCATGAGTTACTGCATTGCCTGTCCTAATATGAGAAGCATTATTTTCAGAGGGCTGACCACCTTGGGTTGACTCAGATTGAGGCTTGCTTGAAGACTCAGAATGCACCTGAAAGTTTTGATGTAACATTCTCTGAACATTTGACTGGGTTTGACTCATTTTCTTAGATTGTAGCTGAGACTGTTGCAGTAGCTGGGGATTGTCTGAAGAAAGAACAGCTGATGAAACAGCCGTCTGTGGATGTGACAATACATGACCTGATGGAACTGGTGGAATCTGTCCTTGAGGACTATTATCAGAAGGTAATAAGACTGGCTGAAGTTGTTTTGATGAAGTGGTTATTGGTCCCGAATTTATGTTCTGCTGCAACTGGGAATGATTTGAAGAGTGAGAAGCACCCAACAGCTTTGATGGTTGGGTAGGATTTAAATTAGAAGTGGGATGTAAGTTTTGACCTCTCATCATATGCATAATTTTGTCCCCTTTTTCAGAAGTTTGACTTGCTGGAGGCACAGATAATCCATTGAGATGGGAAGAATCTACAGAGATGTTCTGTTGGACCAAGATGCTTCCTCTTCCTGTTCCCTTCACAAGCTTAGCCTGCTGTTGAGACAGTGGATGCTGCCGCTGATTATGATGCTGCCTACCAGGTTGCTGCTGCTGCTGAGGTTGTCGTTGCCTTTGGTTCACTGCCTGATTATTTAACCCACTAGCACCAGGATTCCTGCTGAACCCATGTGCCAAGTGATGTTTCTGCTGTTGGTGAGATGACATGGGAGTTAAAGGGGATGATGGTGTTACAGGGCAATGAGTCGCTTGCTGAGATGAATTTTGAGATTGGACTGCACTATTACTTTGAAGAGAAGAGGACATTGGAGGTTGAGGCTGTGCCTGAGCATTTGCCATCAGTGCATTTGCTGCAGCAAGCTTGTGTTGCTGCTGCTGAAGATATCGCTGCTTCGGTAACTGCCTTTCCTTTGCCAGTCGCATCACATAGGCTTGTTGCTGTGGATTAGTAGCAAGGTTTGGAACTTGTAGATGAGAACGAGGACTGCTGAGATGTGGTTGCTGAGCTTGTCCAGGGTATGGCTGAGCAGGTGGTGGAATAGTCTGATTACTAAAGGAAGAACTCATCCCACTGAAAGCTGAAATACCTTGGCTATTCCCTTGAGTGACCTGCGTCTGAATCTCTGGAATCACCATTGACCTTTGATGTTCTGGATTATGGCCAGGCTAGTGACAGGGTGAAAGTTATTAGTAAAAATTAATTTGGATTCACATGTATCAACAAAAGAAAGATAAACTGAAAGTAAAATAGACTGATGTTAACAAATACCAAAGGAGCCATTTAAGATTCATCAATGTACAGATGCGGAGTTAGAAGGATTAAAAATTTCAAAATCATAATTCCACCTATATAATGTCAGCAATAAAATTAAACCCTCGGAGAAAAAAGGGACAAGAACACCCCTCACCCTTATCATATGTAATGCCTCATGATGTCTCAGCATTGAGTTGCCTTGTCCAGAACCAGGTCCAGAGTGCATGTTTGCAGGGCTTGGAATCCCTGTCATATTAGAGACAAGCATGCTCCCAGAACTCACCATAGATGATGATGGCATTCCTTGAAACCCTGGCCTCGATAGCGCCACACTTCTATTAATCCCACCAATCAAGCCCACTCCATTTCCACCAGAAAGCATGCGAACACTACGTTCACTTCCAGAAAGAGAACCAGGAACAGACATGCTAGACTGCTGAACATTTCTGCTAGATAGCATTTGATTATATTGTTGAATTCTCTGCTTCTCATCAATCGACAAAGTTCTCGGTACCCCATATCTGTTATCAGAGAAAATATATTGACACTCATCACATTTATGGTTGCAACCAAGTTTGTTAAACTCACAAGTTTGTTATCGACTTAAACTTGAATACGAGTTTACCCCAACCAATAAATAGCTATTAAAACAATATAATAAAATAATTATAATACCAAAAAAACAATTTTATTTAAATATATTTCAAATCCAAGTGATTGAAATTAAACCCAGCAACGTTCATAATTTGTCATACTCAACAGATAAATTTCTATGAACTCCATGTATGAAGTGACTAATTAATTATTAAAAAAATTTCACATTTATTATTCGCATAATATAAGTTTAATAATGTGATGAAAAATTAAAATTATAAAATTTATAATATAATTAAAAAAATGATTCTCCAACTATTATTTTAGAAAATACTGATAATGCAATTTAAATAATACAAAATCAACCAGAATTTAAACCCACTAAATTAATGAATTCAACAAAAGAATTATACAACAGAAGGCAAAGATTTCATTATAGTAGAGTAATCCATGCATTAGACATGCCTAGATTTGAATCTTGATATTGATAATTTAGATCATTTAAATAAAAATAAAATATTATTAAGATATTTATATAAAATAACAATTTTGAAAATTACAAACAATTTTTATTGATTATTATTATAATAACTCATAATAATTATAAATTGAATGTTAGTTAAGAAATTCCTAAACAATAAATTGTTTTAAGAAAGGGAATATATTACTATAAAACAAAGAAAGAAAGCAACAATATCATAGTGCCACATTGACGGAGTTTGAAATGTCAAACATTGCAACTGAGAGACGTTTGTAATCTACTGTTGTCATGAATGAGGAAAATAATGATGAAATGACTGATCCCATGGAGCCTTTACATAAACTCGCCAATTTATGAAGAAACCATTGATACCATGTATATTACTGTGATACAAGATTGTAAAATCAATCTTGAATTATTTAGGTTTAGGATTGGGAAAGAGGGAAATTAGAAGTAGAAAGAATAGATTCAGAGGGGAAAAGACAGAAGTAAGAATCATAGGGGAATAGAGAAGACAGGGCCGAGACTGAATATTTCCATTAATCATCAAATCACAAAAACTGAACTGAGCTAGACTATCCTATTTATAGATATAGGATAAGTAGCCAAATATCCTAATAATATCAAATAATACCATATCATATC
>JBAGKO010000012.1:4048113-4062897 GCA_037177275.1 Acacia concinna
TATGAATATGAGATTCATTATAAGAAGGGCAATGGTAATTTGGTGGCTGATACATTGTCTAGGCTCCATGGTTCACAATTAATGCAGATTACTCTTGACACTTCTTCTCCTAAATTGCTAGAGCAAATTAAGGCAAGTTGGGGAAGTGATGATGAGATTACACCTATTATTTTTGAATGGCAGCAGCAAGGAGGAAATTTAGGCAACTATACATGGGATGGCACTCTTTTGAGGAAGAATGGCAAATTGGTTATTGGAAAGGATCCTACTCTTCGACAAAAGTTGCTTGAGTGGCTACATGCTAGCCCACAAGGGGGACATTCAGGTATAAATGCTACCTACTCTAAGGTAAAAGGGCTGTTTTGGTGAAAGCATTTGCACAAAGATGTCCAAGACTTTGTGAAAGGGTGTAATAGTTGTGCATGATTTAAATATGAGACGGTTGCTCCACTTGGTTTACTTCAGCCCCTACCAATTCTAAGTAAGGTGTGGGAGAGTATAGCGATGGATTTCATTGAGGGGCTTCCTAAGTCCAATAGTAAGGAAGTTATTTGGGTGGTAATTGATAGAATTACGAAGTGTGCCCATTTTATTGCTTTGTCTCACCTTTTTTCAGCATCTTCAATTGCTCCAGCTTTCCTAGACAACATCTATAAGCTACATGGAGCACCGACAGAAATTATAAGCGATAGAGATCCTATCTTTGTTAGCAACTTTTGGAAGGAGACTCTCAAGGCACTAAGGGTGGAACAGACACTCTCTTCAGCCTATCATCCCCAAACCGATGGGCAATCAGAGGTATTAAATCGTTGTTTGGAGTCTTATCTCTGGTGTATGTGTTGGGAATGTCCAAGGGAATGGAGTTCTTGGTTATCCCTAGCTAAGTGGTGGTACAACACCACTTTCCATACTTCTACGAAGGCTACACCCTATGAATTATTGTATGGGTGAGAAGCCACCAATTTACACTCCCTATGTGCCTAGATCAGCCATTGTAGAGGCTGTAGACCGAAGTTTTGCTGCAAGGGAACATGTTCTTGCTGTTTTAAAGCATCATCTCCACAGGTGAGCAAACATGATGAAACAGAAAGCTGATTTAAAGAGGTCTGATCGCTCTTTTGAAGTGGGGCAGTGGGTATTTCTGAAATTGCAACCATATAGGCAAATTTCAGCAGCTACTAGAAGTTTTCAAAAGCTTGCCCCAAAATTTTTTGGTCCCTACAAGGTAATAAGAAGGGTTGGGCCAGTAGCATATACACTTCAGCTACCTGAAGATACTAGAATCCATCCTACATTTCATGTTTCATTACTGAAATTGTGTCCAGACCCTTCAGTTAGACAGAGACACCCTCTGGATGAATGGCCAGCAGTTCCTACTACTTTGTATCCTGAAAAGATCCTAAATCAACGTGTGAGAAGGAAGAAAAAGAGGATTATCACTGAAGTATTAGTCCAATGGAGGGGTTTGCCCGATGAAGAAGCAACATGGACATCTCTTTTCAGCCTACAAAAAGAATTTCCAGAATTTCAGATTGAACAACCTCAAGGGCAAGGATGCTTTGAGGGAGGGGTATTGATAATTGTTAATAAATCCCTAATTCCTCTTTTAATTTCCCTTGTCTGCCCTAATTAGGATTAATATGTTGTTTGGGCCATTAGTATATTGTTTGGGCCGCATTATGTTTAATTAGCCCATTGGAGTGAAGAGTCTGCCACTAGCGACTAATAGGAGGGATTAGCCTATAAATAATCATTCCTATTGTCATTATCCAGAGATCATCAGTTTGTTAGTTTGTTCAGTTTCACAATTGCTGAAATATCAATAAAGATTACCAAATTCCTCTGTCTCTATCTCTGTTCTTTTTCTATGCTTCTTCTACTCTTTTCTTAATCAATAACATAACACTTTCATTTATAATGCAATTCGTCAAAACCACGAGATGAAAAATTATCCTTGAAATTTCATTTAATCAAATCACTGTATAAATCCCTAGTCAACAAACAACATGGCTTGATTTTCTTAAACAAAGAGGGTCATGATATTTCTTTTCAACAATATATCTTTGAATTAATAGAAGAAAAATTAGCATGCCCTATAAGTTTCTTCAAAACCAAGTGACATGTATTAATTTTCTTCAAACCAAAGAAAACAAAAAGAATGTGAAAGTTTTCATGTCGATAATAGATCTTTAAAGTACTAGAAGATAAACTAACATTGGTCAAAACCTTGTATTCTTCCCTCCAATTGCAAGATTATTCATATATCATTACCTTCAACTGGAATATACTGTTGATAGCATCACTTATAAGCTCCCAGTTTGGACCCATATCATGCACCAAGACAACAAGTGCCTGCAATTGAAAATAGAGGAAAGCCTTTTCAGGTTAGTCATTGTGATAGAACCTAAACTACATATACCAATTTGGACAAAAGAAAATTCAATATAGCTGAGGAATTACAAACAACCTGATCTTCATATAATGACCAAGAACCTTCAGAACTTGACTGTCCAGCGGATATCTAAATGAAAAATAAAATAAGCAATTCAGCAAAGTCATAGCAGGATTTACTTGGTAGAAAATAACAAAGTGGGGTCAATATCAAAGTTACCTTCAAAGTTTTAGCTTTCCGGCCCCTAATTATTTTAATGGATTTACTGAGATTGGACATGTTACTCATTTGTGATGCAGCTGGAGAGGGAATAGAATTAGTCATTGGAGTAATGTTGTCAAAAGTGCTATCAAATGATTGTTTAGTTATCTTTGGCTTCTTCGCATTATGTTGTCGATACAAACCTAAAAATAGGGGAGTTCAATGTGTAAAGCTCAAAGAATAGTAATCCTTATACAAAACAGATTTCTACGATAGAACCAATAAAAAGGTCCAATACCACTGCTTTCATTAGATTCAAAATGATGATCATCCCATCTCTTCTTGGAAAGAGCCCTCTGCATGGGCAAAGAGACCACATGATAAATAATTAGAAAATCTTAATAGTAACTCAGAAGAGTGAAGAATAGGATAAAACGAAAACCTCTTAAGGACTGCAAAAATAGTGAGAATTGAGTAAGACTTGTACAAAATTGACCATCAATCTATTGTTTATTTTATTTTATGATTTTTTTAAATATTTACTTTGGACAAACTAGAAGATAGAACAATTAGCTCCATAAAATCTAATTTAGCCCAGTAAATTTGCATATGCAAGTAAAAAAAAAGTATGAGAGAGGTCAAAATCAATGTTTAACAATCTATTCAATATGTCCAAGCACACCATCAATAATCCCAGGATCTTAATGCACTAGCCCATAACAACCAAAAAGTAGATAAAACTAAAATTGTGCAACAGAACAATCTACAAGGTCTTTAAAAATAGCTTTCCAAACTAGAGTCAACATTTAACAGTAAAAAATGTTGAATTAACCAAAATATGTACCAAAATAGACCCTAAAGTTGGTCTAATAATGAACTTCCTGTTAATGTCAAATTTAAAGCCAGAAGTTTTGATTTGGTTTCATGATCCCACAAGAGGGGCACTGATAACATAACAAGGACTTTTTATTATAAGGAACTACCTGTTCATTTAGAACAACAGAATCCAGCTGCCATCTCTGATCATATGCAGAAACCTGCAGATGCACTTGTTGAGCAACTAAAGCCGGAGTATGAACAAAACAATTTATTCATATATTAAAAAGAGAAAGAAAATAAAATAGAAGAAAAAGTCTACACGTCTCTAATAAAATGCCCGGGAGTTACATGAAAATCCAAAATAATCATTACCAGATTCTTAGACTTCTTCTTTGGTTTGAAAGACGTTTCTACACAATCAGAAGGTAACTGTTTCTCTAAATCACCAACTGATTCTGCCTCCATACTTTTCAGGACCTGTGAGCCACCGTGGAAAGTACTCTGGTCATCCTGAAAGGAATTGGTGTCTCCACTTGAAGCATCTGTCTTAGTTTGAGCCTGCATTGTCCCAGTGACCATGAAAGGGCTCACAACTCTCTTCCTAGAAGCCATACGCTTGCGTTTTCGTTTTGTTGGAACTGACCCAACATTTAAACTAGCAGTCCTTCCATATAGCATGGACGGGTGAGTTCCAACAGGATACTGATCAAAGGATTCTGGAGCATAAGACTTTGTATTTTTAAGTTTCTTCTGGCCATGCAAGTAATAAGTGCCAGTCCCTTGTTCATCTTCATCGTATGCAAGCTCTTCAGAACCAGCATCTGCATTTAATTGAAACTAGAAAACTGTAACAAGCTCACAACTGATCAAGAATGCATTCAAATATGTAATACATATTGATGGAAACCACCAAAATATTCAGACTAGCTTTTCTGTTGAGTTTGAGATTGTTCCATTATTCATTGTTTATCAGCTTACTGTTGAGCCAGATAGGATTTACTAACTGGTCATACTCATGAAACTAGACAGATAAAAGGAATATGATATAAATTAGGTTATAATCTTCCATTAATATGTAAGCCACCAATTGACTGAATCAATAATTCAGAGGATCACAGGTCATGACCACTGTTTCACATTTATAGTCCCAACATTACCTGCTGCAGTATCGTACAATGATGTCTCAACTTCCTCTTGAATGTCACTGCCTGTTTTCTGGAAAAACCATAAAATAATTAGCCCTAATGCAAGCTGTCAAAGGTTAAATGATAATTAGACACAATCACATTGATAATATATGAGAAACAAAGATTGTCACTGCAAATAAGACTAAACCATGATTCCAAAAGCCTCTGTAGTCTAAACCATTCAAGAGTTTTTTGTTAAAAAAAGTAAACAGCATCAATAGTCTTAAGTTTACCTCAAACTGTAGAAAATGAGATTCAACAGATTTTCTATAGGCATCAACTGCCATAGGAGGAACCGTATAGAAAAGATTTTCCTGTCAAATCAAAATGACATGGAAAGAGTTACTTGATTAAGTCCATGTAATGAATCAATTATAAAAAAGTATCCACCCTAGCCAACAAATAAGTCATCTGATAGATGAAGCCGCATCATCCAATAGGAATCAACAACAACGTATGACAGAACTACCATGTCAGTGCCACAATATAGGTGATGGACAGAGAAAGAGTAAGAGAGATGGGTCACTAACATCAACATTAACATGTTAACCAAATATTTACAAGGTAACTTGGCCCATACTTCAGTAAGAAGCTCCTCCCATGACATGTTAACATTGCCGGAGTCAGATATTCTTTCAGGTGTTTTCACTGCATCTGGTTGAGAGGAAATTCCAAGAGAGTGGTTATACTTCAAAAATCTCAAAGCATATGCTTGCAATTTAAGTGGCACAATCTTTTTGGGACCTTGTCCTTCCAAGTCTTTGCTTGTCTCCTGATAAAAACAAATATTATAAACATCTGTAAGAAATAAGCGATAATATAGAACAGTTTCGAAAGCAAAAGATATATAACATTGTCTAAATATGCCCACGTTATATACATAACATATATGATTCTTCCTCATTAAAGTATCATGCAACAGTGCTAAACCTCTTATGCATCCAGATACTGTGCACAAACAAAACAGGCTAACGTCACACAAATGAACAACAACAACAACAACAACAATAAAACCTTATCCCACTAGATGGGGTCAGCATCACACAAATGAACATTTCAGAAAAAGTTGGCAAAAGTCCAACAAATATGGATACAAGAAAATAAAGCATAATCAAATTAATTTGAGATATGAATTCTTAGAACTTTAAGATAAAAATGACAAAGTTCAACAACTATAGTTCCATCCAATTTTAGGAATTATTTTAGTTCCCACGTCATTGTATGAATGAAAAAAGGTTTTATATGCCAATTGCATGCTATTGATTAAGTGGCTTGAACGTTAACCAACAAATTTTAAGACAGAAGCTAATTAAATATAAAAAGAATTATACAACGTAAGTTTTATCATCAAATTGACCATCCTAAAGTAGTGGCCAGCAGAGAAGCTCCAAGAAATTTTCTTTTCTTTTTATTTTTATTTTTCTTCATGTATAGAGTGAAAGGTGCATATAAACAACCAGCATCACGTTGGAATTTCTGCTCTTGTCACTAGAAACTTCTTTTGAACATACTTTCCCAGATTCAACTGAAGCAACAATGTCTTTATAGCCAGGATCATCATCGTCCACAGAGTGCTCTGCTGAAAGCCAAAACTGCAAGACAGCCTTTGCCATGCTGTGAGCCAAATTTTTTGACTCCCAATGTTTGTTTTGTTTGCCATATCTTAAATGAGATGTAAAAGCGGCTTGATGACACAATTGAGCAGCAGCAGCTATCTTCCAAAGACGCTCCTACAAAAAAAAAGTTCAATAATCAGAGATCAAAATTCAAAATATAAATATGGCAACAAATAAATTTGCCAGTCCAAAAATGCAAAAATTGAAAGACTTTAATATAGGAAGGAAGGAGACAGAAATCTCTAGAAGGTCTAGAAATTTGAACCTGTGCGAAATCATTTGCCAACCATGCCACTTCCTCAAGGACAAAACCCCAGTGAGATACTCTGTGATTTTCAGCAGGCAATTTCAGAATTGATAATTCAGCAATCCTCTTGTGCTTGGCCTATTTATCATTATCACATAATGTCATTTTCTTTACACTTATGCCAATAAAAAATAAGAACTCCAAAAAATAGACAAACAGAAGGACTTTGATTGCAAGAAATTAAGAAACACACAAACGCCAAAACAAAAACCTCTATGATCCGAGCCTCTTCCAAAATAAAATCTTCATTAGCCTTGTCTGCCAACTGACTAGAACATGGTCCACAGTCAGAGGCAGCAGTATTCGCCTTTTCTTCCAGATCAGTCTGAGGTTCTGAAATCGACACACCCACAGGACCAGAATGTCTTCCACAGCTGCTGTCTTTGATAGAACAAGAATGGTCCGCCTTGAAATCACTTCCTTTATCAGTCTTTGATATAAAATTAGCACCATGCTGCACTTCCTTTTTATTGCAAGAATCATTACTGCTAATATGCATATCTTCCTCCTCCTTAACCATTTTAATAGCACCAGAATGGTTTTGACAGCCAGCATCATGATTATAGCCAGCAGTAGCATTACTTTCACCGTTGTTAGTCTTATTCTTTTCTTTTACAACTTCATTAGTCAAGGTTAGTTTCTTCTCAAATTCTGCGGACTGTTTTATATCACTTCCATTAGCATCAATATTCTTTATATTGGTACTTATGTCACTATCATTATTTACATCTCTACCTAGGCAAGTTTGGGTGCAGGAGGACTCTGAATCAAAATTTTTCAAGCCTAATATACTTTTCCTGTCTACTTTCACGTTGCCAAAGCCATTGGGTTGACCAGAACAAAGTTCATTCTGACATTTTGTAGCATCTGCAGAAGGGTGAGGCTCACAGTTATCTGAAACTGCTGGTTCCCTAGCTTCAACCACATTAGATTCCCTCGAAGCCATGATAATCGAGTTTTGTGCAATACCATCTTGACAAGGTAAGACACATTTATCTTCCTCAGCACTTCTATTGGTGATTTTCAAGGGGTCTTCAAGAACAGTAATTCTGCCATTATCTGTCTGATTTGTCCGTACATTATCCAATTCATTTCTCAACGGGATATTAGATGTTAAATCTTTAGCAACCAAATCACCATTGAAACTTGCAGGCTTTGGCTTGGAAGCAGAAGACAAGTTGTGGACCTTTTGGCTGTTTGTCTCAGATGTTAACCCTTTCCCATCTCTTGAAGCCCCCCGTGAACCATGATTTGGCCGAGACCTGTTCCTTCTAGCATATGGGCGGAAAATAGCTGAATCTTCTGACTCCTTAGCATTTTGACTCCCCACAATTTTTGAAGACTGTTCCGATGGAGCGATATAATTTCTCCTATTCAAATGTAGAGACCTCCTTTTACTTTCAGCTAACTCATTCTCACAATCAAGAAGTAAGAGATTATCAGCAGTATTAGGTTCACTGATTGAAGCAACGACTGGTCTGGCACTGCTATCAACTGAGTCACCATGAGGGGAGGCAGCCAATGCAAAACTACCTTTTGCTTCACTGAGTTCATAATGCAAGGAGAAGACAAGAGAAAGATGCAATGATATATCAATAGGCAATCTATACCCAGACAGGACCCATAAACAAGTAGCACAGAGGCCAACGCGTTTAGCAAACAAAAAAAACCCACCTTGTCACAAGCTCATGATGTTGATCGGTGAGTGAAGTAGACTGGACACTAACTGAAGCAGCATTCCCAAACTTAAAGTTCAGGGGATTGCCACCCTGCACTTACAGGACGGAAGCAATCATCAAATAAATAGAAAAATTTAGAAACCTGGGCTCAAAGGATCAAACACCATACCTTCTCCAGAAATTCCAGCTCCCTTCTTCTTTCCTCACGAACATCATACTCCTGTCTGTAATCAGCAATCCAGAGTTATTCTCAGTGCATCAAAATAAATTTACAGTATAAAAGTACTCAGTGAACCACATAAAGGATCTCCCCATCACCTGAGCTCTGCTCGAGCTTTTTCAATCGCTGCTTGGCGCGGAGAAGTTTTCAAATCTTTATCAACTCCACAGTCAACAACTCCTCCCATGGAATCAACTTCAGCATTTACAAGGAATGTGGATCCTGAGTTACTTCCATGCATTCCCACCACTATCATGTATAAGCTTCACCTTCCATCTATTACTGAATCAGCTCATTTATTAAGGCATAGGATAAAGAAAACCAAAAGTCACAACTGCATTTACAGAGCAATGCCTAATTATATAAACATCATATAGAAATATTAAGGCACAAAAAGTTCCTAATTCAGCCAAACACAGTCTGAAATATGAAATTGACTCCAAAATAAGAAGTATAACATTTGCATGTGCTTCTCAGCAAGGTTTAATCACTATCAGAAATGAGCCCTTCCAAAAATAAAGCAGTGGACTCTCTACACATCACATGACTCAACTGTTGAAGTATGAAATCCAAAAGACCACCTGCAGCCACGTTATGGTTTGTTTGCAAGCATTCATTGTCCAGTACAATAAAGCTGCCACTGTATTGGCCACATCACATAACGTGATCCTCAATAAACAACCATACCAAGAAAATGACAAGGGTTGCAAAGAATTTCTATGAGATCAAGTTTTCATCAAGAAAAGTGAAAAAATATAGAAGGGCTCACATAGCTTATATGCTATTAATTTATGGGTTTAGAATGCATAAGTAAATAAATTCTCATTTGAAAAACCCTTTACTCCTATTTATCAAACAATGCTGGACTAAAATAGCCATGCACTTAAATTTGAAAGAAATGCATTGTCAAGTGAAGTCTATATCTGTATCGAGTGTATAACAAACCTACAGAAAGCCAAATGGCTTATGACTAGTGACAATATAGCTTCTCTCGAACTCCATGCTCTTACCATCTCTCTTTTATTGTTTTAATGATTCTCCCTTTTACTTTTTTTTTTTCCGATGAAAGTCCCTTTTACTTTTAGAAAAACTCATTAACTACACTTTTGTTATTAAATTTAAACTTAATTCTGTTTTTCTCTCCAAAGTTTCTCAATTTTCTTATCCGTGCATGCCACAATATTATTTTTTCAAAAAAAAAAAAGTCAAAAACAAAGAAAAAGTCACCATTAAATAATACAGACATAAAGGCGGACCCCAGTGTCAAGCGGCTCCCGCACAATCGCGGGCTCAGGGGAAGGAAACCCCATATGTACGCAGCCTTACCCTAGCATTATTGCCAAGACGCTGTTTCTAGGGTTCGAACCTTGGCCCTGGGGGCGGAAAGCCAGCGCACCCACCAGTTGCGCCAAGGCCCGCCTTCATTAAATAATACAGACATGCTTTAAAAAAAATAATTTAAGAAATAGGGTGGTCAATTCATTTATTACACATACAAACTTTTCTCATTCCAAAATGTTCCCCAAATAGTAGGCGACCTTTAACTAAAAAGTAGCAATTCCAACCTAAGTAAAATGAGGCCGAGACCAGGCATAGAATATTCTTCGAAAGCCTTGATAAGGGTAGGCTTTTTATACAAATATTTACAGAAGAATCAAGGGGTATTTACCATTAAATACTCGATATAAATAATTCATAACCAAGAAACATATATTGACACTATCATATCACAAATAAACATTTAACCAGCGGTTTTATACTATGGCATGCCAATGAAAAAATCTTTAGGCCCCATGAACTACACGTTTCAACCATGTGAGGTTTGCATGGTGTCAAATGACTCAAATATCCTGGAGCATAATTATGAGGGATAGAATGAGCAGTTAATTTATCAGTTGTACTCTCACCCAAAGTGTAAAGTGATCCTATTCTTGTCTTTTTCTCGGATACAAGAAGATAATTCCCAGCTGTGATTTCCTAATACTGATAGCCAGAATTCATTTAAAACTGTGTGCTCTATTGCTGCTGCATGGGGTGAATCACTAGAACCACCACATTTATGGGAGACTTTTTGGAAGATTGATTTGCCACAGAAGGTGCTGCTACGCATTTGGAATACTACAACAGACTATTCCAGTAGGTTCTGTTTTGAAAGCGCATCATCTTTTGGGTTTTTTATTATGTCCTATGTGCGGTATAGAGGAGGAAACTATAGATCATCTCTTTCGATCTTGTCTGCAGGTGAGTGCTCTCTGGTTTGCAGCTCCGTGGGGTCTTCAGGGAGACTATTATCTCAGAGGGGTTAATTGTGTGGTTCAAGCAATAAATAGCTCATCTGGATCCTAGGCATGATGATATTTTATCACTAACCAAGGG
Organism: Acacia concinna; assembly: GCA_037177275.1. Classification (NCBI taxonomy): domain Eukaryota; kingdom Viridiplantae; phylum Streptophyta; class Magnoliopsida; order Fabales; family Fabaceae; genus Acacia; species Acacia concinna. Next base: position 4,058,911 of record JBAGKO010000012.1, read on the forward strand.
TCTCCTGCTCTTTCTATTTGTTATTTGGGATAAGAGGAATGACCTGATTTATGGTGAGAACCATATGACTCATGACTGAACATCAGGTTATCAAATAAATCAAATCTACTGGAATGGTTTTAAGCATGGTCTTCAAGGTGCACAGGTTCAATTGCGCGTGCTCGGTTTAATTTAATGAATCATAGAGCAGCTGCGGCGTTCCGAATGTCTTGGGTTATACACTAGTTTGGAATAAGAAGTTTTTTACACATGGAGGACAAAAGAATGTTGCTGTTCAAATGAAGTTGTTTTATTGTGGTTCTTTTCTATGCCAACGCAGGTGAGGACAGTCCTACTATGGTAGCAAGGCAATGAGTGCTTTGGAGTGTGTAAGGAAGCTTTACAGATTTAATCTGGTTCACAAATCTGTTCTAGAGGGGATAATGATTTATGGCTACTTGTGAGATACAAGACTCAATTCAAGGGCTTCTACAGGCTTCCACACGTGCAGAGTGCCTTGATTGATGATCTTAGTATCCTATCACAGAATTTTAGGACAATGTATGCTTTAATTAGTTCTTTTTTTTTCCCACACTAATTAATTCGTCCGTTATCTTATGATATTTCCTTTCATATGTAAGAACTAGTTCTTGCTCAGTTATTTTATTAAAAAAGAAATTAGATGTGAACTCTTCCTTCAGAGCTTCTTTTGAAAAATTTCAAAGAAAATCTTTCTTGATTGCTGAAAAGTTGAGAAACTCTCCACATAATCCAAGTAGCAATTATGTTTAGGGGAGATGTAAGCAAAGCAGGAAAACAGTTCCCAATCCTTCACCAGGCAAAGGATCCTCATCTTACAATGAAAACTCAAGATTTTTCCTCTCTTGTTTCTGCAACTGACTGAAAGGATGTCCATAAGTCAGCAGGTTATATCATTTAATTATAAGGATAAAAATATCTACATTCCTACTGAAGTGGAAATGCATAACCTGACACAAGTTGTGCACTTCCCGGGCATGTATGCAGGTTGCCGCCAGTGATTCCCTCCAAAATTTCAACCAGTTATCATTTATCACAAACCATATATTTATGCTTCAAATTATTTGATTACCAGTTGAAGGACACATTTTACTTTGTTTCCCAATAAGGCCAGACATATTTCAGCCATTCATGAACGCATTAATGCACAAACCCAAAAACAGACGCAAATTCCAGCAAAAACCACAAGGCATTCCCCCATAATGTATATGACAGCCTCAATGAAAAACAGCTTGGCATAATTCGCCAAATAATTTGATAAGCTAATGATAAATGGTTCCCAGAATTCCCCAATTGATGAGTCTTGGGGTTCTCAAAATACACCAAACGCCAAACCAACAGCAATCAAGTCAAGAAAAAATACCCGGGTATATACACAAGAGTCGCGAAATTGGAAGCTAGGGCACTGGTAGTGACAACTTGAAGGCGTCTGTCCTGAATTTTCTCTCTCCTAGGGTTTTGGAAGAAGGCTCTCTTTCAGTGGGAATGACACGAATTTGACCTAAAAACTAACATGTCACATCAAATGTCCGACATTAAAGCGTCCCTCAATGTTGGTGTGAAATCCTACGTCCCCAGTTAGGTTGTCTTAAACAGGTCTTGTAAGAATTTCGTAAGAGTTGATATTTTTTGTTCTTACATGTGCAGCAAGTTAGTTCAAAGCGCGGGGTAGAGCGACCATGCGACTTCTGCAAGTAGTGGGCTGGAAATGAAGACGACGACGATGGCGATGAAGAGGGCTAAGAGGATCAACAATTTGGATGTTCAGTGTGGGCTTTTATTACGTAATATTTATATTACTGATATTACGTGATATTTAGCAAGTGTTTAATTAAGCTTTCACTTTCCTTTGCTTAATTAAGTTTTTTTTTTTTTTTTTGTGTTCATATAAATCCTTTTTTTCCTTTGGGGTTGACGGGTTGTTTTAGGGCTAAAGGCAACTAAAGTAAGATTAATTTGTTTAGTTGAATGACAAATTATAACGAATTAATTGGAAAAAGAAAAGCATGGCCTTAAGTTAATAAGTTTATCCAAATCAAAAGGTTTAGAGATAAACTAAGTGACATTAGTCTTTATGGAAGAAATCTTAGCCGTGATTTTAGCCGTTTAAGCACGACAACCTGATGGATAAGGGTAAAAAATTGGCGCTACCTATGTAGTTAAAATTTGTAAACATGCTCCTCATAGATAAAGTGGGGAAGACAAAAAAATCAAACATAAAATCTAATCCATCTATGCCTTTTTCTACCCCATATCTTAAATATAGGACTTAATTAACTTTTTTTTAGATATTTAAGAAACTAATTAAATTAATTTAAATTATTTATGTTTATCATTTTTTCTCTAAATTAATTTGTCTAACTTAATAAATTAAAATATAATTTAACCATATATAACATATCATGTAATTAAGTAGTTTATTTAGTTTTTTTATAGCCCGTTTGGATTAGTGATAGAGAAGTGACTTTTTTTTAAATGTGACTTTTGAAAATTTAAGATAGAAAAAAGTCAAATTATAAATGTGACTAATGTTTGAATTGATTATAGTATAAGTGACTATTTTTCAAATGTTTCTTCATTCATCTTATTTTTAGGAGCCATTTTTGGCTTGGAAGCTTAGGAGAAACAAGAAAAATAAAAATAAAAAAGTCATTCCAGAAGGGTCTTTCTCTAATTTTTTAGCCATTGAGGTTTTTCTTTAAGCCATTGATGTTTTTGCTCCCATAAAAACCTACCCAAACAGGTTCTTAATTCCTTAAAAAAATTAATTAAATTTTACTTTTAGGACGAAAGGAATATATGTAATGGAAGGAGTAATTCTGAAAATAAAAAATGGCAAATTAAATTAAGGACTTGGATGCCATATTTCAGCATGTATGTTGATGGAGGATGATGACCAAGGCAACACCAAGTACATCGTAGACAAGCAATGGATGATGAAGAAACCAAGGATCATGATACAGTGAAGAGAAGTGAGGGTGATCAGACAATAAAAGCTTATGCATGATCACTGATCACTAGGAAAAATATGCTTCTTTTTTATTAAAAGCACAAGTCAACTTGTAGGGAATAACTAACTAATGGAAGCTTTTGCTTGAAATCTTCTAAGAGATATATTCATGGTAATATTTTTAACATCTATTTAACAACCTTTGTGAGTAAGATAATCAACACAGCAGTTAACCCCTCTTTATATGAGATTAAAAAGTAACAATTCAGTTTCAGATAAGAAGATAACGAATTTGTCTGATATAAATGGATGTTTAAAAAACAATGTCAATACAATACAAGACATATAATGTTCTTCTTTTTAATTAATATAACTTTTAGTCTTTTAAGTTTGAATTAATTTTTACTCTATTTATAATAATTAGTCTTAAAATTTGAAATGACTTAGTTATACCTTCAATGGTGTTAATAAATTTGATATAGTACTAATTCCATTAAATATAGCTTATGTAACAAACTTATTATTAAGATAACTAACATGACAAGTGGAATTATTTTAGTTAATTAATGATATGGCAGAGGATTTAATCCTTTTATTTTCTTTTTTAAATTAAATGTACAGCTATAATTATCCAAAATAATACTATTTGTCATGCCAACTGTTATAATAAGTGTGTCATATAAGTTATTTTAATAATGTCAGTACTACATCAAAGGTGTCTAATATATGATTAAATTTTTTTCAAACTTTAGAAACTAACTGTTATAGGCAAAATAAATTTTTGAGAGAATAAAAACAAAATTTGGTAAAACTAAAAGGACCAAAAGTTATATTAACCATTTAGATATATTTAGAGTTTATATATTTAGAAGCAATTTCTCTCACTAGTGAGATTATATATTTAGAGTTTATCAAAATATAATAACCCTCCATTTAGATAAATGTTACTTTATACTATGATGTTTGTTGAAAATTTGGATCATCTTGATGAATTGAAAGGTTAATAACATCCCTTTTTT
>JBAGKO010000012.1:4104779-4119743 GCA_037177275.1 Acacia concinna
AAGAATATAATTAATAGAAAATAAAATAAACAATAATAAATGTAAAAGTTTTTGAAGTATAGAATATAAAGAAAAATTAATATTTGTCATGTAATAAAAAAATTTTACCTGCAACTTTCAAAATGTGTGCATTAATTTATTTATTTTATTAAAAATATATATATAATGGTAAAAAAAATACAATACAATATGATACTAACAATATATAATACAAATATAAAAGGGAGACAACCTAAATATATTGAAAAAGAGTAAAAATTATGTATATGTTAATTAATAGAAGCTAAAATATCACATTTTCCTTATAAATTCCCCCAATTTTGAAGGAGAGGGTTAGTAGGGGGAAATCTTAAAAAAAATTTCAAATTCCCCCCTCCTTTTAAAAATTATTATTATCTAAATAAGGGGAGGGAAGCAAAATTCACTACTTTCTCTCCCCTCATACCAAATTGACCCGGGATATGAAGGTAATTTAAATCAAATTTTAAATTCCTAAAATTGACGCATAACCTAATATATAAATTGTTGGGTTTAAATTTAACTGTATAGGATTTTCTCAAAACAATTGTGGATTTGGTTATAATTTTGTTGCATGGGATTCAAATATTCAATATAGTTTGCTTCGTAAGGAGTTCATTCATTAATACTGATCTTAAATTTTGCACCAAGGTGAGAACTTCGTTTATTAATGAAAGATATGGAAGTATGTCTAGGTGTATTTTTTTTAAAAAATATTTAAGTCAAATTTCTTATATCTATTTTGTCAAGTTTTCCAATTGGCCATGTGTTCTATGTGAATTATTATCATTTAATTATAAACTTAAATATAATAAATAAGACACATGATCATGTGTGATTGGAGAACATGATGAAATGAATGTAAATAATTTGATGTAAGTATGATCCTATTTTTTTTACACCCAACTTACTTAAATTATTAAACATTTATATATAATCCCTCTGGTCTTTAATACTGGAGTATATGACAAATTTATCTAATATAATTATATTTAAAAAGTTAGTTAAATTAATTAATATAACATGTATTTTCTAAAACAAGCTAATGATTTTTCTTAATTATCTCATTCCCTCTTCTACTTGATTATTGTTAAAGGAGTATCAATAGAGTAAATTAGAAAAATATTGACAAATATAAAAAATATACCTTATATTTATAATCAATATTAATTCCTTAAATATGTCCAGTATTAAGGAGGGGAAGAATATAAAAATTTAGAGCTCCAATTTGAGCCAAGTTCCTTATTATTCACATATTTTAATTGTATAATAAGGATGTATTTAGGTTGAAAACCTAAATTATATTATTTACTTTATATAGTGTTCTTAAAATGGTTTAAAACAAATTCTCACTTCACGGGGCAAACCGGCAAACTATAAAATAGATATGGCATGTGTATATGTGTGTATAACTATCAGATATTCGATACTGGTATTATTAAGTTATATATTGTAAATATCATCAACTTTTTAAATATGAAATTTTCATTGACAGTATTTAACCTGTGAAGCAGTCCATTCTATTTCAAAATTTTTATTTAAAGGAAAACTGAAAAGTATGAGCACATTAAAATTTGGCTAGGCTAAACATCATAGTAAAAGGGTAATGCTATATTTGGATAGGGAGAAAAGAGGAAAAAATGAATATTAGGTTTAAAAATTTTTATAAATAGTAAATAAACTTACTATTTTTAGAAATTTTTTTCCTTAGTTTTTTCCCCTCTAATTTTCTCTCGTCCAAATATAGGGTAAGTTTCATTCCTATACTGATTATACCTTAGTACAACACCGGGATTTCTTCACCCCTTTGATTCACACTCTGAATCCATTGCTAAACAAAACAAGAAGCTTTCAGTGCAATCAACCTTAAATATTGCTAACCATTAGTTAGATTAACACAAGATTAGCTTGCCTGTGACCTTGAACTTTTCATAATGAACTCCACCACATGAATTTAGATGGCTTCATCATCTGAAGATGAACAGGGCATAAATCAGGTTGTCTCACAATATAGACTTGATCTCCCACTTTGTTGCCAGAATCCTGATTTCGGAACCATGTCCACAAGGCCCACGTCTCATTTTTCACCTGAAAATAACACATAAAAGGAATCCTAAGAGATCAGGAAGAGTTTGGATACTTCATAAAAATGATTGTACTCTTGTTATTTCTTTTTAATTTTTATATAGCTAATTGACTATGTTAGATTCAAGTATTGTTAAGCCTAATTAAGGGTAGCTCGCCCAAATACGTTTTCTACATTCACATAAACTTAAACTCAAAATTTTGTGCTTAAATGGCTAAAGCCCAAGCCCCTTCCCACTAGGACTGAAGCGTATTGGTTATTCTTGATATTTCTTTTTATATGCTGCTCTTTCATATTTTTCACATGTGCTCCTTTTTTTAAAAAAAATTAAAAAAAAAATCTCTTGTATGGAGGGCTAAAATTCAAATAACTCAATCCAGGAGTCTGTCAACTTGGTTCAGCTCCATCAGATTTAAAATACTGAGTGCAGACTTCCATATGTTGACAGATGTAAGAACTCAGGTTCCATTTGTATGCCGCAATATTGCATATTATGAACAAGTTGGTAAAAAAATTTAAGAAAAAAGGATTGAATGCTAGTAAGAAGCTATGTATTGATGTATTATGATTATGATCCTGTATAATGACTTGAGATAGCTCTAGAAATAGGAAGAGAGATGTTGGGTTCACATAGATTGTTATGAATGAACATAAGTCGAAAGGGAAAGGTTAATTCTAAAAGACTAAGCTATTAGTAGGGAAAACCCATTAATTTATAAACCAAACCATATTTGCGAGGCTCCTTGATGTGGGACTCATAACATAGTCGTTAGGCCCTCAATCTCTTTATTTATGAGCAACGCCAAACATTTTGAAAATGAGGAGGAGCATGAAGAAAGAGGTACCTCGAGAATTCCATGGCCAAAGCTACTTTCCCTGAATGCACTGAACTCTGGCTGACGATCCCAGCAAAACTTACCCTTTGCAGGGCCAGATGTGAAGTTTTTTGCACAGAAGCCTCCCATATAAGAATCAGGAGTACTTGATGGATCAGGACATTTCCCAGGTTCATCTGCAAATTGGATTGACATCTTCTCTCGGTTACCTCCGTCCCCAACAGAAATATGGACAGGACCACATGGATCCAAACTGTAATTGTAAACCCGATTCGACCTCTCATAAGCATGCACCTGCTCATCAATTTTCAGAACCAAAAAATGAGTGAAGACTCGAGATCTTAGAATGGAAGATCATTAACCAACGAACTAGCAGTGGACACAGGTAGGAAGCAGGGAAGCCGATCACACACACACACACACACACTAGATCAACTATTTATCCGCTTCATTGAAATTTACAGCTCCAACTTGTATTCCAAAATATAACCACTTATTTACCAGTGTCCAGACTTAATTCATTAAATCAGTATGTTATGCACAAGCAGTTAAGGCTTTTAATTACTTATAATATAAAGATAACCATGCATAAGTTGTTTTTCTCGGTCATAAAGCCTACCAAATAAACCCAGTGAAGAATAAGGACCTGTTCCATTGGCCATAAACTTTTTTTTTTGTTTTGTTGTAGAAGCAAGTTGATGAACCTAAATGGATTCAATTAAATTAAAAGATGAAAATAACTCACATGCCCAGTAAATACTATATCCACGCCATATGAGTATAGCAGTTCTTCCATCTCCACCCTCATGCACTCTGCTTCTCTGTAATGTGCCACATAAGAACTATACCAAGGGGGATGCCAAGTAGCTATAAGCCAGGGAGTTATGGACCTATCAACACTAGCCAGATCTCTTTGCAACCACTTATATTGTTCAGCTGGCAAAGATAGTCACAAGGAATAAACAAAACACATACGGTTCAAGCCCAAGAAAATATAAATGGATTTCAAGCATATTCAAAATTGTATCAATTGGTCGTTCTCTCTCCCTTGTTAATACACTAATGAACTTCCAAATTTGAATACTGGCCAAATTTCAGAGTTAATTGAGCTATTCACTCAATGACAGTAGGCAATGCTTTCCAAAACTCAGCTGGTATTGACAAATCATCATAATTAACCACCCTATTGAATCAGGCCTCCAAAACATGTAATTTCAAACTTGACATTTTTTAAGGCACACATGTTTTTGATTGAGGCTGAACAGACAGGTTCACTGAAAAAAATACTACCAGCCAAAAATAAAATATCTTGAATTAGAAATGATTATACAACGAAAACAGTTAGAAAAGGGGGAAAAGGTCTAATACCTGATTTATCATAACCAATGTAAGCCCCAAGCATAATAAAATGGATTCCCCCAGCATTAAAGGAGTAGTAAAACGTGGATGAAGACCCACTTTCTTCAGAGGGGAATGCAAACCTTGAACTATAAGCCACGAATGTCCTGTTCAATGCCTGTTGTTCTATTTCGTGATTTCCTTCCACCACCATCATTGGAACTTTGGAAACCAAATTCTGCATAAACCTGGAAATATTCAGTAATTGTAGCATAACAGGTTAAAGAAGCAAAGCATTGTCATCGGCCAACAAAATAATCAAAAACTTTATACAAATTTTCCATGTACCTTCCCCAATAGTCCCATCGAGGCTGGTAAGTCTCATGTATGGGAGTTTCTGGGAAAGAGCAGGAATAGCAGTCAGAGCCAGTTCCATTTGTAAGATAAAGATTGGCATAGGTCACGTCACCAATCAATAGAAAAAGATCAGGTTTATTTTTGATCAAGTGATGGATAGTTGTAGTTGTATTATATGTAAGGCCAAGATCTCCCACTATCGCTATTCTTTCTGGATAGCTCCGTGGACTAGAAGTTGGCATTGTCCTGAAATGGTAGATGTCACTCATTGCTTGTAGAGAGGAATCTCCACATTGATAATAATATAATGTGCTTGGTTTCAACCCTGCACAAAGTGAAAACTGTTTAATAATAAATTCTCTGAACACAAGTGAACAGCCATTGGGGAATCTCAGTATCAGTATTTATTAATTAAAATTATAAAATATGAAGAGACATGTATCTTATAAACAAACTGTAAGTGAATTAAGAAAACTGACAAGAAACAATGATATAAAGAAATATAATGTTTTCTTCTGATTCTAAATCGGTAAAGCTCACCTTTAAGTTGAACATGATGGATGATTCCAGAGGTATAGTTCTGAAGTCCTTCAAAAGGATAAAGCTGATTGTAGATGAGAGAATGACCTCTAGCTTCATGCACTAATTCAGCTTCTGAGGTTCCATAAAAAACAATACTTGAGACAGCTTTAGGATCCAATGGCTTAATATTGTCACCAATTTGATACTCCCCTGATATTATCGATAAATTCAGCATCCTTGATCAACAGAAGAACATGAATATGAAAGTGGTACAAACAGTGTTTTTCAATAGGAGTCCAATAAGTGCTAGCAGATTTGCCCTTGATTCTTAATAATAGAATAGATAAGAGAATATCCTTCATCACAGAATCAGCTTCCACTAAAAGAAATAGTAATAATTGGACCATTCATGAGAAGTGTGTTGTAGAAAACTAGGAAGGAAAGTGATTCCAAAATTTCTCAGAAAAGACCAAACATGGAACTCTTTTTATGTTAGTGTGGTTAGCTATAGAGGCACACATAAAATATATCTTTATATAGTAAGCCCTGCAAATTAGTGAAGACAAGTCTTCAAAGTGAGGAGCCTTTGAAGTCTAAAACAGTGTGATGTGACCCATTGAATATATCAGTGAGAATATCCCACAATTTTTTTGTTCAAAACAATATCCCATATTTAATATTCGATACTTTAAAAACATGAATTTATGCTTTAGTGCTCGGAAAATTGATTCAATCCTCCCCGTGAAATGCTGGTTGAAAAAAAAAAAAAAGTCCACCCAGTGAAATATAGCTCAAGCAATAAAATAATAGAAAAACTTAATTTTAGTCCCCTATAAAATTGAAGAGATTGTTAATCATCGCCTGAACTAACGTTTGGCGTAAGTTTTGCGTAGAGATATAATGAAAAGGAAATATTGCAAATTTGCAATCATTTAATACCATAACAGATAAAAATAAATAAATATTCACCAATCTGTTAAGCACCAAGTAGATTTTGTCATAAATGAATTAAAAAAAAAAAAAAGGAGATTAGAGATACCTGTAATCCATGAGATCCAAACTGAATCATGGTTCACTGAGAGAGACACTGAAATCTGCTCAGGCTCAAAACCCTGAACGGTGCGGCGAACGCGGGGATCGGTGTCAGGCAAATCAACGGCGATGCCGCGCAGACTTGGATCGAAATGAACGGTGACGGGCTCAAAGGGGCCATCAAGCGTCGTCGGAATATCGCAGCGAACCGCGGCGACAAGCAGATTCAGCAGAAGAAGCGAAACCGGAGAGCTAAAAGGAGCCAGAAGATTAACAACTACGTAATTTTCCATTTGAGAACAAAGAGAGTGAGAGAGAGAAAAGGAAGAGAGATGGGAAAGGAAGAAAAGAAATGACATCGAGGAAGCATCTCTGGGGAGGAGAAATGTCTTGGGAATCGGAGGGTGGCAGTTGGTAACCGTTAGTTGGGGTGAACGTGGCGCCGCGGGAAACGATGTTATTGCCTTTTGTTTGGGATGCTTTAAAAAAGTATGGGAAATTTGCACTAGTCCCAATTTATATAATATACATTAAATAGGTCATATAAAATCAATGAATTATATTGAAGTCTCAAGGGATTTTTCTGTCATTAATTGAAATTAGTTAATTACCCATTTGCCCTCCTCATTTAAAACAAATATGTACCCATCAACCCATCTCTCTTTCTGTTTCGGTGAAGCCACTCCCATGTCACATTCTCTCTCTCAGTTTCAGTGAACCCTTGTCACCGTCTCTCTTGCTGTTGAAGGCTCTCTGTTTCTGCTAGGAATGCTTGTCGGCAATAAAGAAGGGCGGTGGTCTACATTTGGCCTTCTCATTATCAATTACCCACTCGTGCTCACTTTCGATGAACCGTTGTCGCCGTCTTTCTCTCGCTTACTCTGTCGCTATTGGCAAGAAATACACCGTCGATAATGATGAAGGGCTGAGGTGAGTGCCATTCTGTTGAAGGTACATAAAGCCACGAAGTCATTGCAAGCCTGTAAACTATGTACGGTGATTGTAAGACTATAAACCTATTCAGAAATACACCTTCTCAGTCTAGGTCACGATTGTATGAGCTTGTAAACTGAGATCGAGCCGTCATACGAAGTTGCTCCATCCATGGGTGAAGTTTGAAGAAGGAGAATAAAGTTTGAGTTTTCTATTTTTGGCCTTGCTCAGGGGACAATTTGGCTTGTTGGAGGAGGAGGTACGTTCATACTTTCACAATCCAATATTGTTGGTAATGAAGATAACAATGATGAAAATTGTTGTAAATGTTGTTATGTAATTGTTGGCTTTGTATTGTTCATTATTATGCAATAGAGGCTCCTATATGTAGTGATTGGTAATAGAATGATTAAACTTCCTTTTTATACCCTATTTTGACCAACCATATTTAGTAAGAAAATTGAATTACTCATGCAAAGTGACATGTAAGGAGTTGGACTTTATGGTGTGGCTTATGTTTGACCAACTATGGGAACTTTATCCTATGGCTTAGATGGATTCGTGGTAGGAGTTGGACTTTAAAATTTAGAGTTTAAAATTGAATTACTCATGCAAAGTAACATGGGAGTAGCTTGAGGGAAGAGTTTTTAATGTAGAGGAGGAATAATTCAAAATTAAAGCTTAAAGATTTAAAGTTAGGAGTAAACTTGAAGAATTAGAAATCGGTCAAAAAGAATAGCTTTGTCTAGATTAATTGCATTTCCCATGCTTCATTCTATATATCCTATAGTTGAAAAGTAATCCAACAGGGAAAAAGGGACTTTTAAAAGCTAAAATGACAACTATGATGGAGACAAGTTAAAGTTGAAAAGTAGTAGTATAACTAAAAATTGAAAATGGAAAAAGGGAAGGAAGTGAAAGTAAAAAGTGGTTACTTGTGTTTAGTTATTTTTGGAGAAGAATATGATGATTGTGGTCTCCCACACTCATGTCAGCAGTAGAGATTTTGCTTTTAGAATGTCCAAAGTGAGAACAAGTCTTATTTCTAAACACGTGTGGTTGGCCCTTACACAATGATAAGCATTCATTCATTCTTCCCTTTATATTATTATCATTATTATTTGTAATATGTGAACTTAGTTTTGATTCTACATCTATCTAAATTGCATGTGTCACCAACTGATGTTGATGCCTTATCTACGTAAACATTTTCATTCATTCTTCTTTTTCATTAGTGCACATGATGACATCTATTATTTATTTTTTACTTCTTTATCTATTTTTGTGTAATTGATTAATTCCTTTTTATCCTTTAATTTTTCAACATCTCATAATTATAGCTTTAGTACACCACTAATTATAGCTAGTTCTATATATATATAACCAAATGTTGTTAGTACTGCCTACTTAATGATATAAATGTTAAGTTTTGTATGTTATAGAGAAAGCAATAGTTGGTGAAATATGATATGAATGTTACATGCTAAGGCATGAATAATTTCATCATTGGAAGGTATTAATTGAGTTATTTATAATTACTCAATTCAAATTGGGTCATAATTGAGTCACGAAGGTTGTTCCTCTTTAATCTAGAAATTTTGTTTTTGTATTGTATTGCGAGCTGGTGTATGTATTTAGGCTATTCATCATTTAAGTGTAATGTTTCACATTGTTACTGACTCTTTTTCCCATTATTCAGTAAACATTACAATGACATTTGTTTGTAATTTCAGATAAAGAACATGGAGGAGGGGAAACTTTGAGAAGAAAAAGGGAGGGGAAAACTTGTCAAGGAGAAGAAGGAAGAAAGGCGCAAAGTTGGGACAAGGGCACCAAACTACTCTAGGTACACTTTGTTTACTGACGAGTTTTTTGAAGAGAAGGAGAAGAAGAATAAGGAGAAGCGTAGCAAAAAAAGGGAAGGAGAACAAATTTGATGTTCTCAATACCTTTAAAGAGGTTAATCTAGAAGTTAGAGACTCTTGGAATATGTTGAGTGATGAGAAGAGATCGGAATTCTGTAAATGGGCTAAACAAAAAAGAGAGCTAGGTAAAAGGAAGATGTTGTTTCCTTCCATATAAGGTGTGCGCCAAAACATATCATAATAGTTTGCAAGAACTTAAAGGTGAGACCGGATGTTATGAAAAGGATGAAGGAAATAGGGTTTGATAAATTGGTTAACATTTGTTGCCAACAAATAAATCATGACTTATGTACTGAGTTCATGCGATGCTTTGACCTTCCAACCAAACAAGTCTCAATTCAAGGCCTATGTCGAGGAATAGGGCCTAAAGATGTAAAAGAATTATTGGGTCTACCTCATTGTGGGCATGATGTTGTAATCAAAGTTGAATATAGTAATAGTGTTTTCAAGGATTTGAGGAGTGTGTATAAGAATGTCTCTTACCAAAAATTAGGGGAATTGTTGATGGGACCTATTAACGAAAATTTTGAGTTCCTTTTTGTTTTATTTGCATTAGGAACTCTATTGTCACCAAGTGCAAGTATTTACATAAGTGACCTAGTGTTGAAGCTTATGACAATGGTACACCATGCACTTGGTGACTTTGATTGGTGTTCCTTCCTTTTCAAGAATTGTGTGATTCAATTGGGGGATTTAAAAGGGACATGTTGAAAGGAGATGGTAAAGGGAGGAAGACGGTAGGTGGATGTATCTACTTCCTAATGGTAAGTTGCAACAATATTTTTTTCTAGTTAATTGTTGTTTTATAATGTTGCTAATATGTCACTTTGATATTATTCCAGATGTTTTGCTTACAACATTTTCTATTGGGAAAACTAAAAGCCTCATCAGACTACCATGCAATCACATATTGAGATGGTGATAGGGTGAAAAGTAGAGTGTTGCTAGAGAAAGAAAGCAAAAAAGGGCTGCTTCATGATGTTGGACATGCAGGTGTGCATTCATGGACAACCTTCAATCCCGAGACAATGCTAACCCACCCAATAAGTATGACAGTTGAAGTTTGCATTTTATTATTGATTGTCCTAATATGATTTTTGTGATTTACAATTGCTTAACTAAATTTGTATATTGTAGGAATTACAAAGAACTTACACTAGGCTAGTTACAAATTTTTCTAGAGAGATTGCTTCTTTGACATGTTTTGAACTATTAAGCCAATGTTGTTTGATGATGAGAAAAATATCCATAAAGACGTCACATGGGCAAAAGTACAAGTGCAATTAGACTCATAAGTTTATTTCATATTGATTTTTTACTGTATTTTTCTGAACTACATTACAATGTATGTTACTGAGATTAAACTTAAATTTGTAGAGACTCATGTGGTGTGCATGTCTTGTCTTGGTTGCAAATGTGGGATGGCACGGAGCAAGGGGTGATGGATATATGATGCCTCATTATTCATTGGAAGAATTGCATGAATTGAAGGTTGGCTTCCTCTGGTGGCTGGTGACGCATCCCAACAACATACATGCAGAGAAAGTCTTGTCTATGGTGAACATGAAAAGGAAGAGAAACAAAGGAAATTAGGTTGATTGAAAAAAGTTCTCATGTAAAAGTGTAATTAGAAAATGTGACTTCCATACTGAATTTAGTGAAGTCTCCCTTTTGTAAATATCAAGTACACACTTTTAGTACTGGAATGATATTAATTTGATTAATTTAGTCTAATGTTCACTTTGTCCTTAGTCATTCTTCATTCATTCGATTTTGTATACTGATTTTTGGGTTAACAACATCAGGGGCTGTGATTAACAACCACGTGGGAAATCATTGACAACTTCAAGGGCTATTGTTGACAACCCCTGTTGTTGTCCTTAACAACCACGTGGGAAGTCATTAACAACCCCATGTACAATAATTAACAACAACCTGAGAAGTCATTAACAACCCTATGGGCAATAATTAACAACAACCTTAGACGTCATTAACAACCCCATGTGCAGTAATTAACAGCAACCTGAAACATAATTAACAATCCCATAGGCAGTAATTAACAACAACCTGAGACGTCATTAACAACCACATCTAAAGTAATTAACAACAACCTGAGACGTCATTAACACCTCATGTGCACTAATTAACAACAACCTGAACGTCATTCACTATGGCTAACTAAACTCTTGAGATTTTTACCAGAAATCCCACTATGGCTAACTGGAATTCAGTCATTTTTAAATTAAAATCCTTAACAATTTCATTGGGACAAATTTTGTGTTGCCATTAGCCCTTTTATGTACCTTAGTCCTCTAGATTCTTCTCCAAATCAACTCCATACATCAGTAATGCCTTCTCCCCATACCATTTTATTTTTGTATTTCATTTTCATTCACTTTTTGATATGGCTAGAACAAAATATCAGATAATTGTAATATCCCAAATTTTTGGGAAAGTTTTTAAGATAAGATAAAATCATTATTTTATGATTTTATGTGTATTTTGAGAAAAAATTCAAGGAAATGATGATTTTCCAAATAGTTTGGAAATTATTTATTGGAATGAAAAGGGCAAAATTCTTTGAGATGGTTTAAGGAAAATATTTAGAGATCTATTTTGATCTAAAAATAGATGAGGAATTATTTGAGGAAATAATTGAACATGTAAGATCAATGAATTATCTTGAGATTTAGGCACATGGGATTATTTTAATTATCAAGGAAGACCAAGATGGAAATTGGGAAAAATTTGGAAGACTAAATGTATTATCTTTATCCCACTTATTCAATATACTCCCAATTATATTTTCTATCCTCCATGTGTGGGCCACATGTCATGCAATTATCTAACCATTCCTTCCCTTATGTCCACGTGGAGAAAGGAGTGAATCACAGTTGGCCATATTGTTTCATGTATTTTGGCCACTTTAAGTTTTCCAGCCACCTCATTCATTCAGTCATATATATATCCAGCCATACCACTTTATTTAATCCAGTCACTCTTGTCTCATTCGGCCAAAACATATAGTCTCCATCTTCTCCCACATGTAGAAGCAAAGAGAAGCCACAGAATACTCCAGCTATTTACTTCGGTTTCCCTTTAATATCCATCAGCCCTTCACTTCATTTCCATTCATGTGTCCACAGGAGAATAGAGAAACCGAAGGAGGCATTTCATTCTTCCATTTCATTTTATTTCGGATTAAGGGGAAAATAGAGAGAGAGACCGAGAAGGATAATGAAGAGTGTTGCTGCAGCTGGTGTGAGAGTAAGCTGAGAGATTAAGGGTGCTTCGTACTATTGCTGAACCGTGAAAGGAGTTGAGGAAGAGGCGGACCCATTCTGCATTTCATCTTTCACTGGAGGATCAAAGGGAGTCTGGTTCTACAGTATTATTTCCTTCGGCCATAATTGAAGCAAGAGGGGAAGAGGGAGTTGTTTCCGCCATCACCGCCACTGGAAATTGAAGAAAGAGATAAGTTATCGTTGCATGTAAGAGCTAATTTTGGTGAGTTGAAATTGTCTTCCCTTCCATTCTTCAGTTTAATTTTGGCTTTGCATGTATCGGTTCTATAAGGATCTGTAAAACCAAACGCATGTAGATGATTATGCACATATGTTTCAGTTGGGTTTTGGGAAATTCAGAACCAAATGCATGTAGGATTTAAGGATGCTTTAGGATTGCATGTTTCAGATTTTGGTTTGAATTAATAAAATTAGAGAATGCATGTGAGATTGAAGAATGATTTTTGGGTTGCATGCAAAAATTGAGAAGTTAGAACCCATTGCATGTGAGTTCAGTGCTTACATGTGATATCTCTTGGTTCTATAATCATATGCAAAATAGAGATAATATAGATATATATATGTGTGTTTAACTAAAACAAGGTCAATGGATGATCACGCTTGAGTTTATTTCAATTATGAAATTGTATGCCAAATTAGAGATAATGAATACATGGGTATGTATATATGAATAAAGGGGTGCATTTTGGAAAATCATATTTTTGGATTCAAGGTTGTATGTTTCGTGTAACCATTTGAAAGGGTAAATAATCTCCATTTCCCCTAAAAATTTGCAGAAATATAGAGGACATGTTAAGCTTTAAAAAAAGTCCTATTTTATGCAAATTTGATGTTTACAACAAGAGTTATGATTTTTAGAACTTTGATGATAATCCCTAAACCCCCAATCTTTGGTTATGATTTTAGAATATTAGGTCTAGGTTTGGGACTAAGTAGAATAAGTTCTACGATGATGGTTTAAGTATTAATCTACCCTTGCTTAAATATATATGATAGGATTAATTAATGCCCAAGCTTTGAAAGAGTAATCAAAGACGAAAAAAGGTAAAGGTATCTCAGAGGAAAAGCGCAAGAGGTAGTAACTTTCTCCTATAATTATTATGTATTTGTTCTGCATTTCTGTTTTTGCCATCATGCTTATTGTGCATGAGAACATGTAAATTGCCTTGCATGAGAATGATTGTCATGACAATGTACACCAGTTTTATGGCTATATTATATGTTTGATGTATGAGCATCAATGATGATATTGTGTTGTAAGGTGTTGTTCTCTGTGGCTTGTTTAGCATGCTTTGTGAACTTGCATGATGTATGATAGATTATAGTTACTACTGAGATTCTCGCGAATTTCACCTCTCTCCTAAATTCATATACAACAAAGCAGGTACTTGGGTAAGGGTAGTAAGGTTAGTGAAGCCTAAAGAAAGTTGAAGCTGCAGGAGCTATAAGCAGTGAATCGGTTGAATTTCAGCTATATGTCTAGCCTTAATTTTATTTATCACATTGAAGATATATAAGTTCTTAGTTATTTTGGCATGTAAATACCCTCCATAAGAAGGATAGCTTTGTCTATAACAGTTTAAAGGCAAGTGTCATATGTGGTGATGAAAGATTGTTGTGCATGCATAATTGATAATGCATGTAGATGCTTATGCATGATTGAGTAATATTTACGTTATGCTTACAAGCTTGAATAAGTGAGTGAGTTATGCCTTAAGATATTTACATGCCAATAACCTATATATCCTAATGAATTTTGGAATACATTGCGTTTATTATGTGAGGGGATTCAATTTAAGTTAAATCTGAATATAATAATACTCTAATAAGTTGGGTCTTTATTTTATGATAAAAGGTTTTGAAAGAGCTTAGTTTTGAAGTTAAGAACCACTATTTTAAAATTCAAAGTGAACTAGTTGTGGAAAGTTTTAAATTTCACAAAAACTCATTTCCAAGATAAGTGATACTTTATGGCACTCAACTAAAGTCTTTGGGAAATCAAGGATTATAAAGATTGTTAGTGGTTACTTCTTAACTAAATGGCTCAAATAGAGACCCTAGAGTGAGGGACGTCACAAGTTTGGTAATTGTGCAAGAGGCCCTAGGGATGAGTAGATTTTAGCTTCGTCATAGATGGTTTGTTCAAAAATCTACTTTTTTTCACTTAGCGCTAGTTTGCTAATCATCTCTATAACTGGGGCTGAGGGTTTCATTGTTTTATCGTTGTTGATTTTGAAGAACTTGGAATAGTAACCTATTTTAAGCCTTTTCCAGGACTAGCTATTTTAGAGTTATACAAGAACATGCTTCTTGGTCTTCTGATATGGATAAGTTTACTTCGTGTAATACTAAATGGTAGACCAATCTATAGATAATAATCTTGTTTTAATGCTTGCTGCTGCAGCAAAGGTTGGAATCCCTGAGTTTCTAAATGGAATAGGGAATGAAGTTGAATCCTAGGTTGCTAAGCTTGAAACAAAAATTGGTGACTTCCAAAAGCTTCTGGTCTGTTGCACCCTCAAGCTTAAGAAGCTGGGCGTTCCTTGCAAACATGTAATTCCAATCACATCTCTTGCTTTCTCTGCATGCAGATACAAGAGCATTCTATTATT
>JBAGKO010000012.1:4129067-4145254 GCA_037177275.1 Acacia concinna
TGAATCATCTCTTGATTCTCCTATGTCCATTTGGCATTTTGGGTTTTAGAGAAACCTTTAGAAAAATCAGGGGGCAATTTTTTTTTTAATAAATATGGGCCAACCCGTGAACCCGCCTGGCCAACCCACCATGGGTTAGGCCCATATAGGTTCGGGCGTAAAAGACCCATATTAAAATGGTTCCACTTTTTCTAAACCCATAACCGCAGGGTTGGCGGGTTGATTGGGCTCGGCCCACGGTTAAAACCTGTATTACCGGCTCTAGGCAGTAATTGAAAACAACCTGGGAAATCATTGACAACCCCATAGGCAGTAATTGACAACACCCTAGTAAATCATTAATAACAACGTGACAATCCATTTCCCATGGGAACTTATTTACAACCCTCAGGGAACATATAGTTATCTTTGAAACATACATATATGTAGTAACAGATCGCATGATAGTCATTGACAACCCTATGGGCAGTAATTAACAAGTCCATGTCCATGGATTGACAACTCCATGTCCTTACTTTCATATAAGCAATTTACAGCAGAAACCTAACTTGCATAAATGAAAGTTGGAAATAAGACCACATTATATCCAATTTTCATTTACACAAGTACATGCATGTACAAGGGGGTAAACTCATACAAAAGAATAGTATGCCATGCACTATACAAAAGTCAGCTAAATGCATGTACAATGGGGTAAACCCATACAAAATAATAATATGTCATGCACTATACTAAAAGGCAGCTAAATGCAACATCTTTCATCATCCTGGATTTGGATTCTTGCAAGTCTTCACGATATGTCCAAGCTCATTGCACCTACCATAATAGTAAACCCTTTTGTTTTGAAATTAGGACTCTATCCTTCTTTTCCTTGGCCTTCCAGGTGGTCACCTAGTGATTGGTGGTTGTAGCAATGTTTGTGTCAGCAGTGTGAAACAGTTAGGGATTCAGGACGTGGGCAATCATGAGTTGCTATATGCCTCATGGAACTTGCATATATCTTCTCTTGGGTAGATATTTTGTACCATTCATCCACGTACGAGTAGACACTGCGATGAACAAACTTTATTGTTGCACATTCATGACAACAAGGTATAACATTCATTTGCCATGCCAAGCAAGTACATTTGTGTGATATGAGATCAACACTAAGATAGATCAGTCGGTCATTGCACTTTGTTGCAACTGAAATTTGGTCATTGCCATAATATTCACACTCCATGTTTACAGCCTCCTCAACTTTTTTCATCAATTTTGACTCAATATTCGGCCCAATACCTTTCGTCCAGTTTTTCATGGCCGATTTGCAAGCAACCAACTTCTTAGCTAATTTGTCTTGATGCTCATGAATGAAAACGTCTACATTGTGCTTCCTCTCTTTGACAATCCACGCATTGAATGACTCAGAAACATTTGTAGTTATCTTATCCCATCTCTTGTAAGGAAATTTGCTTAGTGCCCATTTATCCATATCACCTTCCCTCTCAACCCATTGACCTAAGTGAGGAGAAAACAATTTCAACCTCCTTAATGCTACATTATATTCATGCTCATGCCTTGCATATGCAATTGCATCAAGCAACTTCAGTACATCCTCCTTGTTATTCCCAGAAGCCTGTCCCCTTCCTCTATTCTGCCTCACAAACTCCACACTGAAATTTTCCTTGACGTGCCTATAACAAAAAGCATGTCTTTCACCTCCAAATATAACAGGAACAGCACTGATAATGCCAAGATTCTTATATGATAATATCGTTGTCTCTCTTGTCCCAATGATATCCTTCACTTTTTCAAGAAACTAGCATCAATCATCATGTGTTTCTCCACTGACAATGCCATATGCCAAGGGAAATAGTTGATCATCAACATCATATGCATTAGCTGAAAGCAACGTTCCCTTATAAGGACCACTAAGATGACATCCATCTATATAAAGTACAGCTCAACACCCTTGTAAGAAACCTTGTATGGAGCAGCCATAGGCAATGAACAACCTCTCAAATCTTTTACTGTCAGAGAATTCACAAACGGCAACCGTTTTTGAATCGGTCTCAACTAGCCTCTTACAAATCCATGGAATAGCCATGTATAAATCTTCTGGCCTACCAAGTAATTCTCTCAAGGCCCTCTCTTTCCCTTTATATGATTGGCTATAACTTAGACATAGCCCATAATCTCTATACACATCTCTCTTTACCTCATTTGCATTCTTATCCATATTACTTGCCAAACTGTCTATTATGATTGACAATGTCAAATTTTCCCGTTTCATGTGTCTGACTAGTAGGTTATCTTGTGCGTGATAAATGTGCTCACTTTTGAATGTTCTAATTGTAAGGAATTCAGTTTCTTGCACTTCTCCCATTGAATACGCACCCAAGTACCACGGACAACTGTCAACCTTGCATCTTACAATGATCTTCTGCTTATTGTTCTTCACAAATGTGTGTGCAAACTTTTGCGCAATGCTATATTTGTATAACATTTCCCGAAGTGCAGCATCATTGCAAAAATCTTGTCCCTATCCAACTATCAAATCCTTCCACTTAGTCGAGTTCATTTCAGGCCTTGTAGTTGGTATCATTTGGATAGCGCATTGTAAGGAATGCGAATCTTCATTACACACGGTTGATGATACTCCTTCCCAAACTTTTGACAAGTTATCTAGTCTATACAATAATTGTAATGACAATATGTTAGTCATGGTATGTTAACAACACCTTCATCACATCTTTTTTTTTTGTAAAAGGAAAAACAACTTACACATTTTGCTCATCCCTTGCTTCAGCTGCTCCTTCATCTACATATACATGCCCACTTTGTCCATTGAATAAAATTAAATGCTCCACTCCTTCATCATCTACTAGGTCAACAAATGTCGAGGTATCAAATGTCAACGTGAACTTCATTACAAGTCTATCACTCTCTTTCTCCACGATTGATGATATCATTGACTTTAACTCTTCATAACTTGTCCCTTCTTTAATGGTTCTTGATCTCACACTTCCTCCAACATAAATCGTATCACCGTGTTCACTGAGTTCAAACCTTCCCCTAATATGAATCAAACAAACCAGATTCTTTCCTGATGTGCTGGCCATCACCACTGTCCACTTGCACGTAACAGTTGTCATTAACAACTTATGCACCATTATTCACAACTATTTCTGCCTACATTTACAACACCTTTCTGACTTCACAGTTCAGCAATACCAATCATACAACTATCACACCATATTCATGGACCACCCATTTTTAATGCATAAAATGAGTACTTACTACAAAAAAAATACTCACATTTGAAATTAATCTTAATCACATATCATCAATAACTAAGATCTTTACATATTGCAAGGTTGTCATTAACAACGCATGCACCTTTGTTAGCAATTGTCGCAGCATCTATTAACAACCCATTTTCCCTTCACGCCACCACGCAATAAAACAAATTAAACTTCAAAATTTCACCCTAATCTTCATCCCTTTCCCCTTCATTGCAGAAATACAACATGCACAGCCCAGAAAACAGAGCATCATCACCCATGAAACAAAGATGAAGGACTAAACCCTAAAGCAAACATCATCAAACCACAACCAACACTTAATGTGTAACCCATAAATAACATTCAATAATAGTACTACTATACCCACACAACATTTTCCATTTATCAATGATTAAACCAAAAGGTTCAAATCTTTTTTATTGTTTTAGGTCAGAAAAAAAACTTCTATCTTTTCAAATTATAGGTGTAAAGAATCAGTCATATTAGATGAAGAAGATAGGTGTAATGAAACGAAATCCGTACCTTGTCGTTTACTCTACCTCATTCCCCAACCAATCTCTTCAAATCCCAAGCATTGCGAACTTCCGTGGCTGCCATACCGTTTTTATCCGTTTGGGTTCTGTCTACATGGGCACAGATTTGTTTTAAATGAAAAGGGCAAATGGGTAATTGACTAATTCCAATTAATGACAGAAAAGTCCCTTGGGACTTCAATGTAATTTATTGATTTCACGGGACCTATTTGACATATATTGTCTAAATTGGGACTTCAGTGCAAATTTCCCAAAAAATATTTTGTTTTACTTAAGAATTACTCCCCTGCAATTTTCTTTTTTATTGTGAATAGATGATTAAGATTAGTTAAAAATAATAATTGTGTCATAAATGTCATGTTTTTTCAATTATGTCCCTATTTATAAAAAGGAGTAGTAGAGAGAATAAGTGAAAAATATGAGAGAGAATGTGTAATAAATGATTGTATGAGAGAGAATTAGTTGTGAGTAATGAATAATGATTACATGAAGTAAAGAGAGCAATATTCTATTTGGGAGCTTTTAAGGCACTGGGTCTTAATAGAATTCAAGCTTTGTTCTACTATGAGTATTGGGCTATTATGGGAGAATCTATGTGTACTATAGTTTTATCTTTCTTTGATGATCCTAATCAAGTTATTGAAATCAACAATACAGCTATTGTACTTATTCCCAAAGTGGATAGCCCGTACAGTATAAAAGGCTCCATACTGATTTCATTGTGTAATGTGAGTTATAAATTTATTACTAAGGTCATATCCCGAAGATTAAGAAGTATTATGGTGAAGGTTGTTGGCCATCATCAATGCAGCTTTATAGCAGGGAGGCAAAGTTGTGACAACATAATAATAGCCTAAGAGAAAATTCATTCCATGAAGACAAAAAAAGGGAGATAAGGGATGGATGACAGTCAAAGTAGACTTGGAGAAAGCCTATGACCATTTGGAATGGCCTTTCATTTATGAGACCCTTAGATTATTAGGGATTGGAGAGAAACTTTGTGAAGCTATAATGGCTTGCATCACGACTCCTTCTTTCCAGGTTTTATAAAATGGGGAAAGAATGTCTCCTTTTAAGTCTACCAGAGGTATTCGTCAAGGAGAGCTGATCTCTCCTTACATTTTCACCTTATGTATGGAGAGGCTAAGCCATAGACTCCTTGACACTATTGAGGATGGATTATGTATGCTAATTCAGTTGAATAGAGGGGGCTTAAGATATCCCACCTTTTCTTTGTAGATGACCTTATTTTGTTTAGGGAAGCTTCCAATAGACAGGTAGAAGGGATGATGGGATGCATTCAGAGTTTTTGTACAGCTTCTGGTAAGAATATGAATAAAAGCAAGACAAAGGTATGTTTCTCTAAGAATGTTCACTCGAATAGAGCTATTGGCTTAAGCTAAAGTATGGGAGTGGGACTGATTGGGGATTTGGGGAAGTATCTTATGATTCCTTTGATTCATAAGAGGGTCTCTAATGTTATTTTTGCTCGAATTTGGGAAAAGACTCATAAGAGATTATCG
This sequence comes from Acacia concinna, assembly GCA_037177275.1. Classification (NCBI taxonomy): domain Eukaryota; kingdom Viridiplantae; phylum Streptophyta; class Magnoliopsida; order Fabales; family Fabaceae; genus Acacia; species Acacia concinna. The sequence goes on from JBAGKO010000012.1 coordinate 4,134,408, forward strand.
GGGTAGAAACAAGGGAGTTTGAGTTTAGCAAGTAAAGCTACCCCTTGTTAAGGTAGTTCTATTAGCCCTTTCATCCTATCATATTCGAACAATGCTACTTCCGAAGGGTCTTTTAAAGGATCTTGAGAAAAAGAGCAGGAGCTTCTTATGGGGTAAGAATAGTGATCAAAGAAAGCTGCATTTGATCTCTTGGGATTATATTATGAAGAGTAAAAAAGATGGCGGCCTTAGGATCAAAGTTATGAGGAAGCAGAATGAAGCCTTCTTAATAAAGATATGTTGGCATCTCTTAAATAATAAGGATGCCCTTTGAGTTCATGTTTTAAGAGCAAAATACAAGTATGGTCAGGTTCTAATGCCCATTATTAAGAACAAGAATAAAGCATCACTGACATTGAGAGGTATATGTACAGTATGGGAGAAATTCCATAATGAATTAGGGACAAAGCTCAAGAATGGCATCTTAGCTTCTTTTTGGAGGGATACTTGGTCGAAAATGGAGAGACCTCTAATTAAGTTCATACCCGGATATGAAGGATTTGTAGACATGGATGCTAAAGTCATTAACTATGTAAACCCTTGCGGTGAATGAGATAGAAATAAACTTAGTATGTGGTTCCAACCTCAAGTAGTTGATCGTATCATGTGTGTACACCCATCAAGTAAGGAGAGAGGAGGAGATGAATATTATTGGAAGCCTTCTTCTAATGGTTCATTTTTTTGTTAGTTTTGTATGTCATTTTTTGTTTGTAGGTGTTCATGGTACTAGTAAACCCGTGTGGAAACTACTATGGAAATGGGCAGTTTCAAAAAAGATTAAGACTTTTATGTGGATATTCTTACATGAAAGAACCCATACAACGCAACTTCGAGAAAATCGAGGCATATGAGTATTAGTGAGGTGTTCCTTTAGATGCAATCAAGCTAAATATTCAATGCATCTCCCAACAGACTGTGTCAATGCTCGGGAGAGATGGATTTTCAATAATCAAAACGGCTTCTTGGGAGCGGTTCATCTCAAGGGAAGGGAATGGCTATATTTGAATCTCAAGTATGAAGTAGGCAGAGATTTTACGAAGAAAGTGCAATGGTCAACCTTGTTTGGTTATGTTTGTTGGGAAATTTAGGTGAACAAATGTAAGAAGTTGTTTCGGGATGGTAAAGAAGAGTATTATCAAGATGATGCTAGTTTATTTCGAGCAAGTTGGGATCAAAGTCTAACTTCTGACTATAAATTTTATACCCATCAAGTACATCATATGGGTATGGTAATGATAGCTGCATTGGATTTGTAACACTTAAGATGGGCACATCAGTACTTGATTCAGGATATAGTGGGATTGGAGGAGCAATTTCCAAAGCCTATAGAAGTTGGATTTTTGGATATCTATGCAAGTTGACTTCAATACCTCCAGCTATTATAGAAATTATCACAATAATGCAGGACTTCAAATTTGTTGGTCTAGAGGATATAGAAACATTATTGTTTTGTCTAATTGTATTGACGCAATTAATATGATTACTAGGGGTTATGTGCACAATCACCACTTTAAGGATGTCATAGATGATGCCAAATTATGGATTGCTAAGGATTGGTAGGTGGTAATCAGCCACATTCCTAAGGACCAGAATACCTTAGCAGATCATTTAGCTAAATTATCTCATAGTATTATAAGGAATTTTGCTTCACCTTCTTACCAAGGGGAGGTTGTAGCTGATGAAGGAGGATAGATGTTTGGTGACAGGGAATTTTCCTGTCTTTTGTTTCCTGTAATGCATGATTAAACATTAATGAAATTCTGGTTTATATTCCAAAAAGGGATAATGATTGTTTAAATTTTGAGACAAGAAAATTTATATTAAGGACCAAATATAAAAGAGAGAAAATTGTTTATAAAAAGGATTGGAGAGAGTACTTCATTATTTATTACTTTGAGAAATTCTTGTGTGAATCCAGTTTACTGCATCATTTGTGGTTTAACCAATTAAAATACAACAACTTAGGCAATATCAATCCTAATTGGCTACTGATGTAGTTCACATATGTTTCTCTTAAAAAAAATAAATCCCTTGATTAAGATTTCACAAATAATGAAAAAGTAAATCTTTTGAAATTTTTTAATTTTATTTATATGCTAGTTAATATTAAGAAGATATCAAATCAGCTCACGAGTTATTATGTTTTAATTGGTTGAATCACAAATGACATGATGAATTAAGTTCACATAAGAATTTCTCTTATTACTCCCTCATCTCTTTAATTAATATAGACCCAAACACCCCCTTTAATGAAAAATTGAACTTTAAAATATGTCTAAAATTAAGAACAGGACCTATACTCCCTTTGCTATTTTTTATAAGACACCAACTAATAAGTGATTTTGATCCTTTTTATTAGGTATTTGCTTCTTTTCAAATAGTGTTAAATATTTTTTTCATGTGTGCCCATATTAAGAGTCTGTTTGAATGTGGCTTACCATAAGTGACTTATTTTTTTAAGTAACTTATCAAAAGTAACTTTAGTAAAAAAAAAAGTAATTTATCAGAAGTGACTTGTATTTGGATTGGGGTTGCAAGCTCACAACTAGAGCTTCTCATTTTGAAGCTACTATTTTATGTAAGTCATTTATTTCTTCAAGTCAAATCAGAACACTTTAAGATGAAAAGCTCCTTATTATTATTATTTTTGATGAAAAGTAACTTTAAATCAAAATAAGTTCCTACCAAATGGACCCTTATTAAGGGTGGTAGAAGAGAGTAATAATTAAGATGATATTAGAGTTTAGCATAATTTTTTTGCCAACAAAGTTTAGTATAATTAATAAAGGTAACGTTTGAAATTAATTGTATTTTATGACACATTTAATGCTTTTAACTTTTTATTGGTTTGTGATAATTTTTAGTTGGTGCTTTATTTTTCAAATCTAAAGTCTTTTTAACCATGGTTTTGAAATCCACATGGGCCATTGATATATATAAGGTAAAGAGACACAAAATATTAAGTAACATTTAATTTTTTTTAGGAAATCTCCTAAAAAAGTCAATCAGATTTTATGTAAGAACCATGAGACTACTTTGTCATGATGCACCTTACATCCTAAATTCAAGTATACTACAATTTTACCAATCAACCTTGAAAAAAAAATCCATAACATAAAGATATTTCCTTGGTGATAATTGATTGTATAATATTATATCTAGTCTTTATTAAAAAGTACCAACTAACCAGTGCGTTTAATTCTTTTTACAAGGCATTTACAAGTTTCCAACATACATTAAATTTATTTTTTCATGTCTACCCATGGTTAATAAAGGAAGTAGGAGAGACTGATAATTAATTGGTATTTGAGTTTGGTGTAATTAGCCAGGGGGTTTCCAAATGGACCCCTAGATGGAAGGATCCAAATCCCCACTCATTTTAGAGTGGTCAATTCTTCAACTAGAGAATGCTTCTTCAAGATGGTCCTTGTCTCTTCCATTGTGCTACACAAAATGAGAATGAATACAGTTCAGTTAACAGCTGCCTGTGACAATACCCTCTTTTGGAAGCATTTCATAAAAGACTCCTCTTAGAGCTTGCATTCAAATACACCAAATTTCTACCAGTACATAATATAAGACTTAATTAGTTAATTTGAAGAAATTAAGTAAATAAAATAAATTATTTTCAATTATTTATAATTATTTCTTCTTCTTCAAACTAGTTTATTTTACTTATAAACTAACATATAATCTAATGATACGCATAAGTATTTAAAGAAATCATGTAACATGTGCTATAATTAACTATTCTCTTTGATTTTAAATATAATACCCATTTGATTTTTTTTTTGAGAGGTGAAAGAAGCTAAATATATTACTTAATCATAGTATATGTTGTATACCATTAAATTATATATCAATTTATAAGTCAAGCTAATTATCATAGAGGAAAAAAATAGATATAAATATCTTAAAATAATTTATTTAGCTTCCTTATTCTCTTAAAAAAAATTACTAGATCTATATTACTACTTTTTTTCTTAATTTCGTCAAATTAATCAATTGGGTCATCTGGACGGGATAGAGTAATATATGTAGACATCCTGAATCCTGAAATTTCTCAATATATAAATCCTGCCAATTCTATCCCAAATTTAAAAAATGAACACTGACTAAAATCTGGTCTTTGGTATTTGCATCTGACATAAAACATTGCAGCCTGATGGCATATTAAGAAACTTGGAAGACGAAAAAGAATTAGCTCAACAAAATGTAGAATTTTGTACTTATGTGGTATGGTGAGGTCTACAATTGTGGAACCAGCACGATCCAATGGAAGCAGGCCACCATCATACACGTAGGCACAATGCCCCCAGAGTTCTTTAAAATCGTCGATGCAAACACTACTTGATTGTCCACTTAGGTTTGCACTGGTCAGAGCTAAGGCAGTACCTGAGCAACGAGCAATGTCCCTAATGAAATTGTAGTCTGGGACTCTCACCCCTATGTTATCAAGACCTGGGTTCAAAGATTGTTCAAGAAACTTGATTCTCCTACAATGCATCCCCAAGCACTCTATTAGACAAATAACTAAGATGTTGACCCTAATTTTGCTTCCAAGTTCAAATCCGTTTCTTGAGCTGATCTAAAATAGTTAAACGAGTTTGAAGACTATGTATATATTTATAGCATCATATTTTCATTTTACCATGTGACTTACAAACCTCGTTTTAGCACAACTGTAACAGGACCAGGAAGGAGGGAATCAAGTAGGCCACAAGGCAAATAGTAAGTCAACGTTAAACGCTCAATGTCTGATATTTCCCCAACACAAATAGCCAAAGTGCTTGTATGTTTACGTCCTTTAATCTCATAAATTATGTTCACTGCATCCAATGAACTGTAAAATGTTCCAGTAAAAGGCAAAGAGTTAGTTGACAACAAAACAGACTCCAGTTTTATGCAAACAGTTGAATTGAGATAAGCAGAAACTGCGAAATGCAAATGATTTTTGTTTTTGAAGTACACTTTAAAAGGTAATTAGAAGGATAGCCATCATGCGGAGCCAACTTTTATTGGGTCTGAGATATAAAGAGGAAATTGATGTAACATAGAATTATTCATTAGCCTGTTGCTTTCACAGAAAAGAGTGTTTCACAAGATACCACAAGTCTATCACTATTTTAATCATCCTTTATAGTCTCTCAAGGTATATATTGATAGTCCAGGAACTCATGGATCTAAATGGTTTAAACGGACAATTTAATAATAGCTTTATTTTTCAACAACAAACGTAGTAATGAAGATCACAAGCTTCAACTTTGTGGCTACAAGATATAAGCAGAGTGCCAAAATGCAAGAAAATACAGAGAATCGTGAGAAGAAAAGGCAGAAACAAAACCAGAGACAATTGCAAGAGAGGAGGAAGGTAACGTGTTGAACAAAACAGAGAACGGACCCGAAAACAAACATATAGAACAAACCTAACTCAAAAAAACTGGCTGCAACAATCAGTGCATGGATAATATGATAATATAATACATATCCACATTTACAATACATATACTTTTTTTTTTTTTGCCTGCAAACATGTACCCATGTTTTCAAATTACATATATCAAATTTAAAGTTTAGGCAGTTTACTGTTTTGTGAATTTTAAATTTTCATATTTATTAAATTTTAAAATACATAGATTTATTAAAGTAATATATGTATTTTAATATTCTCATAATTGTATGTCAATGCCAATAAATACAATTATTATTTACCATAATTAGTGTTACTCTTGTCTTTTTGATAATGATCATAATTTTAAAGAATTCACACTTCCAGTTAGGGCTTTCGGCATATGCATGCAGCCTTTCTATTTTGATGACATTTGGTAAATATTATAATTAAAAAATATATGAAAAAACATTTATAATAAATAATATAGGAGATTTAAGTTGACATTTTGAAAATAAGAAAAAGATGAATTGTGAAATAATCAATTTTTTTTTAAAAAAACAGAGTTATTGAAATCTAATAGAGTGATCATAGTGCATTTATTATTATGTTTTCTTTTTTTCCTCTTCCATATTAAAATCCTTTCCCTCAGACTCTGAGAAATTATTAAAATTTCCACCCATCCTTGGATTGCATATAAATTTTCACTTCCATTAAACCAGCCATGATGGAAGTTATGGATATAAGAAAACATAAATTATAAACATTAATGTTTAATTTTCTTTTAAGAAAATAAAATAACACTTCAATTGGAATTTTAATTTATTGACAAATTATGGGGAACAGAATATGTGAAATAATAAACATCTTATAATATCTGGATAAGGATGTTTAAATGTTTGGCAGTAATTTTTCTCTCAATGAAACATTGTGAACAATATTATGTAGCAGACAAATTATTTAATATTAAATTATGTTAAAAATCACATGTCACATTTTTATAAGAGAACATGCTAATAATCACCCTAGGTAGTACTTAGGTTGTGTTTTGAAACATCAGTATACCAATATATTATTAATATATTAATACCACTTCCAGACTATAATATAAGATCTAATTCATAGTGTAAAATCACACTAAGAACAAAATCTTATATTAAGGAATCACAAGTCATCAATAAGAAAACTCATTCAACAATAGGACAATACACAAGGACAACACCCAAAGTCCTGTTTCTTGAAACATCACTCAAGAAACAAGAGGAAGAGGTTCACCTTTAAATCTTTATTATTCAACTATAAAAACTTGCCACTAGTGTTGTGAAGTTGAAATATTCAAGGTTACCAAATTTTTTTGAAAAAAAAAAATCAGAAGGATCAAGAATCTCATTACACTCTTGGTCAGAGCACCAAGGAAACAAAAACATGTATGAAACATCTACAGCCTACTAGGAAACAACTACAAAGGAGGTGTAATTCATAAATGTAATAGCTGATAACAACAAAAAGTGCAATAGCAAGGTGTACAACCTGTCTGATATGTATATTACAGAAAATGAACTCAACCCCACAAAGGAATGAGACAGAAAACCTAGTGCTGCGAACAATTTAAACTCAGCCTATAGTTCTAACAACTGTGATGCTACCTTTTTTTCCTTTGGTGTGGATTTTCACTTTGCTTGCAACAGGTTTCCCAGAAAATGCAGAAATAGTGCAAGAAGATGGATCTTCAATATCTGGCTTGGGTTTCGGAGATGGCAGACTCTGAATCCGCTGATTTATTTCCTTCAGAGTGACATCTCCTTGGGCGCCACCGGGTTTGATGTAGGCAAATGGATAGGCTACAGAAGTTGCCAACTTTGTTGGTGTCTGATCCACAGATTTCATTCCTACACAAATAAACCAAGTCTAACTTCAGGAGAAAAAACATACATATGCAAGTATGCTTCACTATATAGCAGCATGGAAGGAAATTCATTTTAACGTTCATGTCATTGAAGGATAATTCCTGAAAGCATAATTACATAGGACATTAACTGACCTGATTGAAACTAATCTGTTTATACGTTATAATAATAAGGCTGCGTTTACAATTGAACTGGATAAAGCTATATTCACTAGGCAGATTTGAATGCCCCAAGGGGTAGAGGGACGATTTTACATAATATTTATAATCCAGGTTTAGGAACCCGGACCAAACCGGCCGGTCCAGCCCAGGAACCGCCAACTAGGTGCCTAAACCGGTCCGGTGGGTCAACCCAGTCCTTTTTTTTTCTTTTTTTTAATAAAATCATTTTTTTTACTTTTTCTTAAGAAATTTTTATTAATAACTTTGAAATCTTTTCTCTCTCACCGGTTTAATCCTAGTTTGGCTCCGGTTTGACTCCAATCTGACCTACTAACCCTTGACCCAGTACCCCAACCAGTTCAATGACCAGTCCGGATTTGAGAACCTTGTTTATAATACCCTTCTTATCATTACTCAATCGAAGGTTTTCCTTTTGATGACTTATTTCAAATGGGGGCATAAGTATCAATAATAAATCTAGACCTATATGATTGAATGAGGGAGCCGTGGCTTGTTGAATCATGTCAATCTTTTCTTTAATATGAAAAAGTGATATTTGTTTTCTATTGTTCAATGATTCAGATATTATTACATAAAATTTGAAAGTGTGCGTGTAGTACTTTTCAGCGTAAAAATAAAATCGGTTAGATCATCTTCAAGTCAAAACTACGCCTAGGAGTGAAATTAAGAGAAAGTCCAGCAAACTGAAATTAAGTTTTCCTGAAAGACAGAAAAAGGGAAAGAAAGAAAAACCTTTCAAGACCATGATTGGGTGTGATCGACTGACATGCTGCTGAACCACAAGTTGTTCATGTTCTAGTTGGGGGTCAAGGAGCTCTGCAAAAAAAAAATATATGAATAAAGCAAGTGCAAATATGACTAAAGGAAGGAAGGAAGAGCCGAATTATCTAACAATCCTATACCTGCAACATCACCCAGATCATGTTGTTCATGTGCTGGTTGGGTTTCCAGGAGCTCTGCAAAAAAATTAGGAATAAAGCAAGTGCAAAGAGGACTGAAGGAATAAAGGAAGGAAGGAAGGAAGAGCTGTATTTAGTAAACAGTTGTGGGTGTCTAACAATCATATACCTGCACCATCAACCAGGACATGTTCATTTGCTGGTTGGGTGTCATGGAGCTCTACAAAAAATTATGAATAGAGCAAGTACAAAGAGAACTAAATGAATGAACGAATGAAGAGAGGAAGAGTTATATTTAGTAAACAGCCGTGGATGTCTAACAATCATATACCTGCACCATCACCCAGATCATGTTGTTCATGTGCTGGTTGGGTTTCCAGGAGCTCTGCAAAATATTAGGAATAAAGCAAGAACAAAGAGGACTGAATGAAAGAAGGAAAGAAGAGCTGTATTTAGTAAACAGCTGTGGATGTCTAACAATCATTGAAGGAAGGAAGACTTGTAAATAGTAAACAACCGTGGATGTCTAATAATCAGATACCTGAAACATCACTCAGATCATCGCCATCCCCTGAAACATTCCTGAATCAAATAGCACAATCATCGGATAATTATGTATGATTGGCAACATTATGCTCAAAATCATTAAAGGATAAATTGCATCTAAAGAAGCATACATATAGTCAGAGCTGACTTCCATATCAGCATCATTAAAAATTTCAGCAAGCCATCCTTCAGACAGCTCAAGGTCCTCATGGCTGGAGGGAGATGCACTACCTAGCGAATGTTTCAATATGAGTGGAGAAAGAAACATCAGAAATAAATATCCACAAACATTATCAGTAGTTAATCTTTTAAGAGACAAACCTGATATTCCAGGCTCCGACTGTGACATGTCTGTAAAAACATCATCGACGAAGTCGTCCTTCCCCTAGATATGCAAAGAAGTATTAGTTATACAGTCAAGCAATGACACAATTCTAGTTTTAGAATAAAGAATCCAAGCCAAATCGAAAGAACAAAGGATTATCACTAACAAGCAAAAATAAAATAAAATTGAGCACATAACTTAAGCCTCTTGTGGCGTGTAATATGGGTGATCGAGTCATAATAGAATTTATAAGGATCTTGGATGTGGGAATGTACTTTTCGTCAAGCTTCTCTAAATTTGCATAATCTTTTCTCATTGCACAACTCTCCAATTCATGATTTAAACTCTTTACAGGGGGATTCCTTTAAATTGGAATCTTAATTTTTCAATAAATCCCTCTAATATAAAAATTACGAACTTCAGGCTCTTTAACCTATTCTGAAGCCTATTAATCTTTCTTCTTCTTTGGATAGGAGAAATTGGACTCTCTCGATTTGGCTGGTGTTTTCTCTTGCAATTGCAATTTCAACATCTAGTAGGGTTCAATTAAGGTCTTGAGATGGAAAGAAACGTCACAAGAAAGTCATGTCATACACATAGAGACAGAGAGAGAGAAATAAGAAGAGAGGTAGTGACTGACAGTGATGAGTAAAAGGCACCTCAAAAAGAGATAATGGGAATACGTCGCAATATTCTTTCTAGCTTTGGCATAATCCTTGGTCAACGACTCGTCCGTTCTTCGACAAGAAACGAAGTAAGAAAGATCACAGGCTTCGAACTTTTTGGCGACAAGATAGAAGCAGCGTGACAGAGTACAGAGAAACATGAGAAGAAAATGCAGAAACAAGAGGGGAGGAAGTTAACGTGGAGAAGAAAAGAGAGAACAAACGCCCAGAAAACAAACATACTGATCAAAATCCTTTTCCAACTGGGAGGGAAAGAACAGAGCAGCAGTTCGGAATCCAGACGGAGAGGCGTTTTCCGAGTAAGATAAATTATAAAGAAATACATATACATACAAGATAAATATTTTTTAAAAATTTATTATTTATTCTTAAAATTAGTTGCAATGTTCCAACTTCCATTCATTAACAAATACATATACTATATAATATTTTATGAAAAATATTAAAATTTTTATATTCATTACATGGGGCCGAAATTGAAAATTCATATAAATTACGTATACGGCATGTTTGATTTTCTTTAAAATAACATGAAATAAATTTTATTTTATAAACGAAAATGCAACCCTTGTTCAGGAAATCTCTTTGCACTCTAAATATCAACTGGGATTGGTCTCCTTCGATCAAATCTCCATACAAGAAAAACAAAAGAATGGGCATAAATTTTGTGTTATAGGGTGTGTTTGGAATAACTGTGAGATAATAGATTTATTTGTAATCGGACTAATAGATAAGTCAAATTAGATATGTTTGGATTGAAGGTAAAATAAGTTACTTATAAGTTACTTATTTAAAAATAAAATGTGTTTGGTTGATATATTAAAAAGTAACTTATTGTGGTAAATGACTGAAACGGACATGAATATTAGTGAAT
>JBAGKO010000012.1:4145354-4158291 GCA_037177275.1 Acacia concinna
CATGTAATAAAACTCCCTCCAGTCTTAATTATAAGACCTAGTTAATTTTTTTTTGGAGAGATAATGAAGCGAAAATAGTAAATTGGATCTTATAATTAAGATTAGAGGTATTATAAATATCACAATATATTTACACGTAATAAGACTCTCTCCAGTTTTAATTATAAGACCCAGTTGGTTTTTTTGGAGAGATTAAGGAAGTGAAAAAAGTCAACTATGTCTTATAATTAAGATTGGAGGTATTATCAATATCACAATATATTTACATGTAATAAAACTCCTCCCTCCAGTCGTAATTATAAGACCTAGTTGATTTTTTTTTGGAGAGATTAAGGAAGTAAAAAAAATCAATTAGATATTATAATTAAGATTGGAGGTATTATAAATATCACAATATATTTACATGTAACAAGACTCCCTTCAATCTTAATTATAAGACCTAGTTGATTTTTTTTTTTGAAGAAATTAAGGAAGCAAAAAATGTTAACTAGGTCTTATAATTAGAAGTGGGGTAGTAATTATAAGATCCAAATAAATTATGTTCGTGATAGAATTAGAGACCGAATTATATGGTCAATGTGATCCAATTAGTAATGTAATGTTATTTTATAAGAAATTTTGCATTCCTTTGCTTTCTAATCTATATACATTTTTAATCATTTAATCTTGTTATTAATTATATATTTTTAGCTTTTATTCTTAAACTTTTTTAAACTTAATTTTTCTTTTTTCTAATATGATTTTTAAATTTTACAATATATATATATAATTATATAATATATTCACTAATATTCATGTCCGTTTCAGTCATTTACCACAATAAATTACTTTTTAATATATCAACCAAACACATTTTACTTTTAAATAAGTCACTTATTTTACCTTTAATCCAAACATATCTAATTTGACTTATCCATAAGTCCGATTACAAATAAGTCCATTATCTCACCGTTATTCCAAACACAGCCTAATAATAAGCACCATTTTATCTTTGGATAACGATGTTTAAATGTTTGCTAATGAATTTTTTTTTAATGTCTTGTAGTACGTCAATCATTTAATGTTAAATTACAAAGAAAACTTATTTGTAGGTTCTTGTAAATTTAAAATTTACTATGTGTCATTTTTCTCGTAATTAAATAATTTTCTTTATCAACGTTATTACTTGTTAGCCCCGTAACTTTGTCATATTAACACTATTGCCCTCTATATAGAGTTAACATTACTAATGCAACAAAATTAAAGCATTTAATTAAAAAAAACACACACACACAAGTTCCAAATCAAAAATTGAAGAAAAATATAGATACCTACAACTGAGTTTTCCCTAAATTATTAGTACCTATATTTTGCCTGGAAACATCAATATAACAACATATTATAAATTTATTGACATTACCTCTGTTCCTAATTATAAAACTCCATTGACTTTTTTAAAAAATCTTAGAAAAATACTAAGAAAGCTAATTACATTATATTAAGATATTAAAATTTATCGTTTTTCATCAATATATGTTGCTTGACTTATGAACTAATATCTAATGTAATAAAACACAATATATGATATGATTAAGTAATATAATTAATTTTTTTAGGATTTTTCTAGAATTCTCTAAAAAAGTCAATACGAACTTATAATTAGGATTTGAGAGAGTATATCATAAAATTTAGTACAAATTGTGCAAGTCATCAACAATATAACTAGTTCTTCAACAATACCCAACTAGGACAATAACCCACAAGAAACAATAGGTTCAAGTTTAAATCTTAATTATTCAACCCTAATAACTTGCCACAAGTTGTGAGTCTGAAATATTTAAGGTTACCAGATAAAAACCTTCAAAGAGATCAAGATTCTTATTACAGAGTTGACCAAAGCACAAAGGAAACAGAAAAATGCATCTATGAAACTTATGCTATATCCTACTAGGAAACAAACACACAGTTGGTGTAATTTATACATGTAATGTCTAATAAACATAAAAATTGCATTAACATGTTGTACAACCAGTCTGAGATATATATATATATATTACAGAAAATGAACTCAACCCCACATAGGAATGAGGCAGAAAACCAAGTGCTGCTGAACAATTTAAACTCAGCCTTTAGTTCTCATAATCGTGATGCTGCCTTTTCCTCCTTCAGTGCGGATTTTCGTTTTGCCTACAACGGGTTTCCCAGAAAATGCTGACTTAGGGTAAGAAGATGGATCATCAATTTTTGGCTTGGGGTTCAAAGATGGCGGAGTCTGAATCCGCTGATTTATTTCCTTCAGAGTCACATCTCCTTGGGCGCCACTGGGTTTAATGAAGGCAAATGGATAGGCCACAGAAGTTGCCAACTTTTTAGGCATGTGCATCATAGATTTTCTTCCTACACACATACACCAAGTCCAAAATCAGGAGTAAAAACATACCCTATATATATATACAAGTATGCTCACGTTTTATACTTTATTATATAATACCAGTCTGGTCCTTATTATAAGTCACCTCCAACCATTTCACCAGAACCAAGGAGAGGTAGTTAGCTTGTTAAATTTGTTTGAAAAAGAAAAAGTTTCTAAATTTTCCTTATTTAAAACCATGAATCACATCTTGGGGAGTGAAAAAAGAAACTTGTATCAAACTTTAAAAGGGGGCAACCAAGGAAAAATGTAATTAACACCTCACTTGTTGACTTATAGTAAATACCACAAACTCTTTCTAGAAAGTGGCTCACAAAAGGGACCAAAGTAGCAGCATGGAAGGGAATTCAGTTGAAAGTCCATGTCATTGAAGGATAATTCCTGAAAGCATAGTTATAGAGGACCTTGATTGACCTGCTTGAAATCAGTCTGTTTATAATAACAAACTGCATTTACAATTGAACAGGATAAAGCTATATTCACAAAGCAGATTTGATTGCCCCAAGGGGTAGAGCCTTGAGGGACAATTTTGCATAAATTTTCTAATACCCTTAGTATCATTACTCAATCATAGATTTTCCTTTTGAGTTTTGATAACTTTTTTCAAATGGGGGCATAATGATCAATACCAAATCTAGGCCCAGATGATTTTGAATCACATCAATCTTTTCTTTAATATAAAAAAAAATTAACATTAGTTTTCTATTGTTCTATGATTCAAATATTATTACATTAAATTTGAAGAAGTGTGTCTACTACTTTCCCGTGTAAACCAAATTGGTTGGACCATCTCCAACTCAAAAATATGCCTAGAATTGAATTTAAGCAAAAGTCCAGCGAAACTGAAATTAAGTTCTTCAGAAAGACGGAAAAAGAGAAAGAATGTAAAACCTTTGAAGATAATGTTTGTGTGTGATCGAGTGACATGCTGCTGAACCACATGTTGTTCATGCGCTGATTGGGTGGCATGGAGCTCTGCAAAAAATTGTCAATAGAGCAAGTGCAAAGAGGACTGAAGGGAGGAAGACTTGTAATTAGTAAACAGCCGAGGATGTCTAACAAACATATACCTGCAACATCAATCTGAACATCACCAGCCCCTAAATCATTCCTGAATCAAATAGCATAGTCATCAGATCATTATGCATATAATTGGCATCATTATACCAACAAAATCGTTACAAGGCTGAATTGCATCTAAAGAAGCATACATATAGTTAGGGCTGATTTCCACTTCAGCATCATTAAAGCACTCAGCAAGCCATCCTTCAGCCGACAGCTCAAAGTCCTCATAACTGGAGGCAGAAGCACTCCCTAATTCATGTTTCAATATGAGTGGTGAAAGAAACATCAGAAATAAATATCCACAAACATTCATTGCAGGTGATATTTTATAAGAGGCAAACCTGATGTTCCAGGCACCCACTGTGACATGTCCGGGAAAACACCATCGACTAAGTCCTCCTTCCCCTAGATACACAAAGAAGCATGAGTTATACAATCAGGCAACACCATAAATCTAGTTTTCATATGAAAAATTCTCAGCCAACGCTGTGCTACTACCAGACACGCCTGACAAGCAAAATCCAACAAACAAAGGATTATCCCTAACTAGCAAAAATAAAATAAAAAAGCTCACAACTTACACCTCTTGGGGCATGTAATATGGGCGATTATGTATATTAAAATTTGAGAGGATATGGAAATATTCATTTTGTCAAGATTCTCTAAATTTGCATAATCTTTCCTCAGTGCACAACTATCCAATTCTCTAAATTTGATTTAATTGCAAGCTTCATTTTGCCAGAAATCCCTGTCAGAGAAATTATGAACTTCAGGCTTTTTAACCTATTTTGCAGCCTATTCATCTTTCTTCCTCTTTCCCCAACTAGAACTCTTTTAATTTGGCTAGTGTTTTCTCTTGTAAGTGCAATTTCATATTGTCTTTTCTTCTCCTAGCAAGGCACCACTTCATTTGAAATGTTTAATTGGGAATCAAATAAATATTTGTGAGAAGCTGGAGTTCCAAACCCAAATAATGCACATCCCCTAATATTCCATTTTGGTAGGGATGACTCTGAATTCTGAAAAGTAAAAACAATTACAAGATTGTTCTCATATTGTAGGATGGTTACTTTGTTTGGAATAAGGTTTTTTATGATATGAGCATGTGCAGAAAATGTGGATTAATGTTGGTTGATTAAGTATAATCACCTAGGAAGAAATAAGGATGGCAGTGTTCTGTGGCAGTACACAGTTTCTGCTGCGATCTTTTATATTTGGTTATAGAGGAATAGTAAAAAAATTTGTAGAGCCTTGGCGACTTTAAATGACATAAGTGAACTCAGCAACTCTAGACTCTTTAAGTGAAAGGGCCATCTCCTTTTCTTTCCTGTCCAGGGCGGCTGTTGAAACTTCCTCCTTTCCTTTCCATACTATACAGCCTAGTCCCATTCCATCAGCCTTACGCTCTTTCGTTCATAGTTGTTCTTAAGTTCATAATTTTTCTTCCTTTCCAGCTTCCTTCCCCCACCCTTTTAGGATTTTTTCCCTTCTAGAGGGTTATATTTGCCTCCACTTTTATAATTCACTTCCTTTCTTTAAGAGCTTCAGTTTCAATAAAAAACAATAAAGATAGATTAAAAATATAGATCAAGCTGGAATACAAGCACAATTCCTAATCTTCAAAGAACTACACATCTCATAACTCATGCAAGGCATGTATATCACTGAGTTATCTCAGCAACATATGCACAAAGGTATGCACCTAACACCTCAAAAAGAAACTAAAGTACTTTGAAGGGGACAAAAAACCCCCAAATGCTAGAGAAGAGCTAATTGAATGATATGCCAGGCCAAAATATGCTAAAAATAACATAAAGAGGAGAGGAATTTGAATAAGAATAGTTATGAATGATATAGGTCTAATAATAGAAATAAGCAGGCATGATATCAACTCAGGGGCTGAAGTATTTTTCTCCCAGTCAACTAAATCTAGCACTAAATTTATTTCAGACAATTTAATTATTTGCACAGATCATCAATGTGGTAACCATATATCATTTGAACCAAAAAATTGAGTCACTTTTTAGTCTCTTTTGCATATGGTTTGAACCATTCAATGTTCTGTCAGCGTGAACGCCACACATGAAGAAAAATATTAGCACTGACATTTAGTTTCAAATATGCTGAAGATGTCTCTTCATCGGAAAGAGAAACATGCACATCATTGCTGCGGAACTGGAGCATCCTACGTCTCTTGAGAAGAGAAGTCTCCCTGCATTCCTCAAGCTCCTTTAGCATATTATCTGAAATTCAATTTCATTGCAATCAGAAAAAGAAAAACAACAGTAAGAAGAACAAAGAACAACATATTGTTGCACGCTTAAGAAGATGGTGTCAAGAAATCCTGCTAGAGAATTGCCTTACCATTGTTATTAGCATGGTAAGCCATATCCCCACAAGCCTTAACCGGGGTTGTTTCATCATCAAACATGTTAGAACTCTCGTGTTCATTTTGAGGCACTTCATTCCAAAGCTCCTGAGATATGTCTGGTCAAAACAATACAATTCTCTCAGGGATCAGTCATCTAAGAATTTCATTATACCATAGTAAGACTTACCAAAATTGGATGTCTTTTGGAAACAATTGTCCTCCTTTTGCCAACCCCAAGGCTCCCTAGCACCATTAATATATGACATAAGTAAATGCCAAAAAGTTCATAACCTATAGAATAGAAGATGACAGAGAAATATCGCAGAAGAAGCAAGGCCAACTAATGTGGAAGAATCCACTAGTGTTGGAGAGAGTTTAGTCCCCTGGAGAATGATTCTAGAAACCATGCTTAAAACTGAAGACAATCCTAGATAAAGTAAATGGTATAAGGATTTACCCCATTGTAAACTGAAGAGGGAATGACCAACAATGAGATGCAGTACAATGACACTATAGAAACATCTAAAGAAGAGAGAGCAAAACAGCTAATCTAAATACTCTAAAATTGAAGTGACTATGAACTTATTTACTCTGTATCAACTCCTTTATTCTCACTTAAAAAGGCTTCAACTTAAGAATGTGTACGGGTTTAAGTGGTTTTTCTTCATATGTTATGGAGTAACTGCGGAAATGAAAAGGGGAAAGGGAAAAAAACAAAAAGAGGAAGGGGATAAAATGATGATCCCTGAGGCCACAATTAAATCAGAGCCCACATTTTCATCCTTTTTTTATCCTTTACAACCTCACTCACATCGAACAATATCAAGTAAAAACAAATATGCAGATGGAAATTTACCGTATAAAACAGAAACGGCTTTCAGCATTTGATACAAATAGCTTTTCTTTTAGAGTAAGAGCAAAATGGAAAGTCCATGAAAAAATCACACGTGAAATACGGTTGATTTGAGGAAACCCATTTCATATCTCAGATTGAAATGCAACTAGTCCAGATTAATAGAAAAAAATATGAATGACCAGAATCCGCATCTTCAAACACAAAAATGAAAGCATCCAAGTGAAACTTCCTAAACTAAGCAAATCATGCATATCCACAGAAAAAAACTCGTATGAAAACAGAGGATTTTACTTGTCATTATTGAAATCCATCACTAATATCAGTAGCAACCAAATCCTTCCACTGATCACAATCCAATAATCTTCTTTCTTCCCTCAAGACCAAGTCACAGAAGATCGATTTTGGTAATTCGAAGAAGCAGCCTCAAGTTCAAATAGATTATGCATATGAGAGAAGAAACATCAGAAGTACCCGCCGTCTCTATTCGTCTTGGTCTCTCTGTGTTCATTGTTCCCTCTCTTTCTTCATTTTATACGTGCTTTTTTGAAAAAAAAATAAAACTATTAATCTTAAATTTAGTTGTGGCAGCATGAGCAACAAAAAAAATAATTTTTAATTCTTAACCATAAATATGAAAAAATTAAGAAAAAATATTAAAAAAAAAAAAAAAAAAGGACTGAAGGAGACATTTAAAGGACCATGTACAATATGCATGACAACAGGTCAGAGCCCGCATTTACTGAATGGGGCCTGTGCCTGTGTCAGTCCGTTACTCGTGACCCGGGATCCTATTTATTTTTTCACATTTAATTAATTTAAATTTAGAAAAATTTCAAAAACATATATGTAAAATATGGAAATCTCAATTCAATAAAGAAAAATCAGAAAATATTAAATCAGTTTTTTTTTACTTTTTTTGGGTAATTATGAAAATACCACTGAATTTTTCACAACACCAGTATCGTAATTCATAATATGAATATCTAAATTAACAACATCAAGTACTATGTATTTACATTGTGAGTTGTTTGTGCTGATGTTATTAATTTAGATACTCGTGTTGTAAATTACGATACTGGTGTTGTGAAAAATTTAGTGGCAATTTAGTAATTACCCAAAAAAAAGTACAAAAAATACTAATTTGGGATTTTCCGATTTCGCTTACTGAATTGAAATTTTCCTATTTCACTCGTCTTTTTTTTTTTGGAATTTTCTCTTTAAATTTTGTTATGTAGAATTTTATAGATATTCATAATATTCAAGAATAAGTCTCTTCATCTTCTATTTATATTAAATAGCATTATAGTTCATTATCACTAAATTAAAAGCTCTGTAACATTTATTCTTTATAACACTTCATGATATAATCATGTTGCTTAATACTCTCTTCGTTCTTATTTATAAGATATTTTTAGAGAATCCTAAAAAAAATTTAAGAAAGATAATATATTACTTTAAAACATTAAAATTTGTAGTTTTTTTTCAAATTATATTGTTTGACTTATGAACTACTATATAATGTAATAAAAACAGCATATGATATTATTAAGTAATGTAATTAGTTTTCTTATAACTTTCTTAAAATTCTCCAAAAGGGTCTTATAAATAGGAACAAAGGGAGTATATCTCTTCATGTATTGTAAATCATAATATTAGTCTTCAATATTGAGATTCTATAAATAGAAGCATGCATATTTGTGATAAGAAACGGAATAAGAATCACTCACTCTTTACTCCCCAAATTCTCTCTTGTTTTACTCATCTCTTTTATCTCAAATTTCTCTCATATATTCTTCCAATTTTCATAACAAATTTGTATATCATTTTTTTTAAACCTAAAAATTTGCATATCATTTAAACTTTCTAATTCATTGTATTAAGACATTGATATAAAAATTAAGAGTCAAAGTGGAAAAATAACCATCAATTATTGTTAAAAGTGCAAAAACAAGCCTCAACTATTTTTTATTATAAAAATAACCATAAACTTTAAAAAAATGATCTAAAATCGTTAAGTTAATGTAGCGCCGTTAACTTCTTATGAGGGTTGTAGTTAATTAACGGTTTACTACAGTAACTTAAAGGTTTTAGACCATTTTCTAAAGTTCGTGGTTATTTTTGCTCCAAAAAATAGTTCATGGTTGTTTTTACACATTTGACAATAGTTTATGGTTATTTTTACACATTAACCTTAAAAATTAATATAAAGAATACAACTTTACATCATTTGTTGATTCATTCTCAAATTTGTACTCTCTTCAGTCCTAATTATAAAACTCGATTGATTTTTTTCTGGAGAAGTTAAGGAATAATTTACTTAATCATATCATATGTTATATTTTATTATATTATATATTAATTCATAAGTCAAATAAAATACTTTGAAGAAAAACGATAAGTTTTAATGCTTTAAAATAATATAATTAATTTTATTATGATTCTCCATAAAAATCAATTGGATCTTTTAATTAGAATTGGAGGTGATATGATGTATACCCGTCAAGCTTATTTTAGATTAATGTATAATTCTTTGTGAAAATGAAAATTATTATTTGATCTAAAAAATTAGGGAGAAAGACAATAAAATGCCTTTTGAATTTCATAATCTCAAATAAGTTATTTGTATAGAATTGAGTTGAGTTGTAAATTGTTTATAAATTTAGTTACTCCCTATATTGTTATAAGCAATTAGGGGTGGGAATAGGCCAGGCAGCCTATCAGGAGCCTGGACCTAGCCTATTTTTGGCCTGGCCTAAAAAAAAAAAGAACAGGCTCAGTCTTTTTTTTGGCCTGTTTTATTAAAAATGCCAGGCTCAGACTTTCAAAGAAGCCTTTTTGGCTTATCAGGCCGGCCTGTTATTTTAAAAAAAAATTGTAACACCTCATTGTTATGTGTTAGAATTGAAATTGTTATTTTTTTTTATTTTGAGATTGATTTATGATGTATCATTGATACAACTCGTTGTAATGTATTTTGAATTCAATTAGGTTTCATATGGTTTGTTTTCTATTTAGGCCTAGTAATATTGTTGTTGAAATTCCTCTAATTTTTTGTAAAAAAAAAAAAGAATTAGGCTTCTTAACAGGCCCAGGTCAGGCTCAAGCCGTGCTAATAGGCCTGTATTAGGCTATAGGCCAAGCACAGGCCTACTTGATACAGACCAGGCCGGGCCTGTTTAAACCAAAGCTTGGCCTGGCCTATTCCCATCCCTATAAGCAGCATAACTAATTTAGAATTTTGAAGTTGAAGTGGTATTTATCTATCATTTTTCTAAAAAAAGTATCATATAAATTTTTTTTTACTGAAATGTTAAAAAAAAAAAAAACTAGTTAAATGATACTATTGCATTGTAAAGTTAATAAGATAAAAGGAAAATTAATCATTCTAGTCTTTCAATTTTTTTTAATAATCTTTCAATTTTTAATTCACTTAAAACTTGGTACAACTATATCCCTTAACAGTTGAGGGTTGACTCGTGTATAACTTAATCTTATGCATTTCCATTTGTTATATTTATATCCTTGTCAAGATGTAAAAACTTTTTTTCTTAATAGAACCATTAACTCGGTATTAATTAAATCATCATTCAAATGATAACTTAATCATAATTATATTATTATTATCAAGCAAGTTAACCATGATAGAAAAGTTTAAAACTAAAGTTTTCAAAAGAACTATTATGGTTAAAAGAACAAAACCCTTTTTTTTCTTATCAAAATTCAAGCACATAGTTAGATTTTAGACCTTTTTAAGTCCAAAACAAACATTTCTTATCAAATCTAAATCAATTTAAACTAAAAACCCATAAGTTTTGAAATACAATCTTAAGACCTCAATGTATTTAAAACATCAAAAAGTAACCCAATAATAAAAAATTAAAGATACGAAATCAATATGTCAAGTCTAAAAATAATTCACTAAAATATGCAAGTAAGTCATAACATAGCACTGTATAATAATCCAACATAAATTAAAAGAACGGAAGAACTGCTCTTAGAAAAAATAGCTTAATCTTTCGGAGTCTCCCCTACTGGATCACTACGATAATTATTACCTAAAAAATGTTAAATTGACGGGGTGAGACAAAGTCTCACTAACCAACAAACCATCTCAACAGGCACACGAGTAAATGCCTATGAGGTGTCAAGTGGGACAGTAACATTTTCAAAAATAATAAATAATCTATGCATATCAATTTTTAATATCATAAACTTAGTTTGAAACTCAAATTTATCACATGGATGCACAATTATTAATATTTAACAATTCACTTTCTAACCTTCCTTATTACCTCATACTTTATTTCCTCTGATTGAACCCATGGGCTACTACTCACCCATGTGACCAGTAGTTTAACTCAACAAGCTAATCAATTAAATGATATGGACCAGTCAAAATACATAGAGCACATGACCGGACCATAGGTTCCCCCTTTAATACATTATTGGGGTGTCAATGCCTTACAGTAATACAGTTGGGCCAAAGGGCTAACAAATATATATTTGAAAACCCACCATCTTATTTCCTCTTTTTGTACAAGATTTCACCCCCTTATTTCTTCTAAAATAATCTCTTATGAACTCTACATCCGCAATCCTCTCTCATAACAATACTTAAGAGATATAATCATCATAAATCATCACATTCCATTATTAGTTCACAAACTATCAAGAGAATTTCCAATATCGTAAATTAACATTAAATTCATATAATATGATATTACTATCCATTGCTCAATAAAATAGGTCTTACAAGATGATTTCAATAATATGATAACTTCACAACACATATAACAAATCAATTGCAAATTTATGTTATATATATTTAAAACCATTCACAAGCGTGTCATAGGCATGCACAACAAGAAGAAAATAGTTACCTCTCGCTAAAGCAAAATTGTTATAAGAATCCAAACTCCAAGCTCAATCACAAGTCACAAATCAATCTATCACAATCAATTACTACACATTAATAACTCTTTGAGATATTAAAACAATCAACTTAATTAACGTAATTCAATAACTAATTAACTAAAAATTATACTTTCATACTAAAACCCCAATTAAACATTTTAACATTCATTCATATATTTTTCTTAACCCATACAACTTATTTAACACATTAAATATGATCAATTTCATTCAATTAGACAAAATGCCTAATTTAATATTTATGACTTCAAGTATAAAATTGTTAAATTACAAATCATCACTTTATCCTGCAATTTCAACCAATTAAAACTTTACAAATAACCCCAATAACTTAAGTAGATTATTTGACTCAAAATTAATAGGTGGAAATGTCTTGTATGAAATTATTTTGGATATGTTTTTATACAAAAAAAATAAGATAAAATCTTACAAAAACCAAGTAGAAAAACTGAACCAATTAAAACTAGTCATTAACATTCTTCTACAATATTATGGGTATCCATTGACAAAACTAAAAACTTTTTCAAAACCTTAACCCCAAACTATTCTCTAATATGTATAACATTACTATGTTTAGAAAGAGAAAAATACGTAGAATAACTCTTATGTAGAAAGTTGTATGAGAAACAGTAATTTTGAGTACCTTATTGATCATCAAAGTAGAACCCTAATCTGAACTAATGTGTCGTAGTGCAAGAGATGAAGCAATTCGACACACTCGTTGTTACCGAATTAGATAAATGAATAGTTGGACGTGGCCCTTCTTTTTATTTTTTATTTTTTTTAAGTTTAAAATCTAATGGCCCTTTCCTTTTTTTTTTCAAAAAATGACACTTAAATACCACTTGAATTTTCAAAACCCAAAAAGGTCTGTTAACATTTCTAAAATATACCACTGTACCATGGACCAAATTATGTTTTTTATGTTTCCGAAGGGAAAAGTGGTACGGAAACTAGTGAATTACATTACTCTTATGGGTAATCACATTACTCTTATGGCGAAAAATCCTCTCTCTCTTTTGTTTTCTAAAGTTGCTGAAGTGAAAAATGCTTCGGAAACTGACGAATTTCATTACTCTTATGGGTAATCTCATTACTTTTATAGCGAAAATCCCATTTCTCCTCTTTCATGGGCATATTTCTCTCTCTTTTATCACTATGTGTCAGTGTCAGATGAATAGTGATAGTGAATAGTGACAGATGGAGAGAGAAAAACATATATCAAGAAATTGTAGCGAATTCCATTACTCTTATGGGTAATCTCATTACTCTTATAGCGAAAATCCTATTACTGTTCACATTC
>JBAGKO010000012.1:4171266-4189781 GCA_037177275.1 Acacia concinna
TATATATATATATATATATATAACTTTGATAAACACGATCATTATTATAACATGAAATAATAATTACATTGCTTGCCTTCTTTTCCTTTTCTTTTGGGAGAGAATTTTCTGCTAAAATCTGAAAAGGATTGAGGCTCATTCCAAGAAAATTTTATGTCATATTGAGGGGTATGTTCAGGCCTGATTCTGCGTCCATCAAACAGGAAAGTGACGGAATCAGAGCTTTGCAATGTTCGATTTGGATTTCTTCTGTGCGTGACAAGAGAGAAGCACCTACGTAATTAATATTCATAATTTTCGGTTTTATGAGAAAAAAGATTGATTAATGAGTAATGACTTCCTCAAACGGGTATTTACTGCCTCTATTTTAGGTAACATATACAATTTTTATTTTATTATTAGCTACATGATGTATACATTTTTTCCATCTTCTCTTTAATCCTATCTCTCATCCTAATTATAAAACCTAGTTGACTTTTTTTTTTTGAGAAATTAATGAAGCAAAATAAGTTATTTAATCATATTATATGTTGTGCTTTATATATATATATATATATATATGATATTATCATTTGTTACCGATTTGGGGTTCATGACTTCCCTTCCAAACATAAGTGTCTTCTTCAGGACTTGAACTTAAGACAAAGAGAAATCTGGCAAGGCTTTATACCATTAAACCAATTCTATTTTGGTTTTATAATATTATATTTTAGTTAATTATTTTGAATAAAATAGTTTAAAGAAAAATGATAAATTTTAATGTATTAAAGTAATGTAATTAAATTTTTTTAAAAAAGTTAATTGAATCTTATAATTAAAATTAAAAGAAAAAATAATAAAAAGAAATGAGGTTCATGAAAAAAAAAGAAAAGAGAGAGAGAATATTTATGTGGGGCGCTTTCTAATGTTATGTCATTTTTCGCAAAAGTGAGAAGCCACTTTGTTGACGAAAAAGCAAGTAACTTCCCCATTTGCATGAGGGTTACAATAAGTAATTTTTTTTAAATGGTTTATTAAAAGTGATTTTAAAAAAATAATTTATAAAATTTAACTTATATTTAAATTGAGTATTGACTTTTTTTTAAACTGAAACTTATTTAAATGATTAACATACAAGTAATTTATAATGAATTTTTTTTTTCTACTTTATCTCTATTATTTCTCCAACAAAGTTTTAAATTTGAATTTTGTTAAAAATTTAATATTGTCAATATCTTTCTTCAATAAAATAATCTTATCTTTTCTCTATTCAATGAAATGGCACCCACAATATGGTATAAACTATTTTCTTCTTCTTCCTATAGTCAATATTCACTCTCCTCTCTCCTCTCTTCACTTAGAAAAAAAAGCTCCCTAGAGGAGCTTATTTTTTGAGAAAATCCTAGAAAAAGGTTATGAAAATATATAAAGGATAGATCAAAGCTCCAAAATTAGCAAATTTCAGTTCAGTCTGTTGGTAGAAATCTGGAATTTTTGAATCTTGAAATTTTTTGAAATTACATAAATGCCCCTGGATTTTTACAACAATAGTATTTTAATTTACAATAAGAGTATCTCACATTTTAAATACATATTACCTAAACCCCTCTATTGTTGTAAATTGAGATACTCTTGTTGTGAAAATCTAGGGGCATTTACGTGATTTCACAAAAATTTAAAAATTCCAGATTCCTACCCATAAAATGAACTGGAATTTATTGATTTTGGAGTTTTAAACTGTCCTTTATATATTTTCATAGTATTTTTTTGATAATTTCCTCCATTTTTTCAAAGCATTTTCGAAGTAGCTTCAATTTTATGAGCACTCCCCTACACTCATTATACTCTATCTACTTTTTTATTCTTAACTTGAAGCTATTTATTAAAGCCACTTAAAGCGGTTCCCAAATTTTGACCCTCTTCAATTATTATTTATTAATTACTATTAATATTAATTAATTAGAACTGAGGTATGCCAATTATTATTTATTAATTACTATTAAGATTAATTAATTAGAACTGAGGTATGCCAAATATTATTTATTAATTAATTAGAACTGAGGTATGCCAATTATTATTTATTAATTTATTAGAACTGAGGTATGCCGTGACGCACCATTGTCTTTTATTTATGTTTCATACCAACAACAAGCAGGTATTACTTTATTTTTAAGATTAAATTTATTTATTTTTCCAAATCCAATTTTAGTTATTCCACAGTCTTATTTCCCCTATCCAGCCACTTGATTTTTATTAAAGAGATTACTAAAATTAAATAATTTAAATTAAAACTTTTTTTCATACCAGCATAGATTGAAATTTTTATATTTATTGTTTATCTCTAAAAATAATTTGCCTCACTTATAAATTGATATATAATTTAATAATTCACAATATATATTGTAATTAATTAATTAATTAATTTGATTTGTTTAAGCTTTAAAAAAATTAACTGACTGTGACCGGCATTAAATTTTCATGTTGCATATTTTAGAAATATGTTTGAGTTATTGTTGGCAAAAAAACAGTGTTTGTTTTATTGTTAAAAATAAAAATAGTACAGTTTCTCAAATCTTCCTTT
Organism: Acacia concinna; assembly: GCA_037177275.1. NCBI lineage: Eukaryota > Viridiplantae > Streptophyta > Magnoliopsida > Fabales > Fabaceae > Acacia > Acacia concinna. The sequence continues at coordinate 4,173,827 of JBAGKO010000012.1, forward strand.
GACCATTTTTTTTAGCAGCGCCATTTATGCGGTGAGATCGCACTCACTCACAAACATATCAACCATTCAACTGAGGCAACCATTATGGCTTCTCCTCCTCCTCCTCCTCCTGATGCTCCTTCATCGTCTCTTCCGCTGAAAGATCGAGCAGCCATAGTTACCGGAGCTTCTCGGGGGATAGGTCGAGCCATAGCTATCCACCTCCATTCCCTAGGAGCCAGAGTTGTAATAAACTCCGCTTCGAGCTCCAACCAGGCCAATTCGCTCGCTTCTGAGCTCAATAATGCCTCCGATTCGTCAGATCATCGAGCCATCGCTGTTCAGGCGGATGTGTCGAATCCAGATCAGGTGAAGCAGCTCTTTGACAAATCGGAGCAAGTGTTCGGATCGATCCATATTATTGTGAATTGTGCCGGAGTGCTTGACCCGAAGTACCCGAAGATTGCAAATACCTCATTGGAGGATTGGGACAGAACCTTCAATATCAACACTAGAGGTGATTATGCTATGACTTATATTATTCTTTGAAAATTTAAAAGATAAGAGTGTTTTAAGTTTAATATATTATAGTGGTATTAATTTTCTTTTACTCTTTGTTCGCTATTAATAGATCTAGTTTGCTGGACTTGGTTATACATTCTAAAATTGATCAGATTAATTCTTTGAGCACTTGATATAAAGAGCAAAGACTAAATCAGTATGTCTAAACAATAATGTCAAGGTTAAGGTTGTTAATTTGCTCTGCTGATATCCTAAATTCGTCGCATTTTAGCTGCTATTTCTTACATCATGTGCTCTACAAACTAACAAACACATATATTTGATATTTCTTACTTTCAACTTGTACCTATGATCATTAAATCTTTTTTAGCCATAATATAAGAAAAAATTACCACTGTCCACTGACATAAGTTGTTAATGCTAAGAGAATCCGAAGGTGCATGTCATGAATAACAACAAAAGCTTTATCATTTCCTCGTTACTAGATGACCCAACAACTCATGCTGACACTAAATCATTTACTTCTCTCTCACAGTCTCATATATTTTGATCTTTGGTTGTTACAAGGTTGTTTGGAATCCCATTGTGATGGAGTCAAAACTGCATGTTGGCTAACGTAATTTAAAAGTTGCTTTAGTAAAAACCAGATTTTGATCCTTGTCAATGTCATTCCAAATATATATGGGGGTATCTATCCTAAAAGCATTTTCTGCTTGCATTCACACGGACTTGAAGCTTCACGCTTAAGCAGTCAAATCCCTTTCTATTAGGACCAACTCCCTTCTGTACTCCCAATATTCATCTGTATTGATACTAATTCTTAAAAACTGTTTCCCCCCCCCCCCCTCCCCTCCTTCCCTCTGGGTTTGAATAGGTGCATTTCTGTGCACAAGAGAAGCAACAAACAGGCTAGTCCGAGGTGGTGGAGGAAGGATCATACTGATAAGTACATCACTGGTGGGGAACAACTTGCCAGGCTACGGAGCCTATACAGCTTCAAAAGCGGCAGTGGAGACTATGGCAAAGATTGTGGCTAAGGAGCTGAAAGGAACAAAGATTACAGCCAACTGTGTGGCACCAGGACCAACAGCCACAGAGCTATTCTTTGAAGGCAAAACAGAAGAAACTATAAAGAGGTTAGTGGATGCTTGCCCTTTAGAAAGACTTGGAGAGCCCAATGATGTGTCTCACTTAGTGGGATTCTTGGCTAGTGATGCTGGAGAGTGGATCAATGGTCAGGTTGTTAGAGCCAATGGTGGCTTTGTTGTTTAGACTACACACTTGATTGTTGTAGATTTCAATAAAACTGTAGAATAGTAACTAATAAATCTTTATATCATAGACAGAGTAATTATTGCTGATCTTAAATTATCAGTAATATGTATATCTGATGCCCCTGATGTCACTCGCAAGTCTTCTATTTCTTGTATAACGTAAATCCTCTAGACCTCTACTATTGGATGTCTTGCGTGCCAAAGAAGTTCGCCACTTGCAGAACAAAGTGTTGCAGTCTTTTTAACTTCTCTCAATTCTAATTATTCCCTGTCCAGAAAGTTAGGCGATGAAAAATCAGGAAGACCCTGAACTTATATTTGGAGGAAGAGAAAGTTAGAGAAGACATTGCCACTAAGTGTGATTGATTACATGAATTGCACTATTGTTGTCTAAAGCCTATTATTTTGATAAATCATTAACCAAGAGATACTGATTAATGGCTTCTTTAAATGTTAGTTTTTACCTCTATTTGCTCACCTCTCCTTACTTGCGCACTTCTAATGTCATTCCTTGTACTATAACCAAAACACATGATTTTTTTTTTTTATCAATTTCTCCTCATTAGATGCGCAACAACACATTTGTCACAACATTCTTAAATCTGTTACTCTCATTTTATACTCATTTTACCCTTTCAATACGTAAGATTCATTAGTAATGGCCTTGAATGAAAGGTTGCAAGTTTGATGCTTCTTATAATTTCAAATCATTAGTATTGTCTTTTTCAATTGCCAAAAAAAAATAAAAAATGTAGCATGCATCCATTCATAGCATGTTGGACCTTGTCACAGCCACTAAATGGAAATGCGAAAATAATGATTTTCTAGGATTGGATAAAAAGATAAAATAAGATGAAAACAAAATTGGAAATGAAAAAGATGCAAGAAATTTACATATTTTTCTCCTTCAAACCACTGGAAATATTTTGGAAGAAGAAACAGGTTTTCCAATATTACCCAGAAAAACAAGAAAGCTATAAAAAAGGCTCATTTCTTTTGTATACATTATGAAATTGATCGTAAGGAAATACAGGGATGCCTCCTATCTTGAATTTGGCCGAACAAGTTGATGGGAACAATATGCTCAAAAGGCATTCACAATCCTTTAAAAAGTTTGAAACTGGTTTAGTAATTGATGAATGGAATATAATTATGCACCAAGAGGCATAGAGATCACTTCTCTGAACGCTACATTTGCTATCAGGGTAATGACATTCACTCACTTCATTTGATGTAACTTTGGGACACTAGGTACCTTATTTCATACACTTTGTCTTAGAGCTTCTCTCCTATGGGTTTTCAACTCAAATTGGCAAGATAGTTTGAGGCGACAACGTTTGGTAATTACATGCGCCAACAAAGCTTTTTGTTGATCACCAACAATCAAGATTCAATCAATAATATCATTTAGCAGGAGATCCTAGCTTTGCTAAAAAATTTTACTTTATTACCTATGCATGTTATTTCCTTTTCATGTTATCACTTTTTTTGGGTTTTCCCTTGGTCATCTTAGAGAGAATATCTTTTAAATCTTCCTTATTCCATTCCCTTGGCCACCACAAGCTTTGTATGATAACTAATCAATATTAGTAAACTAACCAATGGCAGATATGAGTGTGTGTATAAACTAACGAATGAAAAGCAGTAACCAATGGGTTGGATATAATAGAATAGGCTAATCATTTATAATGCGGTGAATTAAAGTTCAAATATTCACTGTGAAATTTGTCTACATTTAGCGTCTGATATTGCTTTAAATAAAATTATCTCTAATAAGAGGATACTTGTGTTTTTAACCCAAAAAAGAAAGAAAGAATGAAAAGTAGTACTCTTCTATTAAATAGAATATATGCATTGAATTTACCTTTGAGATTTTGTTACCAATTATGATTTACTTGTGTATAAAATGAATAGAAGATTCCTTGTGTGCAAACATTTAAAGAAATAAGTGAGCGAGAGCGATCGATGGAGATTAAAACTTAAAAGTTGAATTTACTTTCTTTCATACCACTGATTTTTTTTTTTTGAATATCCTTAAGTATACTTCATATAATTACTTGGGAGAAAGACAAATAAATACCAAACAAATATAAAAAACTCAGAAAAGTGACTCAAATTTTGGAAAGAACAAATGAGGGGCTTTAACAAAAACTCAACAGAGAATGATTAAAACTGAGCAGATAATGACTAAAACTCAAAAAAGAATAATTAAAACTCAATATAGAATGACTAAAACTGACCAATTTTTTTCCCCTCATTTATCCTTTCTGAAATTTGATTCACTTTTATGGGTTTTTGATGTTTGTAGGGTATTTATTTATTTTTTTTTTCTAATTACTTCTAGGACCGTAGAGACCCTTAACGAATTTATTAATATTGGTCGGAAATTAAGGTATATTAAATTCATGAAGCGATTTACTATGGAGAAATAAGAGACTTCAATTAATCACGGATCATTTTCTTGTTGCTTTTCCAAATCTTCATAATCATGTAAAGCTTACGTCCTTCCTATTATCACACACAAAAAACAAATATATATATATATATATATATATATGAAACTCCAATATACCAACTCCAAAGTTGGGTATCAAATTAATTTCTCTGGCTGGCTGGCTGGCTAGAGCAAGGGTTTGCTTATCATGGAATCGTGGTTACTGCATGTTTTGGTTATCAGTATAATCCTTTTTGTTAATGATAAAGGGATCGTTGTGGCAAGTGATGATGACGATAATGAAGTAAGGTTTGATGAGCATTATGAGATAATTTATGGTGGTGATCGTGTGTTTACCTCCAACCAAGGATCTCAAGTTCACCTTTCCATGGATAATTCTTCAGGTTCTTTCCATAATCAGCTTCAATATTCTTTAACACAAACACACACACACTATTTTGTTTGTATGTGTGTTTTATTGCTTGGAATGTTGGGCATTAAACAGGATCTGGATTTGGATCCAAGATGACATATGGTTCTGGGTTCTTCCAAATGAAGATCAAGGTGCCAAGTGGAGATACTTCTGGGGTTGTAACTTCTTATTACGTGAGAGTTTTTTTGTTACCTTATATACTATTCTACACACACACACACACACACCGATAAACAAAAGCAGAAAAATAAAACATTTGTTTTTATTATGTGAAGCTGATTTCACATGGGGATCATCACGATGAGATAGACTATGAGTTCCTGGGGAACAAAGAAGCAGAACCAATCACATTACAGACCAATATATATGTAAATGGCAATGGTGGCAGAGAGCAAAGGGTTCGTCTTTGGTTTGACCCCTCTAAGGAGTTTCATAACTACTCCATTCTTTTCAACCAGCACCAGATTGTGTAAGCTCTCTCTATATATGTCTTTTAATAATATCCATGTTCTATTATTAACAAAAGTTCTTGAACGAATCCAATAACACTAAAGTCCTGATCTGTTAAGTAAAACAATGAGAGTAATCTCAAATTGGATCCGACAACACTCAAATATAACTCAGTTAGACATACTAACAAAAGTTTAATTAATTAGTAAGAAGTTAGTTTATAACCCATAAGGTTATAAGTTTCAATCTCATTATTAATGTAAGAATCTTATTAGTAGGTAATTCTTAAATATTTCTGTAAGCGCTTTTCTAAGATCTAAGGTATATCATGATCCCAATAAACCTCTAAAACTCAACTCACATAAACTTTATGAAACAACTAGTCTTTTTCAAATGTGGGGTTGTGGGTTTGAACCCTAACGAGTATAATGAGTGTGTGAACTATGGCAAAAAAAAAAGAACTTTTTTTTGTTCAAAAATTACTCTCACATGCTCTATATCATATATTATGTTTCCGGAAGGAGAGTTTGGAAGCTGAATTAAGGAATTTGTGAAATGGCAGGTTTTTTGTGGACGAAATTCCCATGAGGGTATACAAGAACAAGAGTGATATAGGAGCAGGATACCCAACAAAGGCAATGAGAATAGAAGCAACATTGTGGGATGGAAATAGTTGGGCACCAGATGGAGGCAAAAGCAGTGTGAATTGGAGCTATGCTCCTTTCAAAGCTTCCTTCAAAGATTTTGGTGTTAGAGGTTGTGAAGTTCAAGCCTTTTCTTCTTCTTCTTCATCATCATCATCAAAACTTCAAGATTGTTTCTCTGATAGCTTCTCTTGGAACAGAATGAGGTTTTGGCAGTTGGATCCTGAAAGGCAGAGATTGTATGAATATGTGAAGAACACTTATGTCACCTATGATTATTGTGCTGATACGCCTAGGTTTCCTACTCTTCCTAAAGAGTGCTAATTCTTTGCTACACATACACTCGTCTTTATCTTAACGAATGAATTAAATATTATGATTTATTAGGGTTTTATATCTATATAGGTAAATGAATGATGTTGTAAGCTTTGTAAAGTTTTTATTTTTTTAAAAAACATTATTAATATAAATATATCAAATTTTGTTGTACAATTCATACCAAGAACACTTGTGTATTAGGATTATGGAAAGAGTTGCATAATCATTTTTATTAGGCAGGACCTGGTTCTTGATGGAGGCATATCCTTCATTTTGTTCTTTTTTCTTCAATATTTCATTTTTATTCCTAGATCAAAAAATAAATAATGCAAATTTGATATTAATTAAGTTAAAATGCGTACACCATTTTAAAATATTTTTTTCAGATGCATCTGAATCGTTCAACTCTAAATTTAGAGTATATTTTGCATGTTTTTAGTGAATATGATGAGGACAATTAAAGGTATCATTAACAAAAAAAAAAAAAGGATCTTGGTATTGGGCTTTGTCCAGATTGATCTCTGAAGGGCCGAACTAATCTAATAACCTAATACCTTCTGGTTACAAAAAGAAAAAAGGAAAAAAAAATCTCCTTCTTCAACCAATCAACTTACCCCTTTCTTGGATCAAGGGAAAATGAAAGAGAAAAGAAAATAAAGGAGGAAAATAAAAAAGGAAAATAATTTTCCCTTGCTTAGTTGAGGGATGAAATCAGAGGGAAAAGAAAATTTGAGAAGAAAATGGGGTGTGGGTCCATTCCATTTTCTTTTTAAATCTTCTCTTTACTTTCTTTCCATTTCCTTAGCTGCCCCTCTATCCCCTTAACATGTCAAATTCACTCGTTAGTCATCATAAACACTTAATGTCACCTACACGCACATTGAGGTCGATCTGTTAGATCACTTTCTTAAAAGAATGGCCTGATTATGATTCATGTTTTTTTATAGCAATTAAACATGATACATTTTGATATATAGAAAAGGGTATTTTAGACATTAAAATATTTGATCATTTTCTTTCCTTCCTGTTTTCTCTTCTCCTTCTAAGCAAGGAGGGTGAAAACATTTTCTATTAAGTTTTTTCTCCTTTTTATTTTCTCTCCTTTTATTTTCTTTCTTTAAAGAAGAAATCTTTAAAAAATAATAAATTTATTTATTATAGAAGTTTTGAAGACTAACGAGTTAGCAATAGAAGGATTGCGAAGGCGAGGTTTCAATCCCGTGGTTATAATAGTAGTTAATTCGCTCCTGAAGCTGCTATGTCCTTATTTCCTCCTCGACCCATTGGATTGGCGTCTCTGGAATCCAGGGAGCAAACGGATGAAGTTTTAGGAAGCAACGAGAGAGAGAGAGAGAGAGAGAGAGAGAGGAATACAAGTTCCCACTTCCCATTACGAGTGATTTCAGTCGGACTCCATGTAGCAGTCCGGTCAATCTCATTCAAGTTCTGATTCCGCTGTAAGTTGAGTTCATTGACCGGACTGAAACGAGCAAGCAATTTCTCATTTCAAAGAAATGGCGTATATAGAGAAAGAACGAACATAATCGAATCGCAGAGACACCAATGGCTATTCTTCTAAACGGGAGGTCGTCCCTCTTTCTCTTAATTATCATTCCGATCTTATTTTCCGTAAGGTCCACCAGATCGGCGTTCGGAGAAGAAGAATTCACTGAGGAGTTGCTGCTCAAGCCTTTACCTGATTCTAAAGTGCTCGCGCATTTCCATTTCCAGAGCAATGCTACTCTCGACGATTCCTTTGCTCGTCATCACCACCTCTTCCCCAAAGCTATCTCTCAACTGGTATGAATTTGTTTCTCCAACTTCTACCTAGGTTTTTGCTGTCTGGGAAAACTCGTGAGAGTAAATCTGTGGAAAAGAGAGATTTTGCCCTGTTTTCGATTCGTTTAATCCATCTAACTGTTTCCCGGGATTCTGGATATGTATGAAAATGCTTTTTTAAAAAAAAAAAAAAATACAGACGGCAAGCTAAAGCTTGATCATAAACGAAACCTAGATCACAGGACATCTATTCTGCAGACTATGCTGCATGTCTTCTACAAAATACCTCAAACAAATCTGGAGTAGTTTTGGGATTAAAATTGTATCCCACACATCTGAATAACCCGTTCTTGCAAGAATATCAGCACATCTAATATATTGACGACCTGTATGTCTTAGTTCCCACTGTTCACCCTTGATAAGCAAATCTCGGATGTCCGCAATAATGTTTCTTAAAGGATGCCCTGCTGAACTTTCCCTTAAAATCAAGTTAATTGCATCAAGAGAGTCTGTGTATATCATTACCAGAGCCAAATCAGATTGTTCAGCCAATTCCAACCCTGTTTTGATGCCATATAGTTCTGCCTGTCACTGAAACAGTTCCGAGCGTCTTTTGAAAGCCCATAATCCATTCCCCTCGCTCATTCCTGATCACCCCTCCACAAGCTGCTCCATGCGAGTTCCGAACTGATCCATCGTGAATACGCGAGGCACCGTGAGGTGGTGGAGTCCAATGATCCTCCGCCTCCTTAATTATCTTTTGCTATGGATTATAGCGTCAATTTATTTTTTCTTAAATAATTTTATTCCCAAAAATAACAGCCCTATTTTGAATGCTAAATAACATATGGATTAGCATTTGATTGGCAGGTTAGGAAGTATCATGTTAATGCGATGGAGTTATCTTTCACACAAGGTCGGTGGAACTATGAAAGCTGGGGTGGTTTTGATCCAATATCAAGCAGTAATGCAAAGCCTCCGGGAGTTGAGTTGTGGGCAGTCTTTGATGTCCCAGAACATCAGGTGGATGCATCTTGGAAGAATTTAACACATTCGCTGTCTGGACTCTTCTGTGCTTCAATCAACTTCCTAGAGTCTTCTACCTCTTATTTTTCTCCTAAATTGGTCTTTCAACCAGCATCAGGAAGTTTGAGATATGGTACATTGCCACGTGAAGCAGTGTGTACTGAGAATCTAACCCCCTGGCTGAAACTCCTTCCTTGTCGAGATAAAGCTGGTCTCTCTGCCTTAATGGATAGACCATCTATTTACAGAAGCTTTTACCACTCTCAGAGATTGAGGTTAACTCTATACAAATCTGCTGATGGATTAGATTCAGGAGTCATGTTGGAACAAACTCTTACAGTTGTACTTCTGCCAAATAGTCAGAGAGCTGGAGTGAACTACCGCAGTGAATCAAAAATACAACCAAGCTGGTCTCTGAGTTCGATTTTTGGCAGGCAAATAAATGGAAGATGTGTTCTTGCTAAGTCAAGTAATGTTTATCTTCAAGTTGAAAGAGGTCTTGTGGCTCAACTTGAGAATCTCCGGAAGGATGCTCATGATACAGCTTCTGAAAATTTTAGTAATGACATTGGCTTTGAATTGTCAGTTAATCCTGACAGGGTGCTCAAGGAAGTGGAAAAGAGCCCCTCAATTCTGTATGAATATTCAATCAAAGAGTATGGAGAAGCCGAGAAATTTGATTTAAGCCTCACATGGAAGCAGCCGGTTCTTTGGTCAAGCCCACATGCCCCTCTATATGCTAGTAGATTTTTAATGGGAAGCGGAAATGAAAGGGGTGCGATTGCAATATCCTTGAAATCCACTGAATCGACCCAGGCCTTTCTTGGTGCTAATAATGTTAAAGAGGGTTGTAGCTTCCAAGTTAATGTTCTACAAATTGTGCCCTGGTATGTTAAGGTATATTATCATACCTTACAGCTGTTTGTTGATGAAAGGCGTCGAGTAGTCACTGATTTTGTCGAGAGTATGCATGTTTCTCCATCTGAAGACAAAGTATCACCTGGGGTGATGGAGCTGGTTCTAAAATTTCCTTGTGACATGAAATCAGCTGCCTTAAGTCTAGAGTTTGACAAGGTTTGTTCGAGTTTTGGTTTTTGTTTAATTTTCTTCTGGATTACTTCACTTTACTTGATATCAAACACTATTTGCACACTACAATTAGGTGGGAGTGTTCATGATGGCATTATATGTGGAATGAGGAATCGTATGCAATATTAATTTTGTTTGTGTAAATGAATTTTAAAATATTCAGTCATGGTTCTAATTGAATACTCAGGCTCCAAATCCCTAATTGTGCAATGTGTTTTCTAATGTTATTAATGCAAGTTTCTCAATATTTTGAACTTCAACTTGAAATATTTACTTCAATAAATTCAGGATGGGGATAGAAAGTGGAAACAGTAACAGGATATAAGAGTGCTATTGGTAATATTTGGAGCATGTATAGAGTAATTATTATCACCTTCATATTAATTAATGGGGGCTATATTGTGTGGTGCAAATTGCAACACCATGTAGGATGGCACTATGCCACTTGCATGACTGCCGAGTGCACTATGTAAATACTTCAGATAAAAAAGACAAGATACCTACCTAATAAAAGTTCACGTTTTGAGGCTGAAGGTTAGCTGCCGTCATCTCTTCTCAGATGTTCTACACCCTTTCTGATTCCTTAACCTCATGATCAGAAATAGTTCTTCTTGCACTCAATTTGAATGCAAAAATTGTATAATGCACTCAAATTGAATTTTGTGACATTTTATTGCAGCACGAAATGTGATATTATTGTTGTTTCATGTGCAATGCACTCAAAATTGATGGTAGCTATCCCCACTAAATATATATTTTGTATATATAACTGGTGGTTGCTATTTTGTTTGAAAAAAATTGTAGTAGACACTTTCAACGTGGATGAATATGAAATTAATTTCTTCTTCCACATAGGGCTTTTTGCACATTGATGAGTATCCTCCAGACGCTAATCAAGGATTTGACATTCCATCAGCAATAATAAGCTTTCCAAACTTCCATGCTGGACTGAATTTTCCTGATGACTCTATAAGCAAGTCACCAATGTTAACAAAATTACAGGTAACTCGAATTTGAACAATGTTGGTCATAACTATAATGTGCTTAAGATCTCTACCCGTCATACTTATTTATCTGGGATCTGTAATGCAGGAGAAGGGTCCTGTTTTTTCATACACAGAAATTCTGCTGGTACCCTTGACGACACCTGATTTTAGCATGCCATACAATGTCATCACAATTACGTGCACAGTTTTTGCATTGTACTTTGGATCTTTGCTAAATGTTCTCCGGAGGCGTGTTGGAGAGGAGGAACGACGTCTGAAAGACAAAGGTAACCCCCAACCCTTGCACTAATTGCATCTTGATCGCCGAAAATAAATTGAGTTCGTAGCCAAATACCAAGTCAAAATCCCGAAAGATGCTTATAATATTTCCATTAATACTAATGTTCATCTAATAGACCATTTTTCTGCTAACCTTCCTTGTATGCCTATATCCCTTGTTTATTGATGACGACCATATATCATGTTATGCACTTTTTGTTTGTTAGTTTCTGACTTTTGCTTGTAGATACCAAGAAAACAGGGTTGCTTCCTCAAGCATTAGCTAAGCTGTCTGCTAAACTGAGAGGGAAATCATCAGAGACGTCTCAGCCATCATCATCCCTCTTCAGTTCCAAATTGATTATTAAAGTGCTACTTATTGCAGGCATTGCTGTTGCTTGGCAATACTTCTCCCAATGATACCCACTCGAATGGGGTAGTTTTTTAGTGTACCATATTTTCGTTGCATTTGTATGTGTTTTCCACTTTTCCTAATTGATTCCATCACCCTGTTAGATCTTACTCATGAACAACATAAGTTTGTTGATTACATACAAATTTTGACTATGAGATTTTGTTTATTGTCAAGTAATAGAAAATTACAAAATGCAATTTCTCCATAAATACTTTTGATGTTGAGACGGCACGGATATGACAATATGTATAGCCTCTTTAGTACTGACAAAGGACACCACCAAGATCATCAAAATTAGTCCTTTTTTCCCCCGTTGTGATTACGCCATCTACCTCAGTCATATTTGAGCATTATCAAGTCCCATTGAGGATAATTTTTTTCAAAGGCATTTTTTTAAAAGAAAAATTCACATGGATTCGTACTCACAGCCTCGCTTATTCCCCTAAGAGCTGACTAAATGTCAAAGTTGTTAAATACAGGCTGATATAGCTATGTACAATGAGTCCATCAAAACAACAAATTTAGAAGAAAATTAGAACAGCTACACGATGCTAGCTCCGTTTGCAAGGATGAAGCGAGGTGGGATTTGTGTAAAGATTGAAAACTCAAATTCTCTTGATATACTAGTAAGAAAAAGTAAATTTTACTTAGATAGGAAAATGAGATTTCATCTAATTCTTTTACAATGAGCAGCTACAATTGCTTCATCTCTTGTCCGCTTTAGGTTCTTGCTTGCATTTCTGCATGTAAACCGGTTGCTTGAGATGTCGCTGGAAAGAACACTTGCTTTATCTTGACTATCTGTGTAGATTCCATTCAACGTTTAGGTTTGTTGATATGAAGTTCTCTAATAAGAAATGCCATAATATCGACTTTCATAAGTATTAACATATCAGCATTTTCAAAATTAAACGTGGAATTGGATAACGCACCAATCCAGGAATTCAATCTAAGCCAATCCTGGAATTCAATCAAAGTCAAATAACCATAATCATCGTAAGAAAATCAATAGAAGAGAGTCCGTTGAGTGGAAAATTAGAACAGACACATGCCTGTCATATCTTCATTTCTCTTTAGCTTCTTGAACAGGTTTAAATGTTCAACTAGTTGCTTTCTCTTGCAGCCCAGATTCATGATAACTGCAATACAAATATATCAAAATGATCCATGTCATAAAGATTCAATTATGTTTACTAAGGACCAAGCACAACCCTCTTATTCAATTAAGTTTACTAAGGACCTAGCACAACCCTCTTCTGTTGTCTGGATTAGGGACTGATTATGAAGAAATATAAGCAGTTACAGATATACCAAAATGAGTAGTGCAAAATATTACTGAGCTTATCATCTATTGCCTTTTAAACTAAAATGCTCTGAACTTGTTATAGCACCTCTAATACCACGAACCGACAAGATTAACAAGATTACCAGCCATGTAAACAAGATTGCATGATAACATTTACCTGGGTCAGTTTCTCTCAACTTCTTATTCTTAAGCAAGTCGATAGTTTCCAGCTGCGTTACTCTACTGCTACCAAAATTCCCACCTTCCGTTTCTTTACAAACCAGATTTACATCATCTTCTGAGTAATGCCCTCCTGCAAAATCAACAGCTCGCAACTCTTCATTCCTGGTAATGAGGAGATACCTCAAAAGCATTGATACTAGCACCGACATAAGACAGCAAAACAAGGACACTTCTTCTTTTAGGTTAGACACATGTATTGGATACAATCTTGTTCAAGACACGGTCAATCATGTCACTAACTGTAGGCACTTCTTTTATCAAGATTTAAACCTTAATTCACCATATTGTGAAGGGTTAGCCCATAACACTAAACTCAGCCCCGTTGTTCCAATAAGATCATCTAAGCTAGATGGTCAAGCTAAGGCCGGCACAATGCAAGGAAGAAGAAATTTCAAGGCCAAGACAATCGGGCACAAAACAAGCTATATAATGATTTATAAATATAGAGGTGATAAACATCCTAATTGTTGTTTTCAACATTCAAACATCCACAAATTTTTGTACCAACGCCATGTAAACAGAAACAGGCACCAAATTCTTTCAATAGTCATACCAACTCAAAATTTTCCTACAATGGGGAATCCCAACCGAGGCAAATTGTTATTGCAAACAAAGCATGATTGTTTCCTCTTCTAATTAAAGTTTATTGCAAACAGAGCATGCTCGTTTCCTCTTCCATTGATCGTCACAGTTTTAAGAAATCGAATAATCCATAAGCATATAAAACAAATAGTTGCAACATATATGTGTGCGTATGTATATATATATATACAGCACACAGACTTACGCTTCTTCCCAGCTTTACAGAGTTTTCCGGTGACATCAAGGCCATCGCCATCGTCTTTGCCAGTGGGCAATCCTTTGCCAGAGAAGAAAGAGAGGAGAGATTTCCAAGTAACAGAGGAAGCAACCAGGTCGACGCCTCTACTTATAAAGTGACCATTCAACTTGATCGTCGAGGGTTCAAGCCCAAAAGCTCGAGCTATGGACCCAAGGTCGATTCTCTGTTCATCCGAATCAACTAGGAGCCGAACTACTTTCGACAGTGAAGGGCATAGCAGTTTGATCGCTATTGGCTTCTCAGCTGACATTGTTTTCCTCACTCTTCTCTCTAATCGAGACGGAACAATCTCTCAGAAAAAAACGGGAAAGGTGGATTGTGAAGCCGTTGAAGGATTACCATTACCATTACCATTACTGTGTATATCTCTTTTTCTTTTAGGTTCCAACGGTTTCTGGAAGTGTCCCAGGAAATAACTGGGGAATGGCGTTCACGGTTGACCCGGATCCGAACAACTTTGGGTCAGGGGCGTAGATCGGGTCTTGGTGTTTTGCCGATAACCCAGAACGTCATGACATTCCACTTATTTTTTTTAAGTGATTTATTAGAAGTCATTTAATAAAAAAAGTGATATATCATAAGTAACTTGTGTTTGAATTGGAAGTAATAGAAATAATTTTTTTCATAAGCTTCTTCTCCCAATTTATGTTTTCATTTTTTAGTGGCTTTTTTGCATAAGTGGCTATCAATAATAAGTAGAGTTGGGAATTCGGGCTGGCCCGGCCAAATAGGGCCGGCCTATGATGGGCTTGGGCCTAAACGGGCAGGCCCGTTTAAGCCCGAGTTTGAAAAAGTATTGAATTTTCGAGGCCTGGCCTGTGGCCTGCGAACTTTAGACCCGTTTAATGTATTTTTTTTTTGTGTTTGAAATCTAAAATACTTAATTTAAAATATAAATATTATCAAAATTAAATTAAAACACCAAATAAACATAAATATGAAGCCTAAAAGGTCAAAAACTAATGTCTACAATCTAAAAACTTATTAGATGAAATCAAATTATGAATCATAAACTAAATATTAAAGTAAACAATACAAATAACATTATCATTTTGTTCCCCAAGACCATTATCACTTTCAACATTATTTCCGAGTCCGAACAATGTGCTCATCTCCATCACTTTCAAGAGATGGAGATTTAACCTTTTCATTTTTCAGTTTGTGTTATTAGTTTTCCTTTTTTCTTATAGGTTGCATAACATTTAGACTTCCTTATATACAATTAAAATTTTTTTCTCTTTAGTTATCAAAAATAAAATATTAAACATAATGTCTATTATTAAATAAATAACTTGATAAAGACATAAACTATAAACTAAACAATATGAATAACATTATCCATTTCATCTTCTTCATACCTATAATCATTAATATCATATTTGTCAAATTATTTTAAAATAAATAAACGGGCCGCCTTGCTGCCTTACAGGGCTAGCCCGTTTAAGCCCGCTGCCCTACAAGGCCAGCCCGTTTAGGCCCGACTTCATTTTCAAGTTCTAAATTGTAAGCTCGGCCCATGACAAGCTTGGGCTTAAAAGGGCCGGTTCGACGGGCTCGGCCCGAATTCCCAGCTCTAATAATAAGTGGTTTTCAAACACCGGTTTTAGCATATACACTTTTTTAAGGGGTGAAAGGGCAAAATTGCAATATTGTCATAGGGGCAATTTTACCCTAGAAGTTTCATAAGGGGAAATTTTGCCCCGGAAGTTTTAAAAGTGGGGTAATTTTGACCCTGTCGTTAGTTAACCGCTAATTAACCAAATATATTGAGCTGACAGTCCACATGTCACTCACTTTACTTTTGTTAAGGTGAACATGAAAGTTTTAAATATGTTAATTTTGGTCATTAGTTGACTAGATATGTTGAACTGATAGTCCACATGTCATCCAGTTAAATTTTTTAAGCTGAAAATTTGTCTTAGAAATCTATCTGTCATCTAATTTATCTTTTTTAAAAG
>JBAGKO010000012.1:4208875-4222739 GCA_037177275.1 Acacia concinna
TTCAGTGCAGATGAGAGAGAATAAATATGTATGTATTTCAAAATAAATATTAAAATAATATGGAGGGGACAGTAGACTGACACATGTGATAAAAACTCATGAGGTATCATGATTTTAGTGGTCAGTGCACAAGTGAGGTGGTGCACTGAGTGCATGCAAGAATTTCTCTGCTTCCACTTGTCCTTGTGCATGCGTGGAAGAGAAAAATGGTCAGCTGTGTTCCATGGCTTCTACCCGTCGAAGAAGAAAGAGAAAAATATATATAAGTGTTTTAATTCATGTGGGATAAAATTATACATTGGATCCTTCCAATGTTTCCCAACTTCTAACTTAGTCCCTCTTTATATTCTAAAATAATCCCATATATGGAACCTCAGCATTTTCATTTCACTTAACTTTAATTCTATGAGAAAATGTGACCTATCATATGAATTTTCGGTAAAACCGGTATATTGACTGTCTCTGAAAATTCCAAACTAACCGTCATTAGTCTTCAAATAATTCAAGGATACTCCCAAATTTTTCTAAATCATTATTTCCAACATTTATTATTTTTTTCTAGAATTTTTCCGAATTTAGGCTCTTACCAATAAAATTTCAGATAGAAAATCCTAGAAATTAATCTCCATATTCTTTTGAACTAGAAATAATTTCATAATTCATTATAATTATTGGTCTAATATTTCCTTCATTTAAATTACTTTTTGGAGGCCTTTGGATACTTTCCCTATTTAATTCGAACTAATTCTTCCCTTTTTAATTAGCTAGAAATTCCTGTGAGGGTTGGAAAATTCGTCTTAATTTATTTTCCTCCTTCTTTAATACGCTGGGCCTCATAAAATTTATTTGGAAAATTTTCCTTTCATCCCATGAATTTTCCCTCAAAATAATCATAAAAGCATAAAATCATAAAATAATGATTTTATCTTATCTTAAAGAGTTTTCCTAAAATTTGGGATATTACAAAGAATGCAACTTTGAGAGTGAATACATTTCTGATTCCATATAATCTTCAGCTGATATTATTTTTCCTCCATATATAATGAAAATAGATTTTAAAACAACTTGGAACTACTACATTTCAATTTTTCTAGAATTAGTTATGATTTTCTAAATTTGGTAAAAAATAAGGGTAGGATAAATAGTAACTCAAGAAAAGAAAATTGTAAACCCTTGTTTTTCCTACTTAAAGTCATAACTTGTGATTCTAATGGCCATAATATGATAAGATAAATGGCCTAGAAGAGAGATGTTACAGTATAAATCCCAAAATCTCTCTTTGAATGAGCACCCAAGCTTCAAAATGCTCCAAGAACTCCTTCTCTAGCCTCCTCCTTTCATTCCTTAACTTCTCTAGGTCAAGAATGGCTCTTTTTTGGCACAACTCTAAGTTTTATACTTCTTTTTTAACATCAGTTTTGAAAACATACAACATCAATTTCAGGCTTTCACCATTGTAGCAAACCTATAGCAAATTGTCAAATAGAGGTAGTACCTTTCCAGGTGATTTTGCTATGGCCTTTGCTATAGCGAATCCACTAACAAAGAGTAGGCTTCTCTTCCATATTGTTCTTTTTAATCTTGTTTTTGCATTCTTTTCTTCTCTACAAAATCGTCCCATGATCTTTGAAAGCTCTAACAACTTGTCATTTTCCACCTACAAGAAAGAGGAAGTAATTAGCTCTTTAACTTTCACCAAATAATCACAAATATAAGCGTTTGAGTCATGAATTATCAAAAGTTTGAGTTTTCATTTGTCACGTCATATGTTCTTCTATAAACTTTAATATGCAGAAAGTGAACCCAAAAATAGTTAAAAGAGAAGAAAATGTGTTGGAATATGGTTAATTTCTAAGAGTTTATACACCCTAAACTTAAAACTTTGTTTATCCTCAAGCAAAGAGTTTTATACTCACTAAATTAATCAATTACTCATCACTTATGCATGTATGAATTTTTCCTCATTAGCTGCTCAACAAATCATAACAAATAGTTAAGAAAACATACAAAGATGACTACTTCATAGATGTAAAACATGTGTTTCAAAAATTCCTAAGTGTGAGTTTTTCAATGAAATTGATAATTATTCCTTTATCACACCCCAAGTTTAAAAGCAACACTCCAAATCAAATACCAATATTCAAACAAACAATTTAATTATCATCTAATTTCTACCACTTATGTTCTAATCCACTTCATTTGACTTAAAAGCAAAGGAACTTTCTAAGCTTATAATGGGGCGAAGGGTTAAGGTTCTCAAAAGAAAATATAAAGGACAATAAACAAATACTTTAAGATAGATGATAACTACTCAATGGTTTTCTTGCTTTTCTTATAGAACATACTCCCCAAAATTGATCCAAATTGTTCTTTTTCATATCAAGCCTTCTTTGTAAGCAATTTTTTCTTCTTTCTTTTTTTTTTCTATATACACACGTTTTGTTTTTGAGTATTTTATCCTTATTTATATACATTTGAACTTCTTTACTTTCTACACTCCTTTTCCCATTCATTTGAAACTTTATACAACATCACATTCCACAACCCAATCAATTTTCATCTATCTCAAAGCAAAGGAATCATCATTTTTCACATTGGCTAGGTAAATAGATGCTAGGTCTTTCAAGTAAGCTTGAAATAAGGTTTCAGATAGAGACAATGATTTTATGATGATTTTGATATGGCCTTTAGTGTGGAGAATCGACGGTCAAATGGTAGGCAAAGAGGTTATAATTTGAGGCACTTTTGTCATGGCTTAGCTTCAGCAAATTCATGATGAATGAAAGCTTCTCTTTTATCTTCTTTTTGAATTCTTTCCTTCTCTACAAAAACTACTCATGATCTTTGAAAGCTTTTACAACTTTTCATCTTCCACCTACAAGGAGAAGGAATTCAAGAGCTCTTGAACTTTCACCAAATAATCACAATTGGATGCATTTGACTCATGAAGTATTAAAAGTTTGAGTTTTCTTTTGTTAAATAAAACTTTTTTTTCATAAAATCTGTATATGCATAAAGTGAACCCAAGAGAAGAAAATGCGATGGAATATTGTTAATTTCTAAGAGCTAGCAGCTACTTTTGTGCACTCACGACGTAATAAAGCTTTCAAAGTAAATTAAATTTAAAAGAATAAAAAGTCAATAGTACTTATATATTAATGTAATGTAACTCAAACATCTTGGTTGTTTCTTGTGATGGCAATTAAGGCAAACCATGAGAGGGTAATGAGTAATACATACCCATACTGTGAAGGCCGCATGAGGTATGCATACATGGAGCAATAATTGATGAAGATCGAAGCAGGGATCAAGATCATATTTCACTATATAGCGGGGATTGATGTGGGCTATTGCAATGCAAAACAAAAAGGGCAACATTGGCCATCCTTGTGTGCAAAAATTTGTCTCAAAATTAAGGATTGTTGATTTTGGTTCAATTATAATAGAATTTTTATATAAAAAGGTATTTAAAATTTTATTTTGCTACAAGAGAGCTTCAACCTATAAGTTGTGTAAGGGGAGCTTTTTGTAAATGAGGATCTTTTGGAAAAGCCCCTGGATCTTGACCACTATAGTCTTTAAGAGGTTTCGGCTACAAAGTTTACAAGAAAGAGTTCTTTGGGAAGTGGAAGAAGCTGACAGGGTTTCTAATCAAAAGCTTTAACAATATATGGAGATCATTGATATGACGAAGTAGCAAGTTAGAGCACAACAAGCAATTATTAATCAATTCATGAGCCAAGATGCAGTGGGAAACAGGGAATGGCTTACATCCCAAGTGACAATGATAGATGCATGTTCCCTCTCATACTCTAGTATAAAATTTGGGATTTTAAGAGATGAATAATCTAAGTTATGGGTTATGAGTGGTAACAGTATTAACCTACCCTACATATGGAAAAAATTATAGGATTTGATATTTTCCCAAGCCCATTAAGGAACTACAAGGAAAGAATTAAGGACAAGGGAAATTGGAAGAAAGCACAAGAAGTAGTTACTCTTTTCCCTTCATGCGACTGTGTATTGATTGTTGCATGTTTATTTGTGCCACTATGCTAATTGTGTATGAGAACTTGTAAATTTCCTTCCATGAGATTATTTACCTTGGCAATGTGCACTAGTTTATTATTCATTTAATTATTAATGCTCACTAGCTAGCGATAGGCTAGGTTATCTACATTACAGATGAGCATAATTGATGATATAGTGTTATAAGGTGTTATTCTCTATCGCTTATGTTACAGGCTTAGTGTGATCTTCCATGATTAACATCGAGAATTTTGTTTCTACTAAGATTTTCCCAAATCTCACCCATTTCTTCCATGACTTGCAACAAGAGTATGTACTAGGTCAAGGGCATTATGGTTGGTGAAGAATGAAGGTTAAAGCTACAAAAGTTATAAACTACTATTTTGTTTAAATATTGGCTATTTGTTTAGCCTTATTTACGTATAATATTATATGTGTGTGTACATAGATATGTTGGATTTAAATACCCTCCATAAGGAGGAGAGCTAAAGCTCGTTGCTTGAAGGTAAGTGTCATCTACAATGATGACAAATGTATGTTTATACAAAATTGATAGTAGATATTAAAGCATGCTTGAGAAGAAGCTAATTTGTTTAAAAGCTTGGGTAACTCTTAAATTATGCCCTTAGATATTTGCTTGCAAAAATATACAAGTTATATATTACAAAAATGAATAGTAGTATTAACTTTGGCTAAGTAGCTATAAAGATATAAAAGCAAGAATTTGATAGGTTAAGTGAAATGGAAAAGAACTAGGGCCTTATTCATTTATCAAAAGTTTTTAAAAAGAGTTAACTAGGAATCTAAACCACTAAGGTTTGATATTAAAGTTAATTATGAATTTTCAGGTTTTTCAAAATATTCGATTCTTTATAAAAGAACGATACCTCGATTTGCAAGAAAATTTTAAAAAGTTCAACTTTTCAGGTTACAGATTGGGTCAGATTACAAAAATGATCATAAACTTGTTTTGTCAGCATTTTATTGTAAAATCACCATTAAAATTTTTTGAGTAAGCATTTTTATTAAATGAGACTAATACTGTTAAAATTTAAAAAAAAAACCTAAATTGAAATGTAATGTAAATTTAGATTATCAAACGTATACTCAGCCCTAAAATAAAACAAAATCACGTTCGGTTATATTTTCCTTTTGTCTTTGCCCTCATCAAGCTTATATTGCAAAATTACATTTAGGAAAGGAAAGACCATTATTTTCTTTAAATAAAGGAAGAAATGGAAGAATTCTTTAAAAAAAATCATTTCTTAAAAGAATATATTGGTTTGTTAATTATCTTTGGTCCACTGCTATAAATATTAACACATGCCGTTTGTTCAACGAAGTTCCCCCTTAAATATTTGGGATTGGAGATGTAGGGGTTAAAAAGCTTTTGGGAGAGTGGGGAGTGATTACAAAAATATAATATGCGGTCCTATCTTTAATGGTTAAGGTGCAAATTTAGCAACCATCTATTTCTCTATAGGCACTCAACACAACTAACTATTTTTTAGTGCAAAAGTATATATAAACAATTTATTTGAAAGAAAGTATAATAATGCAATTGAGGAACTCAACTTCTGTTACCTTTTGCACTATGGTCCCACTAGCCTTCTCATTCTTTATTATTTTAATAATTTTATTGTTAAGGTGCAAATTTAGCAATAAATTATTTCCCTTTGGACACCCCAACACAATTATTTTTCATAAAATCATTTATAAGAAAAATAGGGCATTGACATAAGAGCATTTACATTAACGTCGTTATTTTTTTTCCATAAGAGTATTTACAAGACAAACAAAAAGGATTTAAAAGAATCAAGTGAGTTAAAAACTTGTTACTTCATCCTATTGGGTCAAAATAAAGTTAAGTTTTGTTAGAGGAAAGACAAATATAGGCATTTATTTATGAGATAAATATGTGAATAACCAAATTTTTTGAAGTCACTCGCTTCTAGTAAATTCCCTTATTTGTCAGGTAAATGTTTTACATTTCTTCCAAATGCCTTATTTGTCTTATAAACACTCTTATAAAAAAATAAAGTAATACATGAATATAAATGCTCATAGTTGTTTTGTAAATGCTCTTATAAACAATAATTGTGTTGTTGGGTTCCATAGGAAAATAATTCATTGTTGAATCTACACTTTAACCTTCTAAAAAAATAGAATAATAAAAAGTGAAAATATTGGTGGGACTCATAGTGCAAAAAATAGCATAAGTTAACTTGGATTAACGATGTTGCTATACCTATTTCAAATAAATTGTTTATGTTTACATTTGCACCTAAAAATAGTTAATTGTGTTGGGTGCCCATATGGGACTAGTTGGTTGCTAAATTTGTACCTTAACCCTATATTTAATGTAAGAGTCAAATAACTCAATTGACTATTGATAATCCATATTTTTACTATGCAATTTGAGGAGTCTTCATTGATTTTATGATGTTCAAAGTGCACTTAATTGAACAAAGTGGAATTATGTGGAATTAATTTAGAAAACATAAATTAATGGCTAAAAAGGGCAAAAAAGTTCATTTTCTCCTAGTATCTTGATTTAGAATATGTCGTATTACATTTTGTTTGATTTTTCTTTTAGAAACACTTGGGAGAAAATGAAGATGAAAACAAAAGGGCAAAAGAAGGACCAAAGCGTAAAGCTGAAATGTTAAAGGCTGGAAGGATTAGATTGCAAAGATTGAAAAGTTGAAGTTTCAAATCCAATTAGCTTCAAGATCCAACCTTGTTTGACATTGGCGGGCTGTTTTGGAACCAACTAAAATTGAGAGAAGCAGAGATCACGCACAGACTGGGATCATGCACCATCATTCATTCATTCGCACACACTCATTCGTCGCTCTCGCTCTCACCCAAATTCTCAGATTCACCATCATCTTCTATCATCATCACACGCTTTTTTCACACCTTCACCATCGTCATCATCAATCATCAGCTTCATTCACTGTCGGAGTTCACGATTAGCTCTCATGCTCTCTTCTCTTCCATTTGCATGAGCTCAGATCATCAATCCACCTCTAGATTCTCTTCCATTCGCTCTAAAAATCCAGCGCCATTGTGAAGCCATCTCCAGGGATTTATAAGGAAAACAAAAGTCATCTTGAGATGGAATTGATCCACCTGTTATCAATTCATGATGTGAAAGCCATGTGTGGCTAATCGATGATGGTTCTCCTATAAATTGAGTTGGATCTGAGCCTTTGGTTTCAATTGTAAGAGTAAGAGTCAATTTTGTGATTTACTCATTATGATTCTTAAATGCATTCCAGATGAATTATGCTAGTTGTATGAACCATTTGTGATTGGATTCAGCTACACATGATGTATATTAATTCACAAGAAATTAATGAGAGTTCGATGTATCACTGTTGTTATGTGCTCAAGGTCGGTCATACTTGATTAATTCATTGCATATGTCAACTACATTATTAATCTAGTGGATTAGAGATGTAATTGTTCATATGTGCTGAATGTAGATGCTAGTTAGTGTCTATGTGAAAGATAAATTGTGCTGGTACATTCAATTCCTACTTAATTCAAGAGGCAAATTATATCTCGCACGAGTCGTGTGATTTATTATATAAAAGCTAGCTAGTTGTTAGCTCATATGCCTAAAAATTCAAACGACTAATTACTCTAAATCATTGAGGCAATGAAGATCCAATTCAAGCTCTAGGATGTCATATTATATCATTGATTTTCTGCTAACTTGCTTATTGTTTTGATTAGTTAGTTGCTAAATTTGAAATTCACTAAATTCAATTGCTAGCTTATAAGTAGCTTTAGGTAATTACACTTCAAGAAATCACTTGCATTCTTGGCTATTTTGTTAATTTACTAAATTAAGGCTCATTACGTTGTTTTAGGGAATTTAGCTCACAATTTGGCTCCTTGACCAAAATGACCTGGGTTAACTACTATAGTGTATTGTTTAGCTTATAAAATTGATAAGAGTGACACAACAAAGCTCTTCATCAACTATATTAAAGAAATTAATTGAATTAGTTATATGTAACAAATGTGTATTGATTTCCATAAAATATCTTTTAAAATCATGTGTATTATAATTACGTCACGGTTGAAACATCATATTATGTACAAACATTATGGATAATTTAAGGAAAATTATAAATTTAAGGGGCAAAGTGCGTTGAGGTCTTATATTTAGGACTAAGTTGAACCCCTATCCAACTTATATAGTTAAGACTAGAGGAGATGGTAAAATAAAAGGACTGGAGGAATTTTAATGATAAAAGTTACAACAAAAATATAGAATTGTGGTGGGTAAATAGCTTGGCACACTGATTTAAATTAGGTTAGTTGTATTCTCTAAAAATCAAAGAAAACTAAGCTAATACAATATAGTGTCAGTCTAGGTCATTTCTCACAAGGAGCCTAATGAAATTAGTACATTTTCTAAGCAATCTAATGAGCTACAACTTAAGCTAAATAATTAAGCAATTTGAGATACATTTGTTTGGTTCAAAAGTGAATAAATATTAGGGGGAATTTCAACTAGGGACTAAATAAGGGAATTAATATCATAATAGCCCAAAAACAAGTGAATAGGTCATATGAACAAGTAAAATGCTTGTTCATATGACCCATTTACTTGTTTATGGGTTGTTATGATATTAATTCCCTTATTTGGTCTTCTACTGAAATTCCCCCTAAATAATTAAGCTAATATTTGTGTAGTTTTGTGATTTTTTTATGCAAGATGTAGTGTGAATGAAATGAGATAACAATTAGAGATTAAGCCCAACCATCCTTGTCCACTAAATTTTTGAAGTCAAAATTAATTGCAATTAGAGAGATTAACAACTAGCTAACTCTCTAACAATTGGATACATAACTCATGTGAATTCAATTACTAACAATTAACCATTCAGCCTCGAAAGAGAATATAATTCAAATTTAACATGATTCAAAATTAACTAAATTGAAAATCATCCAAATATGTTTAACAAGTAAACAAGAAGATATGAAATTAAAGTGCAGAAATTACAACTAGTAAAAATACAACAATTTATTGACAGCATTGGATGTTGAAGGACTCAAATTGGTCATGATCTCTCAGTCATTGTCTTTGTAATTTTTCATCAAATCATCCAGGTAACTTTTCATCACCAAATCGGTTCTTATTTTCAGTTTGAATCAGTTCTTATTTTTAATTTGGATCAACTCTTTGTTTAAAAGGAAGGGTAATTCACTTTCCTACTAATTCTTTTGAGTCTAACCTTGAAGGAATTTTGTAGACATTGCTCTAGAAGTTTCCTACACATGAGACTTTGTAAATTGGTATTTCCCTACAAATTTTAGGGTCATAGATCTAGGTTATAGTTCGTTGGTCATGATTTCTTGTTTGCTCCAATCTTTGGTTTTGAATGATGTAATTTTCTATTTACTTTTATCTAATATATACATGTTCTCATATGATTAATTCCTCAATTCCTCTCATTCCCCTTTTACATCAACATGTCACATGGATCAATAGGAAATCTTCTTGGGGTTCATAATTGCTTTGCTTTCCCCTTTTTTATCATAATGTAGAAATCACTCACTTTAGTCTTAAGAAGGGCTGGAGGATAGCGTATTTAAATGAAAGAGAAGTATGTCAGGAGTGTTACACTCTTCATCCTTGAGAATTGTATTAATAAAAGTGTTCATGCATGATGATGAAGATCTTGAATTGATGAGTTTACAAGCTTCTCATTCGAATTGAATATCTCTCTAGCTTTAAGCAAGTTCTTCTTTTTCTATCCATCCCCTCACTCCATTTCATAGTTCATTCATGAGGTAGCACAAACAGGTAGTTTTTTTGCATTAAAAAACTGTTGTTTACTTCCGAAATTTATTATATATAATGTGTTTGTTGCTAAGAAAATAGTGAGAAGGAGGATATATAATAGCTCACTTCCACAGATAACTTTGGTTGTTAATTGGCAATGGCACCCAAGGGATACATGACTAACCCGACACAGCCATGTTACCAGAGTTTACTTTTTGGCGAAATATCAGACACAAATATAAACATGAAAATCGATCTTCTTACTTTTATTGCGACAATTTTCATTACCAGAGTTTACGATATGATCAGCCTAGCCTAAGAATCTGATTAATTTGGCCGATCATTAATTGTGGCAACATTGGATCGAATGAAATAAATCAGGAATTGTTTGCTGCTTGAGTATTCCTTTGAAATTGAAGCATAAAATTTGGTTCTGCAAGTTGATATATTATCTGTCACAAAGCACAACTAGGAATGTGATGTGTTGTCAATGTTCACTATATTATATTACTATCAGTCAGATTTTTCTTTCTTTGTGGACACTCTTTTTTCTTTCTTTGTTTTTTGTAAACTTTGGTTGAACGTGAGATAAAATGTGTACAAGTACATGTAATTTTTCCATAAGATAAGAGTTTTGGAGAATTTATAGAATATGATTTGGAGAATAATAACCATGTGGCTATGACCATTTGTCATGTGACTTCAGAACTTGGTAAAAATTATTAAAAGTTTAGGGTGATGTATCATTGGACGGAAGGAGCATAATTACTATGTGTTGGGAAGTTCATGAGTAAGGAGGCATCAATTAATTGAATATATTAGCAACTATGGAAATTGCAATTAAGTGCACTTGATGATATAATGAGAATCTGCCATTGTACTGCAGTCATAACGTTCTATTGCTGATGTTCTGTAATAATGATAATGACAAGATTATTATTTATCAAACAAATGTTGTTTTTGGTTTTTGAAATTGCTGATGGAAGAAGGTGAAAATGGGTGAAGCATTGGTGGTGTATGTAATGCTAACATGCTGACTTTTTAATCAGATATATGATAGGTTTAACTTGGTATGTAAGCCCATTTCGATGGACCATAGATCATAGTCGTGGTAGGTGGCAGTGCTTATTTTGGTAATCATTTTATATTTATAGTTTAGTTTTCTTTGTTTATATTTTTTCTCATCCTAGAAGTATCATCATCACATAATATGCGTGTGGATATCAATTTTGTTAAATGTGCTTTCTCTCTCATTTCCAAAACTCTTGAACTCTTGATGTAATTTGCATTTCCTCACTAATATTACTGTTATTGCTTTGTAGGCTGGTGGTTCAGTGGATGAGTTTTTGCATTCCATGGGTCTTGAGAAGTATCTCATAACTTTTCAAGCTGAAGAAGTATGTAGCTCAGTAGCCAGATCTTTCTTTTCATTTTCCTTTAGTTGCAAGGTTAATGCTATTAGGATTTCAATTTTTTTCCATCCAAAGTTGGCATTCATCTATAAAATTTTTTTTTGTTCAGGTTGATATGGCAGCTCTCATGCACATGACTGATGATGATCTCAAGGTTATGGGTATACCAATGGTAAGTGTAATTGAAGTCCTTGCATTATGCTCCTTTTTTAATTGCTGCTATATTTTGTGTGTGGATCAAGCATGTCCAATAGGAATGTGCTCTTGTGATCCATTCAGAATTTATTAGCTCTTATCAGTGAATAACTGCTCCACGCTTGCTTGAAATTTAAACCGTGAAGCTTATGCGCCTATTAACGTTGCTGTGAGATGAACACTCCGATAATGACATGAAGTTGGCAATGTTTGCAATCAATGCCTTCATGCAATTTACACGTAGTAAATATAATTAGTCAACTTGATGCAACTTTTGACCCTACTGGAACAGATTTTCCTCTAGCGTGGTCTTAAGGTCGATTTTCATCTTTAAAAGCAATGTTTTTCTTTCGTTAATACTGTTGGCCCAAAAAAAAAAATCAATGCCATACTGTGTTACGGATCATTTTGATGCGATAGTTTTAGACTAGTATTATATTTTAGTCACTCCATTTCTCTTATTTCTGCCAACAATGACCTCACTTTAAAGATTAATTGTCTTTAATTTCTTTTTGGGCTTCGATTTGTCTCATACTGATTATGCTTTGTTGGTTTCAGGGGCCAAGGAAGAAGATACTTTTAGCTTTAGAGTCGAAGGGTTGACAATTGGAAACGGACTTATATTTTTCTTCGTCGGTAGTGTAATGTTGTTACTGAGATAACAAGTGCTTCTAAGCTTTATGTTTATACTTCATTAACCTTGTTTCTAACCACCCTTTCTCTTGGCTTTTCATTTAATGCTTTTATAACCAATCTTCCACCCTATTCCCCCTCAAATTTTTATTGATTATTTAGTTGCAGAATCATGCATTTTATATTAGACAACATAAAATCTGATCCAATGGAATTGATTATAGCTCCCTAGTTTTGTTTAGTAGCGTTGCCTGTCTTGTGCTCTTCAGCCCCTCCGTTTTGTTTTCAAGTTGTGTGTGAATGTGCAAAAGCATGAGGCGATTTTAGTTGTTTATTTTACGAGTAAATACTCACTTGTATTTATCAATGGGTTTGATTGTGTTGGGGATAGCTCTTCAGGCACTATTTGATTGCATTTTTTTAAAAAAAAAAAAGTTTTTTTTAGAAGTGAAACATATACGAAAGTACCTAAACGCTGGATGATAAAATGTCTCAAGTCGAAAGTAAAATATAAAGGAATAACTTCAATTCAGAATCACTCAAAATCCTTGGAACATTAGGAAGGGATAGTCCAAGAACTGTTATTTCTATAACCCGGCAAAAAAAGAGTTATTTCTATAACCTACCTAAGTATCGCGATGCTAGAAAACTAATTTTACTAATGAAATGCAATGTAATGTGGTATTCTACAATCTAACATTAAATCTTATGTATTTATTAATGTAAGGAAGAGTCTTGAGAGGGGAAAAACTCCAGTTCAAGGGATGAACCATTGAGGTTTAACTTACAGTTGTGCTAAAACTGGTGGCATAATTTATTTGATTTTGCAAAAGTTAACATTTTGTTGTGGATTTCTTCAATTTTCCGTTTTTTAAGCATTTGCCAATACCCTCGTATTTTTCCCCCACTCTTTCTTAACAGGTCAGAAATCAGAATTAATTAATAGCCACGATGAAAGCTGACAAGGCAAATAACAGAACATGGAATGGGATTCCTTTGGGAATGTGTCAAAACAAGAGTCTTCTGATGCGTCAAAACAAAATTTGCCGTTTCAACTGTCCAGTGACAACAGAAATATTTAAGGCAAAATAAAAAAAAAAAACAATGTCAACAGAAATATTGCCAGGTCCAAAAATGTCTTGGAGAAAGCATCTAATTTCTATATAAACAAAACTTCAGTAGGGGAAGGATTTTACATGAGTTAGAATGCTTCACCCCTCATCTAGATCTCTCTACGTGGAAACTTCACATAAACCCTCTTTGGCCAAGGGGATCAAGATGTAATTTTTGCTTTGGTCTTCCATGCCAAGTACTTCCGATTTTCTTGTTTGTATCTTTTCCATTCTCTTAAAGCAGCCATGATTACATGCATTAAAACTGGAAGAAAGAACGGCTGCAACAAAAGAAACAAGACAAAAATTTACTCACAAATTCCAGCTCAAGAATGTTAAGATCTAATCAAACTAAAGAGAAATTCTATTTAAATGAAAGATTAATGTACCACATACATTCCCTAATAACCATGAGTGCATAAAGTTAAAACATATTTTAGTCAATATAGAGTAAACAGATAGGTCAAGCTTGTAATTTAATCTAGAATAGACACAGTTGAGAGACAAACCGAATAGACGGCAAAACAGTGCTCAAATGAATAATAGCTGATCGACATGATTGACGGGTGAAAAAAGGCATCCTCTGCCAAAGACCTTGACCGCATTGAGGATACTAACAATCAAAGGTATTAATTGTAATTTAGCAACAAGCAATCTAAAAAGTAATTCATACCAAA
>JBAGKO010000012.1:4247627-4258167 GCA_037177275.1 Acacia concinna
TACTATCTTTCTTGGGGATGAGAAAATCCCCTCCCCATCACGAACCTTCTTCCGACTCCTCCTCAAAGCATCCTTTTACCCGGTGATTGCTCCAGCGGCACTCTCTCGCGACTCTGATCACGCTCTCGTAACGCCATTCTACAAAGCTGCGTATTCTACTCACATCTTCATTTTGTTGTATGCCTGACATTATAAATATATCTATTTAATATATGTAGAAAAAGAAAATATAATTTAAATTTTGGGTTAAAGATACCTTAAAAGTATTCGTGTAGGAGCGTAGTAGCCTTAAAAGTTTTTTTTGGCTCAATTCCACTTTAGAAGTTTCAAAAGTGAACAAATTTACCCTTTTTATTAATTGACTAAATATGTTGAGCTGACAGTCTACAGGTCATTCATTGTATTTTTGCTAAGGTAAAAATTTATCTCAAAAATTTTAAATCTAACTTTTAAAAAAGATAAATTTTAAATTTGAGACAAGTTTTCATCTCAGTAAAAATAAACTAGATGACATTTGAACTGCCAATTCAACATATTTAATCAACTAACTGTCAAAATTAATGAATTTAAAACTTTCAAGACAAATTGTCTTTTTAACAAAAATAAAATAGATGACATGTGGACTGCTAGCTCAATATATTTGATCAATTAACGGTCAACTAACGGCAGAGACAAATTTGTCTACTTTTAAAACTTTCAAGGTAGAATTGACCTAAAAAAAACTTTCAAGATAAATACACTCTTACGCAAATATTTCCAGTGTGAATTTGTATCTTAACCCTTTTATTTTTAGACAAGAAAAAAAGTTATTTATATTAAGGATCAAACAGAAAAAAGAAAAAATTGCTTATAAAAAAAGAAAGAAAGGAAGGAGTAGATAGTTTCAAAAGATCAACACAAATTTGTTACACATAATCAACTTAATTAATTGTTTAATCTCCATAAACTACCTTTTGTCTCCAGGATAATCCCTATAAGTTACTTATTTAGCTTGTTTTGTTTTGTTTTTTTTTTTTCCGGAATGGTCCAAAGTCAGTCAAGGCCAAACCAATTTGCCGACAAAGCAAACATACTCCACGGGCTCTAACAGTAACATTGTCCTTTTTGTTATTTGTTCATTTAGTTTTTTACTTACAATTGTTGGAATGCACAAAGCCACAAAGTCATGGAGTACATATAATATTAACTCCCTCTTAAATATAACATTTAAATGATTTTTTTAGTATACTAAAAAAACTAACTATACTATGTTAAAGTATATAAATTTATTGTTTTTTAATATTTTGTCTAACTTATAAATTGATATATAATATAATACTATACTACATATAATATGATTAAATAATGTATTTATTTTTCTTAATCTCTTCAAAAAAGTTAGTTGAATTATATATTTAAGACCATAAGAAGTATAGGAGAATTAATGTGTTGTTCATATAAGGATTCCACTTATTTATGAATAGTTGTACACTTATTCATTTTCATTTGTTCATCAAGTAATAGACTTATTATCTTATTACCTAGAAAACTTATTTTTATTTTTGTATTTGGTCTTGCATGGAAATTTCATAATGTTTGGATTCTTAACCAAAATTAATTCGATCCCTAGTCCTTTATCACAATTTCCTCTATAATATTATCATGTCTTAAATATAACACCTAATTATTTTTTAGAGAATTATAAGAAAAATAATTAAATTAATTTAAAATATTTAATTTATTGTTTTTCTTCAAATTATTTTATCCAACTTGTAATGTCATATATAATATAATAATACATTACATATGAAATGAGTAAATAACTTATTTAATTTTTTTTAATTTCTTTAAAAAATAAATTAATTGGATTATATATTTAAGATTGAAGGGAGTGTAAAATCATTTTATAAGAGCTCAAAGCTCAAATATCAAAATGAGTGTAAATAGATGAAATGGATATATTTTTCTTAATTTTATTGTCACTATGTTTCTTAATATTTTTTCATAAAAGGCAATGAAGTACAAGATCCATTGCACTATGAGAGAATGAAGTATAAGGATTATTAGTAGGGAAAAAGACGAAAAAAATATTATTGAAATAGGTAAAAGATAGATAGGTATGTTGAATTCAATAATTCTAAAAGCATTGATTTGATAATTTTGAAATGTTGTAAATTATTTAAATACCCTTAGATTTAGTATTAATAATAAAAAAAAATCCCCTATCCTCTGTCGATTGCTAGAACTCTAGTGCTGGTGGCTGAAGGTGATGACCATCACTAGAGCGCCAATGACTTCATCAACGGCCGGTCACTGGAGGTCTGGTAAGGGTAAAAGTTGTTAATATAGATATTATAATTATTAGTATAGATATTTAAGTTGTTAATATACATATTCAAGTTGTTAATATTATTCACTAGAGTTTCGGTGGTCTCATATTTTTTTCAATTTTACAAGTAAAAGTCATTAATATAGATACTCAAATTATAAATATGTATATTAAAGTTATAAATATATGAGATCGGCAAAGCTCTGATTAACCTTATTTACAACTTTAATATCAATATTAGCAACTTAAATGTTTATATTAACTCTTAACTTGAGAAATTCGAAAAAGTATATGAGATTGTGGAGTTTCAGTAAATCTTACTTACAATTGTAATATCCATTTAACAACTTAAGTATTTATATTAAAGACTTTTGTTTTAGAAATTCAAAAAAATATATGAGACAGTTAGAGCTCTTATGAATTTTACTTACAACTTTATTATCGGTATTAACAATTTGAGTATTTATATTAATGACTTTTGCTTGTAAAATTTAAAAAAATATGAGACTCGAAGCTCCAGTGATCAACTGCAGCCAAAGTCACTCGTGCTCCAATGACGATTGCTACCCCTAGCCATCAGCACTGAAGCTCCTACAGCTTTGGGAGTTAGAGATTTTTGTTTATTAAAATACAATTTAAAGGCATTTAGATAATTTATCAAATTTTTCAATATTTCAAAAATTTTAAATAAGTACTTTTAAAATTATTCAAATTTAACATAGTTATTTATCTTTTACCTATTTTTATGTATTTTTCCCTTATCAGTATTCTAAATAATGCAAAAGAAACAATTAATGTGCAAGACAACAAGAAATTGGCTGTTAAGTTTAAAACTAAATAAAATTATCAAATAAATTTTATATTTAGAACGACAACCGGTAGATCTCTAATACACAACTCACCAGTACATTAATATACAAAAAATATAAGTATTTTTTAAAATTTTTAAGTCATTACTTGCAACAAAATTTTTAAACATAAACTTTTCGCTTTACTGCCCATAAGGAGTTGATTCTTCATAAAAATATAGTTGATAAATCATTCTATATGTTATTGTTATTACTATTTTGACATGCCAAACATTTTGAATTTCCATTTATTTCAAGGGTCAAATTCCCTTGATTTTTTTCAAGTAAAAAAAAAAAGTCCCTTAATTTTCTTTAAAAGGATAATTCATAAGGGAAAGAAAATATTTTTCTACTAAAATTTCAACTTTTAAGAGAAATTTTTTTTCCTACAAAACTAAATTTTATGCAGAAATTTTTTTCAGCAACGAATGGGAAAAACAAGAAGGATTACATGACAATTATGCTTAGGACCGTTTTTTAGGGCAATTTTATTAGGAAAATGTAATAAAAGGAACGATTTTGCCTCAGGCCATGATCCTAGTTAATTTTGAGTATTAATTGACTAAATTTATTAAGTTATATATATATATATTGCATTATTGCTCAGCTTATTTTTTGTTAAACCACAAATTTACTTCAAAAACTTACGGGCCATCTTCTTCAATTTTTTTTGAAAGTTAATAACCGAGGGAAAAGAGCTCTGGAACAGCGAGGAGACTCAGAATTTACAGAGAGAGAAAGGAGGAAGAGAATGGTCAGACATTACCGGTGTCACCGGTCAATGGTAGTAAAACCTCTCTCCTCTCTCTCTATTTCTGGGTCCTTCAATTTTGCGGAGGGGCTTCTTACGTTGAGTTCTCTGCGTGCGTGGTCTGGTCTGTGAAAGCTTAATTTCTTGACGAAATAGTCCCTGCAATTTCTGAGTTTCTTTGCGAGTCCAGCTCGGGAAGAAATGGCGGTAAGTTTTTCTAACTTCATCTTAGGTTCGTCATGTTTTATCTCTCTGTATTGATGAGAAATCGGAGTTTCGATAACCTGCATTATGTTGTTTTTTCCCTCGCGAAGCTGAGAATCTCTATTTCTTCATCTTCTGATGCCTTGATCAAGTTGGACTAAGTTAGATTCTGTTTGACAGCCAGATCGAGCATATACAATTAGAATATTTTGAGGTTTAGTTTTATTGGATTATGCTGGTTAAGTGGCAGCTGCTTTTATGATCGTACTATTTAAGTTGTGCTAAACATGATGAATCGAGGCTCCTTTCTTTCTGTTCACCCCCTTTTATCTCATTAAATGAATCTGTTAAATAATTTTTTTGTGAGGATTATGGAAAACCTTAACAACACGGTATTCTAGGTATAAGCGTGTTCAAGAGTGAATCTCATTCTTTCTCTCTTGTTTGTTGTTGGAGATATCTATTTATACAAGGAGGACCCTATTTTCTATAAATACTGATGCAGGAAATTTGATCAAACAAAATATTTCTTCCAAGCGCACATCTCTTTCTCTCTGATTACAATGTGCCATGTTTCCAGTAATTTGCTGTACTTGGGCTCGATTAGTGCTTGAATTTTGAAGTCTAGTATCCAATATTTCATTTGAATTGGAAAAGATTATCATGTTGGCTTGGTTGTGGTGCTTTGCGTGATTCTTTTTTTTTTTCCTTCTTCTTAATTTATGAGGAAAACTTCAGTATGAAATGCCTTAGACTTAAGATTAAGCTTTATGGGATTCTAAATCTTCCACTGTCAGCAGTTGTTAAATATGCCACTTGTCACACTTTTTTATTCAAATGGCCGCATTGTTCATTTGAATGCACAAAAGGACATATTATAAGCTCATACTGACTGTAAAATTTTGCTACAAGATGGCTTAAAGGGAAGGATCTTAAATGAATTCTTCCAATACTGAACTCTCTGTCATCAATCATCGTTAACATCTCTTTGGAAGTAACCTCGAATATGTTGAATCTTTTGATTTAGGGTGTTTTTTGAATTAATGCAATCTTTTATATTATTAGGGACAACTTCTATTTAGATTGAGACTTGTTTAGATTATTTTTCAAAAAGATTATTAGGGCTCAATAAATATGTCCTAAAACTCTTCATTTGCACTTCCTTTGCCATTGAACAACACTATCTCTAGTTCTCAATATAAGGTCTAGTTTGTAGTTTAGTCTTGCCATCGGGTGAAAATTTGTTTTGACACAAGGTTTTTAACATCCTTTTGTAAAACATCTTTGACAGATTTGCAATCTATCCTGACTAATAATCTAATTTATAGTTGAACTAAACTACAAACTAGACCTTATATTAAGGACCAAACTTAGTATTAAGAGCTTTCAATTATTGTCATCTCCCTCATATTCTTTCTTCTGCTTCCCCCTCCCCTTTCTCTCATTCCCTTGTTTTTTGGCATTCTTCATTAACCTTCTGTTTATGCCAACATTTAATCTTCATTGCGAGTTAAGGTACACGAGCTTATTTAAAAAATGTTTTCTTTTGTTCACCATTTTCTTCACTGTTGACTCCTATCCTGATTTGTGAAAGAAATGGCATTTTCCTTTTAAATTTGCATTGTGGGTTCTATTTACTGATATTTTACTGGTAGATTAACAGTCTCTTTTTAATGTGTCAATATGACAGCAACGATCTCAAGTACCCAGATTTGGCAGTTGGGAAAATGAAGATAATGTTCCTTACACAGCTTATTTTGAGAAGGCACGGAAAGATCGACCAGGCTCAAGGATGAACCCAAATGCTCCCGAGGGAAATCCAGATTTAGTTCATGATAATAATTCATGTTCTTCCAATCTCCCACCTACTGAACCCAAGGTTAATTCAGAGGATCAAACTGGAAAAGGATCAGTGAGATCGTCACTTGAACTACAAAAGGGCAAGGATGATGCTGTTCCGAAGCCTTCTACTGACTCTCCAGCTCGTCATGACAATATGGGCAATAGAAGTGGCAATGATTCTACTCATCGCCAGGGGGTAGGTTATGCTGACACTCGTCAAAAACCTGCAAGACAAGGTGGTGGCTCTGAGTATAGTATCGATCGCTCACCATTTCACCGCTTGGCAAAGACCCCAGGCAGAGATAGCCCCTCTTGGGAAGGAGGAAAGAATTCCCATGACAGCAGCCATGGTACACCTGGAAGATCCCGACTAAGAACACCTACTCGAGGAGATGAATCTGTTAGTTCTTTATTCTGTCCTGCTGTTTTATTGTAACATGTGTTGTTAAGAATGAACAATCTTATTGTATATGTCATCAAGAGTAAAACCACGTTTTGGTCATCAAAGACAGCCCATTATCAATTGACTGCTTCAATGATTTTATGAATAAACTCAGACCTTGGAATTAAATTCTAATCTTTGTCATTCTGGTGTTGCAGCCTGACAAAGCTGCCGCTGTTCCCAGATTTGGTGAGTGGGATGAAAGTGACCCTGCATCAGCTGATGGTTACACTCAACTTTTTAATCAAGTGAGGGAGGAGAGAGCTGGTACGGGGCAAGCACCCGGCACGCCCACCCAGAGACCGTATGTTGTCCGGAAGCAAGATACTAATGACAAAGCAATGGTATGCCAGCAATTTATGATGCATGTTGTGGGTAGAATCATGTTGCACAGATACATGTTGTACAGACATTCTTTGGCTACTTGAAAGTTGAAACTTCAAATTATGAACTTCTTAGGTTTTTATAGGTACTGCTACATATTGAATAAAATGCAAGTGCGCCTACAAACTTATTCTTCAAATCTTGAAATGAAATCTTACCAACTAAAAAATTAAAATAACTGCGCACAGAGTTGTATGCAAAACTTGGTTATTGTATATTACTTTGATTTACTTTTAGTAAAGTCAATGAACTTTGCAAACATGTTAGAAACTTGGATTGCTGCTATTTTGGTTGATTATATACTCTAGTAAGGTTTACAATCTACTTTTATTATCATAAAAATTGATGTATATTATAAATATTCTTTATATATACGGTGAATTTGGACGTGACCATACCTTATGCTTTGAAATAGTTGCTATATCTGGTATCCATGTCGGATACAATGATGAAACCAATAGCTTGCAGTACTTGTGTTATATTGAGAATAATCTTGGAAGATTTTAGTTTTTCCCTCTACTGATGCTTCTATCTTTAAACCTGGTTTCTTTAGAGTTGCTGCTTTGGCTGGTGCAAATAATGATTTCTGGAAAGAGATGGATTTGATTATGAAGTATGAACAGAAAGAGAGATAACACTACAGTATTATTGTGATTGATCATGAGGTCTGTGCAACATTTGTAAATATTCAAGGACCAAGAATCTCATGTTGCGGCAAAAATCAATGAAATGCATTTATGGTGACTACTTTACGGGACCAGATGTGTTTATCAAGGCATAAATGTACTTATATATGTAATATAAATGATTTGTTGAATAAAGGCACTTACCAATCTGGCAAGATTATGATTTTTCTTTCACTTCCTTTTGAGCTTTTGGTTGTGTAATTGTTTGCTTTAAATGTCAGCTTATATTTGTTTAGCCGAGATCTTGAACCAAATCGAATGTATAATTCTTCCCTAATGAACCGTGGGATGTTTAATGGATGTCGTGTGTTCTGAATCGAGCTTCCCTGTTCGTCCTTTCGATTAGTAGAGGGTGCTTATCTATTTGGACAATCTAAATTTAATATTTTAAAAAATAAAAAAATTTATTTTTTTAAAAAATATTAGTTAAGAGATTATTTTTATTTTAATTTGTTTACCCGTTAAAAATATTATTTTTTTAAAAAATAAATTTGGACAACCCAGACTGAGTGCTCCCTACGATAGGGTTTCCTTGTGTTCTATAGTTTTATTTGAATGGTCAATTTTTTTACTTTTTGCCAGGTTTATTTGAATGGTAAAATATTCTTACTATTTTTGGTGTAAAAAAACTTTGATGTGAATGTGAATAATTTTAAGTTCTCACTTATTTACTATTTGTCAATTCCTCAATTAAAACATAGTATGCGGAATTGTTGGCCCAAAGAAAGAAAGAATAATACAGTATGTGTATTTATTTACAATTTTTTATTTTTTTTATCGATTACTGGGATCCATTTATTCGTTATAGCCGCAAGTCTTCGCGTATTGCTGGAGCTTCACGATTTTTAATTGTTATGGTCAATGTGGGAAGTTCACTTCACTCGTGATTCATTAGGAAATAGAGACACATTTAAATTTATGTAATTATGTCAGCCACGTCCTGCATAATATATTAAAAAAAAAATGATAGAATTTAATAATTTATTACTATCATTTGGCACATGGCGCTATGCTTGGCATCTTTTTTTATTTTTATTTTTATTATGCTTGGCATCTGATAAATCAATCGAAACACTTGGCCAAAAAACATAACCTGCAAAACATGTCCGTAACTACTCTGTATTAAATAAAATTATTTACAATTATCAGGGCAGCTGACCATAAGAAAAAAAACAATTAACTATTTATTTTTACATGTTTTCTATTCAGTCCTTTATTTTTGTATTATTTGTTGCTGCATTTCATTTCCAGTAATTCAGTCCCTTATTTATTACTCCCTCCGTTCCTATTTATAAGACTTTTTTAGATAATCCTAAAAAAATCTTTAAAAAAATAATTATATTACTTTAAGACATTAAAATTTGTTTTTTTTTTTCAAATTATGTTGTTTGACTTATGAGTTGATTTGATAATTCCTTGAGAGAGATTCCCCTCGGCGTAGGGCCGTGATTTTCTCTCTCCTCTTGTGAGAGCATTTCACTCCCTTCCTACTCATCGGAGTGCCGGCCTCCACTGACAAGGGCTTTCCTCATTTTCATCTAAATCGCCATTCCTTCCTCTTTCTATTCCACTTTTCTCTACTACATTCCCCTATATTTTGGGGCTTTCATTTTTAATCCATAGAATT
Organism: Acacia concinna; assembly: GCA_037177275.1. Taxonomy (NCBI): domain Eukaryota; kingdom Viridiplantae; phylum Streptophyta; class Magnoliopsida; order Fabales; family Fabaceae; genus Acacia; species Acacia concinna. The sequence goes on from JBAGKO010000012.1 coordinate 4,256,720, forward strand.
TTACTGGAGATTTTTTGCTAGTTGCCTCGCAAAATGGAAGTTACAATGAAGGATTTGAATGAATGTGCTCTAGATTGGGATGATGAAGTTACAGCATTGTTGGCTCTCCTCTTTTCCTCTAAGTAAACAAATGTATGTGCAATCAACCAAGGCATTAAAATTCCATTAGTGATCATTTATATTATGTTCCGTACTTTCTTAAGCACGACGAAACCACACAATTTATTCTCTTGGATGTTCTGACTTCTCAGTATTCAAAACATTACATAGTGTCATGCAAATTAAACTCAATAGCAATATCACACAAGCACGCTATGATTTTAAATTTAATTTTTATTCAAGCCTCTTCTTAATAAGATGCCTACTCATTAAATATAATTTTACAGTTTCAGACAAAACTATCATGCCTAATTAACAAAAAAATATCGTTTAGTAATATTTAAAAAAAATATATTAGCCCACATTTATTCAATTTTCAGCCCCTCTCTTTATATTTTGTTTATTAGCCTTGAACAATAATTGTTTACTTTAGTGATATATTGACTGTGGTTTAGTGATATATTCGATTAAATTTATAAATATTTTAAATATATTTAGCTTATTTTTATATATCTCCTCCTCTTTAATATTTTTAAGAAAAATTTTAGTTGATCATTTTGTTTTCGTCTTTTTAAATTAATATGTTTATTTTTCTTAAAAACAAAATAAAATGTGAATTCTTTTCATATGAGTCATTATGCAACTAATATTAAAATTATCTAAGTTATTGTGATTTTGGTGAACAGAATTCAAATGACCTAGCACTCATAGATTATAAAGTATGTAAAGTATTTATATATATATATATATATAAAGCTTTTTTGATTGTGAGTAAGGGTGTTCAAATGATCCTCATCCTGGGGATTCCGACCCAATCCCAAACATTTTTCTCCTAAAAAATTCTCAGCAGGGATTGGAGGATCACTTTGAGATCCCGGTCCTAATCCCAATCCCTATTATTTTATTTTATTTTTTTACTTCATAATTTAATTTATCAGTTTATTTTTTTATGCTTACAGTATAAATTAAGTTGTCCTTTTAAAATATGAGTATTTTATATTTCATTGGAGTTAAATTACATGTATGGTAATACTAATCCGGATTATGTACTGTATAAAGATAATAATGAAGATGATTTTGTTGATGATAAATGTTATTCTTAAGCTCAAGAATCAATTTGTGTAATTATTATGGCCTTATTAGTTGTTAAATGATACCTTTAAACAATAGAATAGGAAAAATTTAATTAACATAAACATTTTTAAATTTATTTTAAAAAACTGAGAATTCCCAATCCCACCCCAGTCCCGGCCCTATCCTGGCCCCAGCTCTAAACACCCCTACTTGTGAGGAGAGAGGGAAAGAAAAAAGGGAAATTTATAATGAGGTCCCAAATAAGAGACTTTACG
>JBAGKO010000012.1:4280308-4297062 GCA_037177275.1 Acacia concinna
TCCAGATCAGTACCCAAGCACTCATATGTCATTTATCAAATTGGAGGCACCTCCCAGGGTTTTACATATTTTCAGGGAATTTTTCTGTCTTTTTCCCTAGAGAATATTATTATTTAAAAAAAAAGATAAACAGAATAAATTCCAAAGCTTCCCAAAAACGACGTCGAATCCCAGGTGGAGGCGGAGAGCCATCGGGCAAAAGCCGAGACAGTCCGCAGGCGACCTTTTCACTGGTGTGTATCGGGAGATCTGAGGAGGTGGTGGAAAGACGGTGGTCGTCTGAGGGACGAAGAGCAACTTAACGGAGTGAGCTTGTTCTTCCCTCTATCCCATCTATCCTATTTCTCTTTTTCCATTTTAATTTCAACAATATCATATTAGTTTTATTCTCTTCGGTCTGTCTAATTATCCCAGTATCGAAGCTCAGAGGTCAGAGCTGCCCCCAATCACCACTGTAATGTCCATGTTTAATCGTTGCCTGGATACTGATTTCTGATAATAAGTTCTCTTCTGGGTCTTTTTTTTTTTTTTTTGGGTTTCTGATGATGTGTTTGTTCGTTTGTTTTATTTCTTGTGAAAATGTAATTCGAGGACTTGATTGTACATGTACAATATGTCAGAACAAAACTCTGATTAGTATAATTTAATATTTCTAGCGAAATTTGGATATACATCGGATTTCTTTAATGTCTTGATCGTTTATTATGCCACACATTTGGCGTTGCCTCAGTTTTCTTGGCAAGACAATTCTAATCTCTCATTCTCTAGTTTTGAGCCTCCAGGTTAACAATGGCATGGAGAGGAAATCTTTCAAAGTACCTGAAGGAAGTTCGGTTTCTGATGTGCCAGACATCACCTGCAAGCTCAACCACAAGGTCATACTTATAATATACTATTTATCCAAGTCTGATGTGCTTACTGATTGAGCCTAAATACACCTACTGTGTATCTAAGCCTAATACGAGCCCTCATTGTTATCCCAGGTCATTTGTGGAAAAGAATTACAAAGAGCTAAAGACATTGAACCCCAAATTGCCAATACTGATCCGTGAATGCAGTGGGGTCGAACCCCAATTGTGGGCAAGATATGGTATCACCTGTCATAAAACCCATTTAATGTTTTTTGGTGATTTGTGTTTTCTCACGCTGTAGTTGTGTATTCCCTTTGGATGACACTATTCCAATGCCTCTTGCGCCCTTAATTTTTTTATCAGTATTTTTAAACTTTAAAAGGAAAATCAATTCATTTATTATTCCATAGTTTGTGGTACTGAAGTGTAGTCTTGTATTTGAGATCTCTGTCTCTTTAGTTTGTAGGGACCTAAGGTATGCTTGTTTTGAAATATGTATAATGGCATATCTTGTTTGATTGTAACCATGTTTTGACATGATATGTTTAGACTTTCTGTTTGATTTCTTCTCATCAGTTGAGTTGTAAGACTATGAATCTTGGGATTTGCATTTTTACAAGTTCTCTATCCCCTGAGAGACATATGGTGTTCCAAACTTCTAGAGTTTTAATATTGGCCTAATGATTGTTTGTGAAGAAGTTTGTACTTTGAAGTATATTTTGCATATCTTTCCCCGCCCCCTTTCTTCTCTCTCTGCGTGCATGCGTGTTTTTTTTCTTTTTTGGGGGGGGGGGTTTTGAATGAAAGAAATGGAGGTATTCTGGAAGAGAAGTGACAGGAGGAGCAAATCCTTCTAGATGAACTACGATTCTTATCTAATGTGGCATGCTAATGACAAATCAGCATGTGCAAAGTTACAGCAAACTTTTCTTCGATTGACTTAACATTAGGATCAGTAATCTTTCATAGGGATATTTGGTGTTCTTATTGCATCCTTGTCAGGTAAAAGTCCACAAAGTAATTCTGTCTGTGTTACTTGTTGGTCACAGATTTGGGTGTCGAGAAAGGCATCAGGTTGGAAGGTTTAACTGAGGAGCAGATTTCTAAGGCACTTCAAGATCTGGTAAAAGCAGGAGAGTCTTTGAAAGCTTGATGCCATCATATTGCTGCTCATAAATTGTCTGATGTGGAATAAGTAATCTCTGTTGCAGTACTTTTATTGCAAACTGCCAAGTTTTTACGTGTCTGATAGTTCTCTGGTGTTCCAGATTTAATTTCTTTTCATTGCTTCTTCAAGGCAAAAACTAAGATTCAACTGTGTCTTGAACTTGCATTTTGACTGTTGAGTAATATTATCCTGAGTAATCTATTTAGAACACAGATGAGATCATATTATGATTTGGTTCTTGTATTACCCTTCCAACCATCATCTTATTCGCATCGCAGTTTATTTGTTGTAATTAGGCTTTGATAAAGCATAATTTCTACTGCTGATATAAGATTCAGCTTAATAAAAAATTGAACTTCTAATTGGGTGCTATCAAGGATAGGAGGTAGTATTGCTTTTCAACTGGTGCTAATCTTGGGATGAGATTTTTTCAGATGCTCAAATTATAAGATTATGAAGTTCAGCAGTCAACTTCATATTCTCTTCATTTGGGTTTCAATGTGGCAACTTAGTGTCCAATTAGATGTAGAAGCTGCTTTTCTAACATTATTTACATTGCATGAGGTAAATATGTAAAATGAGTCTTGTCTTTACTAACTTAAGTGTGTTTTTTGGACACTAACAAAGAAAATACTGAAGTCAAAGTGATGCAAAAATTGGTTTTTTTCTTTTAACCGTTATCCTCAAAGAAATCAAATGAAAAATAGCACATTTTAAATACAATTAAGGTGCCCAAACAACTGCATAATTTGAAACTTTTCATTATGTGTTGATTATCTAATTGGATTTGTTAATGGCTACCTTAAAAGGGTTAAGGGATGGTTTTACTCTTAAATATTTTTTAAATAGCACCCTGCAATTTGAAGTGATTTTTGGTGTAATTTTATCATTGAAACATTTTTTAATAACAAATTTATACTTCCACTTTTTAAACAGTACAATTTTAATTTTAATTTTAATTTTACTATTAACTTCCAAAACATGTCCGTTAACCTCATGAATTGGGCAAAATTACACAGCAACAAATTGTGAAAAATAAGTTCTGAAAATAGAGAGGGAGAATGCTAAGAAAAATGAATTTAGGAAAAAAATCTAAAAAAAATATTGTTTTTAAAAAAGATATAAATTATTTTCACTTACTCAATGGTAATAAAAATATTAAAAAGGGGATAAAATTGCACCTTAAAAGGCTTAGCGCTAAATATTTGTAACCAGTGTAAGTTCTTTGAAGAACCACATTCCTAAATTTAGTTTTTGTAATTAGAAACAATGTCTTATAAAACCCCTTTTTTTAAGGAAACTCGCCGAATGTGAGACTTATTACAATACCCCTCTTTAAATCTGATGTCTGAGCAGCATCTCACTATTTTATCTTACTAAACACTTCCTTCACCCATTTGCTTTTTTGTTGACACCTCACTTAACCACTTGCAGGTTAGACACTCAAGTTGACATTTTACTCAACCACTTACTGGTTAGCCCCTCCGGTCGATGCTTCATTTAGTTACTTATTGGTTAGCCCCTTTAGTCGACGATTCACTTAGTTACTTGCTCGTTTGTACCTTTTGTGGGTGAGACGTCTCTCAATAAAAAAAAAATTGTTGTAACAAGTATAATTTCTTGAAAGAACTACATCCCTAAAGCTAGTTGTTAGAGTTAGAGAACCTAATGGCTTATAAGGCCCATCTTTCGTACCCCTAAAGTTTCATTTAGTTACTTGTTGATTAGCCCCTTTAGATGACGCTTCACTTAGTTACTTGCTTGTCTGAATGTTCTATGAGTTGAGACATATCTCAATGAAAAAATTGTTGTAACAAAAATAATTCATTGATAGAACCACACCCCTAAAGCTAGTTATTGGAGTTAGGGAACCTAATGCCTTATAAGGCCCCTCTTTCAGAAAAACACACAACTCATCACAATATTTTTACTCTAATAATAGTACAACTTTCATATAAAACTTAAAGGATTTAAGTAAAAAATACTCATAAATTTTTACTAAAAAAATGTGTCAACACCATATGATTTTAGAAGAATAAAATACATTTGAACATTTAAAATGAAAATAAAAATGTTATACCATTAAATATAACTTAACACAAAATGCCATGACCTTTAAATACAACTTAATATCGTTAGATAACATGTGACTTACAGGCAAAAAGCAGCAGTATTAAAATGTTTTCTATTTTTACAGTTAGATTATATAGGGTTCAACTTCCCTCCCTACCATGGAATCTCAACCATATAAAAAAAAAAAAAAAAGAGGGGGTTAACAAATGTTGTATGTAAGAAGGAAATGCAAAGGAGGTGAAGAGAGGGAAGGATGCTAAGGACAGAATCTGCTTCCCATTCTATATTAAACAACGGTAGTTTTTTTTTTTTTGAATATTTTCACCAATGAGTAAAATATAGGGAGAATTTTAATAAATGACTGCAATTAAAAATTAATATCAACGAAATTCATAAATAAATAAATGAGTCATATGAATATAGATTTTTCTTATTTCAACTTATTTATTTATTTATGGGTTACACTAATATTAATTTTCAATTAGAATCTTTTATTAAATTCCCTCAAATCTATCACAACCCATCGGCAAAAAAAGATAAAAATATACCATAAGCCAAACTTAAATCGACCATGATGGGATGGTGCCGTGCTGATCTCAAGTTCTCAACTGTGGAACTCCTGTTAGAATTTACAGAACGTGCGTAAAGTAAAACCCGTGCCACGTGGGAAAACCCGCTTCGTCATTCTTGACGCGCTGTGCTATTTCACACGCTCTTCGTCCACAACCGTCTTCCTCGCCCCTCTCTCTCTCTCTCTCTCTCTCTGTTCCCTTACGAGTTACGATCTTCGCAGAATCTTCCTTATTCGAATCGAAACAAAAGGGGAAGAATCTGCCGATTCTCCTTATGTGAAGCTCTTCGCCTCTCCAATTTGCTTCTTCGATTGAAAAGGTTCGTTTTCTCACTTCTGTTTCTTGATGCGTTTGATTTTTCCATGCATTAGTCAGTCGATTAGATCGGTCGCTTCGGTTTCGATTTTTGAATGCTTGGTTTGATTTCTCTGTTTCGGTTTCAATTCGTCGATTTGATCAACGCTTTGCATTGCTTCTTGTTCGTCTCAGTTTCTGTGTATTGGTCCCCTCCTTTTTTGCGCGTACCGTGATATTTCTTGTTTTTATTTTAGCGTACGATATCCATCTAGAGTGAGAAGGCCTGGTTTTGCTTTGAATATTCAATTTAGTTTTTTCTTCGTTGTTGAATATATAAAGCTCGCTGGTCAAATTTGGTCTTGTTTGTCGGCTACTATTTATGAATGATTTATCATTGATTATCCGTGACCTGTGGTTTATTTCTCTGAAGAATCTTCCGTCGCTCTCTAATTTTGATCATCTGGTGGTTACTGTACTTTGCTTGTGTACCTTGTTGTTCGAAGAAGTTTATGCTCTTGACCGGATTCCTTTTCATTTTTGCTACTTGGTCTAGAGTAGAATTTGCTTGCTGAAGCATCTGATTTTAAGGTTCAACTGCTGGAAATATAGGATAAGAGTTTTCTTAGTAGTTATATTTACTTTATGATCTGAAATAAGCACATGTTTAAGTTACAGATTATTTTGTGTTGGTTTGTTTTTACTTTTTGCCCCCCAATCAATCTTTAAACCTTTTGAAGCTTTTCTATTCGTAACTTCTCTAGAGTTGAGCAATGAGCGGATGGAAATAAGTAGTTATTTGATTATGTATCTAGTGTTTCCTTTTTGAGTTTTCAGCAGTTCTAATTTTTTGCTATTGCATGCTTCATCTGGTTTCCAGCTGTTAATTTTTTGCCTTTTTTTGGCTGTTTAGATTTATTTTAGATTTATTTTTATTCAGAACAATAACCTCATGCCTTATACTTTCAGGGTTTTCAGGTTTCCTAATTTCAATAAGGTAACATAGTTCACAATGAGCACTCAAGCAGTCAGGGGGTCTGGTGCCAGAAGTGCTCGAAGGAGGAAGGCAACCTTGAACTTGGACCTAAACTGTTTCCCACCAGCAGGTGAGAATCAGGAACAGGGGGGATCTTCAACTCAACATGTGCCTCGAGAAGTTCAAACTGGCCAGCAACTGCCAAGTGCTCAACCTGTGATGATTGACGTGGAAGCCATTGAAGATGACGACGTTGTTGAATCCAGTCCCAGGGCTTTTGCTGAGGCATGACTTCAACCTTCTGTACTGTGATTTTATTATATCTTAAATTCTGCATCTGATTCATATGATGGAAACTAATCTTTTCTCCAAATTTTCTTTCATCTAGGCTAAAAACAATTTGAGAAGAAACCGTAGGAGGACTATAGTTGATGTGGATTTAGGTAACATGGCAACCCTTTCCTCCAATGTGTTTTCTTGATCGAAACTTTATATGACATTTCTTTTTCGAATGAATTATAATAACCCTTCAAGAATTTTTTTTTTAATGATTCTTTTTGAAAGCATTTTTAACTTAAGTTAATCCTCTTGTGCTGCTTTTCTATTTAACTCTATGAATGTGGTGGTTTGCTTGGATTCACCTGTTGATACTATGTCACGTTTGCTGCATGATATTGAGTCTACTCCTTGTCATGCCATGCTTCATTCCACTCTGCTGCCCCTGTGACCTACTGATAGATCTCTGGGATATTATTGAAGAAGCAAAAGGAGTGGAGTGGCAATGAAGCAGCTGATCAACTATTTAATCTTGCTTTATCTGTTCCACCAGGTTTTGAGTTTACCCATAGATGGATTTGCTTAATTTTCTGGAGGAATAACTAGCTCATCTCTGAGATAGAATAGATCTGCTTTGTTTTGTTTGTCTTTTGTGTATGAAAAGGAGAAAAATGAAAAGAAAAGAAGAATAAAGAAGAAAAAGGAGTGGGGCGAAAGTGTAGAAGAGGTAAATTTGGGGAAAAATAACAACTGATGCACGTCAGGAAGTTTTGCTGGTTGAATTGGGGAAGAGATATTGGCGTTTTTACTGAGTATTTGATTTACAGAATTCTGTGAAAATGATAACCATTGCAAAAGTGTTCTGAGGAGAAACTTAGCCTTTTCTGGATGAGCTTTGCTAGGTTGTCAGAATTGTGTTCATCTAAACTCGTGAAGAGATCTAGTTTGTTAATAAATTCTATCATAAAGTCACAAGGGTTTAATCATATCAATAAATAGATATTAAAATGCGAAATATAATTAAGGTATATTGTACAATGTAATTTTTATCCCAATTTCTTAAATGAAGAAAATTTTAGATATGTTCAATAATGTACAATATTTAATTTAAAAAAGTCTCATAAACTTTGGACATAATTTTATTTAGGGATGATTAATAATATGTCACTCCCTATAGTTTCACTCAATTTTGAAACAGATCCCTATAGTTTTTTTCTTTTTATCCAATCCTTATTGTTTGCTCTGTTGATTGTGTCAGCCCTTCTGTTAAAGAAACATACATCTGCCTTTAGTTGAAATTGACTAGGGTGAGGTGGCCATCTGATAATGAAAAACAATTACATGGAATGGAAATAATGTCGAGCAATATCTTCTTCAGTTCTGCACATCTTCTCCTCTTCCCCCACACCACTCTTTCTTTTCTCTCAAGGATTTTCAGGCGGTGATTTCTTTAGCAACAACTTTTGCTTCTCCAAGCTTATTCTTCCAATGGCAATTTCTTTATATCAAAGTCAACCTGCCCTGAACCTCAATCTCGTGATCTTTTTTAATATCAAAGTTCGGGTTTGTAAGACCATTTCGTTCTTGAAAATATTCCCACTTCTTTCTCTGTCTTGTGTAGCCTGTGAATTTGAACAACTTTTCTAGAAGAACATTCTTTCTTTGGCACATCAGAAATTCATAAACAAACAAAACCATCCCTCTACATCTTTTATTCCCATCATCCACAAGCGATAGGTTTCTATATCCAATTGAATCAGAGACCCTGTCCATGACCTTGTGGCTCATGTTCTGATTTCTTCAACTATTTCCTTAACACAGTTGTAATAAGACCCACCAATCCCTGTCGAGTTCTTCACTTCTTGGCTTAAATTTTTTGCTTTCCATCTCCTGTCTTTAGCTTCTTCTCCTTTACCCAATTAACAAAGCGTTGACCTTTTTTATCTCCTCTCTTATCACTGCTTCTTCTACAAAATCATTCCATTTTGTCCATTCTTTTGATCCCACTCCTACTGCAATCTTTTAGTACGTCCACAAGCAGCTTCCACCATCCCTAAATGAGGTGCACATGGATGGACCACAGCTTTTGAACATAAAAGAAATTGCTTGCAGAAAACCCTTGGGTGGGGGGAGAAGAGTTGAAGATGGCTAAGAAATAGCTGAACCTTCTTTCCTTTCTATGTCAGCTTGATCTTATGGCCACGTCACTCCACTCAATTTCAACTAACGATGTATGTATGATTTTTAAAGGAAAGACTGGCACAGTTAAGGGAACAAACAATAAGGATTGGATAAAAAAGAAGACAACTCTAAGGATATAATTCAAAATTGGGTGAAATTATAAGGATTGTCAGACTAATTTTTTCTTTAATTTATGATAATTAAGTTTTATTCCCTTTATTTTATTTCATTTGTTATTTAAAATAGAAAAAATTTATTTCACCATCAATTTGATCTTATTGGCGAACCTTTGAAGATTTAAATTCATTAAAGGGGATTGATTTCAAACACTGCACCAAGAAGAGTACAATTGAACAATGCTACCTCCAGAGGGAGTATATTAAGTTTAATTTTATCACTTTTGTTGAAGTAATTTTGGTACAAAATATAATCTATATGTTGTATTAGTCAATCAATTTGATTACCCATATTGAAAGAGGTAAACAATACTATATTCCTTCCATTTTTTAAGAATTTCAAGTTGCTGAACCATTTTGTTGGTTTTTGATCCTCAATGCTGCAGCTTTTGGTTAGGCAATTTTATTAAAGTTTGCTCACCCTACTTGCTCTGGAACCATCGAATTGATAGAGTTTAGTGAGTTACTCAATTTAATGAGTTATCCGATTGAGTTTGCTAGCCACTTAACTCATTATGAAACATAAGAACGGAGACTCTCTTAAGTTGGGGGGCAAAGTCACGAATTTAACAACTATGATGCTGTGTTCAAATTCTCATGTGATGTATTGCTGAGTGTTTGTTTCAAGTGTTATCCTGTTGTTTTTCTAAACTCAGTATAATCATCAAGTATTTTTCTGTTTTCCTAGGATTCTCACTAATAGTTTATGCAAGCGAGAACTCATTAACAACATTTCTGACGTTCTCACTGGCTCTTCTGTTCATATTCTGTATAAATTACTGTGGGCAAGTGAGTTTTCATTGGTAGAGTGTTATATAATTGTAAATTTAGTGTTGAAATCCCTAACCCTCAAATTAATAGGCCTAGTGAATTAAGTAGGAGATTAGCCAAACAAGGCCTTAGCATAATTAGCTTGTGGCTTAAGACAGACCCCTACCCCATTGCCTATAAATAAATGGCAACACCTCATGTAAATTCTGTTGCTGATCATGAATGAGAATTGCATAGATTCAGCAGCCACTCTTTTGTCTCTGTTTCTCTCGTCTCTCTTTTTCTGTTTCTCTTCTTCCCCGCTAATTCTATTTCTCTCTAATCCTCTAATTCCCCTCTTCTTTCTAATTCCAAAACCTAAACGATATAGATTGATTTTACATTGATCTATCAGTGGTATCAGAGCTTTCCTTTCTCTGCAACACACTTCCGCATGAATGGCAAATACCAGAAACCAATAAAGAGCAAAGATGTCGGGTGAAGATTCTCAAGCAATGGAGGATCGAGTTTCTACCTTAGAGCAGAAGTTCCAGACAATAGACAATCTTCAAGAATTGATCTTGAAGCTTAACCAGAATTTCAATGGCTTCAAGATAGATTCGACGCCATTCCCCACGGTGGACCATGACACCACGAGCATTGCCCTCGACATCCGCTTACCAGAAACCAACTCAGTTCACCAAGATGGAATTTCCAAAGTATATCGGGGACGATATACTTGGCTTCTCAAATGCGAACGGTACTTCGAAATGGACGAGACTCCCGATCATCTTAAGGTAGAAATGGTGTCGCTCAACCTCGGCGACAAGACATTTCAGTGGCATCGGCTCTTGAGCGAAGATTGCACAACCGACTGCTACCGTGGGATGAGTACGCGGTTCTGCTTCAAGACAACTTTGGCGACCCATAAAAGTCCTATGAGCGATCTCACTCAACTCTGATAAACAGGTTCGCTCTCAGATTTCACTGCTGCCTTCAATTATATTGTTGCCAAGTTGGACCTGTCAGAAGACTATTTAGTAGATGTTTACATCATTGAAACGTGAATTGGGTGTTTTGTCCACGGACCCTTAGTGAAGCCCGTAAGCTAGCTCACATGCAAGAAGAGATTTCTCACACTCTGCCACCTTGCTACCCATCGGACATATCACAGCGACAAGTTGCGAGTTCACCCTAGGGGTCATAAGCACCTTCGCTGGCAACGGAAATAAGAGAAGCATTGGACATAATGGTTGAAGAAGGTGAAGCCAAGAATCTCATTGTCCCTGAACATTTTTAGGAGTCGCACATGGGTGCTTTAGAACCGGCTCCATCAACATTTGCTTTGTTCTCAACGCCGGCAATTCCTATTCTCTTTTGGCCTGAGTTCGTTTTCTTCATCACAATTTCTGTTTCAGTTCGATGGAAAAAGGGCCTTGCAAATGGGAGATTTCATAGATATTTCAAGAAAGGCTGACATGAGGGAGTGACAAGCTCAAAACCTTACGTGGCTGAAGGAGTTCCTCTTTGACAAGTCAAAGGAACAACTGGATAGCAGTTATCCTACCGCTGGCACTGTTCATCCTGAAGGACTACAGCTGGTCCCCACTGTCCTTAAGCTGCAGAAGTATTTTGATGTGTCACAGCTGGATAATATTTTCCTCACATGTGACTCACCGAGTTTGAAACCATCAGATTAATACATGGGCTTTATTTTTCAAGGATTAGGCCCAAGGTTATTTCTGCAGTGTTGTTTGCGTAATGGATCTATGAATTTGTATCATAAGTGGGCTTCTCAACTTCAATATTCTCCCTACAAGGTGTTTAGTACAGATTTGGTTCAAAGGGCAATTGATCCAGATGCTTTTAGGAGCAGCTGTTGGTTGCTTGATTCTCATTGTCAAATCCTCCAGCAAGTGAATTGTACTTGTGTAGCAGCATTCAAGACAGATTTCTCCACTGTCAAGAAGAAATTTTCCAGAATTTTGAAGTCTGTTTGATTTCAGTTTGTATATTTTGTTGAAGACCATCCTTGAGGGCAAGGATGTCAAAAAGGGGAGGGTATTGTTATATAATTGTAAATTTAGTGTTGAAATCCCTAACCCTCAAATTAATAAGCCTAGTGAATTATTTAGGAGATTAGTCAAACAAGGCCTTAGAATAATTAGCTTGTGGCTAAAGACAGACCCTACCCCATTGCCTATAAATAAATGGCAACACCTCGTGTAAATTCTGTTGTTGATCATGACTGAGAATTGCATTGTTTCAGCAGCCACTATCTTAGTCTCTGTTTATCTCGTGTCTCTGTTTCTGTTTCTCTTCTTCCCCTCTAATTCTATTTCTCTCTAATCCTCTAATTCCCCTCTTCTTCCTAATTCCAAAACCTAGACGATATAGATTGATTTTGCATTGATCTATCATAGAGCTCTGTCTGTTTTTTCTACTCAGGAAGGAATGGGATTGATTCTAATCATGTTTTCTTCAATGTTTGTGGAAAGCCAATTGTTGGTTATGCTGGAGTTAAGGTTTTTAGGACTTAAATTTTTCCTAGAATGTGTTAGAACCCATCAGAATAAAGGGTGCTGGTTCCTATAATACCATTTTGTAAAATATAATACTAATAAAGGGCGTTGATTCCTATCAGAATGTCAAGTGCTTCTAGGTTGTGGTGAGGGTGGAGGGTCTGATTAATCACTTGGCCAAGTTTGTGGTCCATGGAGGACAGGACAGGGTGTCAGGCTAGTTATTTTGGGGAATGGTATTTTATAAGAACTTGCTTAGTGCTGTTTTATTGTTTTGTGTGGTGCATTTGGAATGAGTTGTCGAGTCCGTGTCACACTTTACCTTAGTGGCTAGACCGATAACTATGACCAAAAAAAATTGTGAAGGTGCTGACACTTGACAATACTATAGGAAATAACTCTTTTTGCAAAGCTTCAGAAAGCGTATAAATAAGTAATGGGAAACTGCATCAATTGAACAGCAAATTGTAAAATTGTTCAGAAGTTTTCAGAAAATACGTGGGTTTGACAGACAATCATCTATGAAATGTCTCTGAAGTTCCTTTCTTACCGATGGTAGTTGTTAATACTTAATATCTCTTTTTTGTTCATGTTTATTACAGAAGAGTGGACTGGAGGAATCAATAATGGTCGCAACAAACGCAGAAGAAGTTCCTCAAGCCAAACAATTATTAACTGTGAACTTTATGTAAACCTTGAAGCCAGTAACAGTTCTATGGTAAACAATCCCTTTCTTTCATGTTATTACTTTATGTTCTATGCTTCTTTGTCTTGATACAAACTTATGAATGTGTTCTTTTTTGTCTTGATACAAACTTATGAATGTGTTCTTTTTTATACCTCTGTATATGTTGATTTTAATATCTCCTATTTCTTATTGCCATTAAGCCTTGATCATCAGGAATGTAGTGTATGGTTTATCCTAATTGAAGTACGTTCTGTTATTTTGTTTGCTACTGTTCTCAACATTTGATAACCCTTTCATGTCATTGGCGCTGAAATTAATGCTTACCATCATATGTTCTAATTATAGATAAATTTTGTTTGTTGCTTCTAAAGTGAAAGGTCTTTTGCAATTGAGCATTTGGCTATTTTTCTGCATGCTTCTGGTGCTGCTTATGAATAGGGTGTCCCGGAGTAGTTCACTATTTTAATTCTACACGTCAAGTTTGTTCATCATTTCATCACCAGTACTCATTATAAGCAGCAGCAGTACCTGGTTCATTGCTCCCATAATGGAATTGTGACCTAAAATGCATGATTTTTAATGTGGGCAGCTCAAGCCCTAGATCAATGGAAGTGATTATCTCTCTTAACAATTATTGAGAGGGTGTAGGATGGAGCGAGGGGGGAGAATTATGGAATGTGAGGGAGAAATTGGAGGAAGACAGAATTTGAGGAAGAGCGCTAGAAAGAATGAGAAATGTAGCCACCGAGTATTGATCTGCATGAGCATCTTATTTGTAGTGAGGATAAAAGACAATGCATTTATGGCAAAATTACAAAATGATATCCTTATTAATTAATATCAATCAATCCTAATTATACACTATGAAATCATACCACAATCAACAAGAAGAATTGAAATCCACATATATGCCAATTTAAGTGTCTGATTAGACCAATAATGAGATTTCTGGTAATATGGAGGGGGGGGGGGGGGAATAAAAAATTTATGCTTCCAGGTCCAGAATTTGAGTAGAGTTTGGGAAGGTGTCATGACTCCAATGTCAGAGTACTTATTGTGGTCTGGTGTTGAATTGATAACTGAGTCATTGACCATCAACAGGAGTTAGATGAAAGGAGTGAGGATAAAGCTTGCTGAGGAGCAAGGCAGGGCTTAGGAGTGGAGTGTAGAGGAATTTTCTGATTTGTCGTCATGAGCATGAAAATAGTGAACAAGTTTGAGAAATTTTACCTAGGTTTGATATTTTATGATTTAATTTTACCTCAAATCAATCGTAACGTTTGAATATATTAAAAAATTTAGGTAGATGAAAAATGTTACTATTTGTTAGTTTTTTGAAATATAATTTTGATTGTCTGGGTTGAGACATTTTGTAAATATATTCAATAGTTGACTGAAAATGGTTAGGAACTCAAATTGCTAACTTGAATATTTCATTTACAGACGGAAAACATAACAATGCCACCAGAACCTCCAATCAGTCCTGTCTTTAACTGCCCAATATGCATGGGTCCATTAAAAGAAGAAATGTCAACAAGATGTGGTCATATTTTTTGCAACAATTGCATTAGGTCTGCAATGAAAGTGCAGAGTAAATGCCCGGCCTGCAGGAAAAGGGTTACTGTGAAAGAGCTTAGAAGGGTGTTTCTGCCATCAACTAGTTGAAGGTATGGTCAGAAACATCTGGTTATATAAATTGGTTGAAGTGCTTCCTTGTTTTCTGACTATGTAGGTGTAACAACTGGTAGATTTGAATAATGCTACTACTACATGCTGACTTACAGCACAAGTGATGAAATATTAGTGTAAATTATATGAATTCAATTTTGTATGTTTCCATTAAAATATATGTAGAACATGTAATGTTCTTGATACTGCTGTACTGTTTAATATGTTGCTTGTCATTTTTTAATATGAATTTCTTGGTGGTAAAAGGTATGCCCTTTGTGCTTTTTTTTGTTTTTTTTGGGGTTGGTTTACCTTAATTCAATCGAAATTTTAGCAACCCCTTCGGCTGCCTTGAGAGATAAGTTTCTTTGATAGAAGATTTTGAGGGTTACGGAATTTTAGTTCATGACTCGAATAGTTCATTTTCAGAGAGCTAACCACTTGAATTTCCAAAGGTGGCCGTCTTTTAACTGTTCAATGTTAACAGAGGAGTTGGCAGGGTATGGTCACATGTTTTTGCAACAACTTCGCTAAAGCTACTATAAATGCACAGGATAAAGATAAAATGCTTTACCTTTGGTAAAAGTTGCTGCGAAAGAGCTTGTTTCTTCCATCAACTAGTTGAAGGTATGGCGAAACAAGTGATTTTATTGCTATCTTTTAAACAATATTTCATCTCATAGACTAGACTTTCTGCTGGGGACTTAAATCCAAAAGGGCCGTATTGTAAATTTGATGGGCTCAATTAGTGAAAGGGGCCCTCGATCCAATTTTTTTTCTCTTTTATTCGAACTATATCCTCATTACCAAAACAAAATAAGGGTAAATCAATTTTCATTCTCATACCAACCTGTTGGTATAATGGTAGGGGCTAGTTCCTTAGGCGAATTAAGATTTCCACTTTTGTTAGAAGAGGTTTCCATATTTAGTCTCCAGCCCAATATTTTAAGTAGGATTGCCACAACTACGAGGACATCTATGGGGAAAGTTTCTATTCGCATGAGTGATGCCCCCACTTTTCTGGACCTTTTCTTGACTCATTTGGGTTATTTAAGGTCAGAGATAAGGCATTCCTCAATTTGATCGCTTAGGAAAGTTGTGTCAATCTTATTTCGTTCAAGTGGACTGTTTCTCAAGTTGGTTTCTTGTACAATTGCTTTGTCTATTTGATCCCTCATTTTATGGATATTTTTCAACATGACCTCTCATACAAAATAGTTTGCATCATCTTTATGTCAAAAGATTGACATAAAATTATTTGTAAAATCACATAATTATTATATCCCACAAAATTATTCTTAAAATTAACCAACTTAGATATGACAATAATTAATCAGAGAATTGTGATTATGTTCCAACTAATAGAAAAACGATCAAACGGTCCTATTATTTGTATTTAAGTCTCAGTTGATAACTCTATGGACTTTCATTGATAACTTCATGAGTGTTCATTGGTAACTCTTTGGGATTTAAGTCCAATTATAAAGTTTCATAGGACTGTTTGATTGTATATTTTCTTGGTTGAGACCTAAACATAATTTTTCTTACAATTTTAGAATAGATTAAAGCTATGCTTTCTAGTAAGGGGGAAAGAACATACCAATAACATTGAAATAGAAGTCCAAGAAAATTTAAGATTATACATTTTATAAAAGCAATCAATAATTATGTGTGAGGATTCTTTTTAGGGAAATTGTGATTAGATTTTAACTAAGATAAAAAAACGATCAAATGGTCCTGTGGCATTTTGTAATTAAGTCCTTATTGACAACTCTATGGGCTTTCATTAACAATTTTATGAGCGTTTGTTGGCAACTCCATAAGATTTAAGTATAATTGTGAGATTTCACATGATTGTGTTTTTATATTTTCTTTCGATTGAGATCTAAACACAATTTTTTCTTTTTTTTTAAATATCAGAATTTGGTATTATTTTCCAATTAGGCCTTTGGATGACGAAGTGTGAATTTCCATACGACAGGATTTGTGGATTGATACGATAGGGAACGGGAATCATACTTTGGTCCGGTGACTATATGTCTTCATATAGATTCTTCGTAAATGTAATACATGTAGATACTCCTTCGTAAATGTCCTCCTTAGCTCAGACCTTTTTTAAAACATTATTTAGTACTTTTTTTCCAGATCATTATCCAATCTCTTATGGGTTAGGGTTCGAGACTCGTAATGTAGGTCAGGCCGAAAAAATGGAAGAAGAAGAAGAATTGTAGTGTAGAATTTCTTGACTCTGTTGATAGTGACGTATTACGATATAACATAAATATAGTTGTTTTTCTTTTCTCTAGAATTCTAACAAAAATAAATGAAATATTTTAAAGCATTTAAATTTATATTTTTTCTTCAAACTATTTTATTTAATTTATGAACTGGTATATAATATAATGATATACTAGATATAATATAATTAAGTAACTTATTTACTTGGGAAAATGACACTTAAATACCACTTGAATTTTCAAAACCCAAAAAGGTCTGTTAACATTTTTAAAAGACACCAATGTACCATAGACCAAATTGAATCGTGAAGTGAAAAGTAAT
>JBAGKO010000012.1:4298572-4312428 GCA_037177275.1 Acacia concinna
CCCCCCCCCCCCCAACACATTAATTAATTAAGTAATAAATAATTAATATAGTTTACCTATTTTTGGAAATGAATGCCTGTCGTTGGATTTAAAACGTAATCGTGCGATCCTCGGACGGACGGAAATAATGACAGCCGAAAGCCAATGAGTGGGGACCACTAATAATAGCGACCTCCAATTAAGTTGCGCGTGGGCCTCCACGCAACTCGGGCCGAGCACACTCATACAAACCGCCCATAGACCTTCTCACATGCGAAAATCAAATTTATAAAGCGTCGGGGTCGGCCAATGGGACCCACTGAAGGGAGGCGGTGTTAGGTAGGTCCACTGCCACCTGGCCTTCCATCTCTGCTATCTTGACATTTTCAATTTTCTACCGCTTTCCTGTTGGAAAATAATATCTACTCGTGTTTACTTTACACAGTCCGGTCTTTCCAACATTTTTTATGTAGATTAAAAAAAAATTTTAAATTTCATCAATTTTATTATGAGATTTAATAATTTTTTAATTATACCTCTATTTAATATATATAATATTAAATAAAAATAAAGTCAAAAGTGATAATAAGTAAAGAGTAAAAGTATACATTCACATTAAAATTTTAATGAAATGTTTTATAAATAAGATGAAAAAAAACATTACTTATTTGACCTATATATAATATCATAGGAGTATTTTGGATATAAAAAAATATTGGCATATAAAAAAAATTAGAGTTTTTAGAAAATTTTCTTCTTACTATACTTATTTTTTCTTGCCCTTCTCTCTATCTAATTATAACTGTAGTATTTATTTATTCAATTTGATAGATTAAGAAAAGTTATTTATATTAATTAATATAATATACATTTTCTAAAATATTAATAATCTTTTTTAATTCTCTCACTCTTTCTCTCTTAATGATTATTGTTGAAAGAGTATCACTAAAAATACTTTGGAAAAAGGTTGATAAGCATAAGAAATAGGGGGAATTTTAATTAGGGACCAAATAAAGGAATTAATATCAGAGCAGTCTATGAATAAGTAAATGTGTCATAAGATGCTTATTCATATGGCACATTTACTTGTTCGTGAACTGTTATAATATTAATTCCCTTATTTGGTCTTCTACTGAGATTCCCTATAAAAAATATGTCATACATATTTTGGCACAGAGTAAAATACTTTTGTTTTCACTGTAAAAAACACAAAGAGAGTAATGTACTTTTGTTATGTTGTTAACTTATCAAGTGATAAGCCCTCTTATTACTTCTTAACTTAAATTGGTTGATAATCTTTTATTTAATTGAGTGTTGTTTTTAGGTTTATAGCGTAGGATATATATACCCTTTTTTTGGCCATGCGTAGATGCACCAAAACAACCATTACGTTCAAGTATCAAATTATGTATTGAGAATTGTTTTTTTTTTTTTTTGCCAGGTATGTATAGAATGTAATACTCAATCGGATTTCCTCAAATTTAACGTGATGTTAAATAATTGCATAATAAAAAGTATGATTTGCTTTTCTTTTCGGTCAACTATGGTCTGCCTTAATCATAATTAATTTCTCCCTGTCACTCTTTTTTTGAACAATATTAATAATAATTGATAATTATTTATGAATTCTGAGGTTACTTAGAATCTGGCTAATTTATTGTTATGTAAGGATCATGTGGTGACAAATACTGGAATGTGGAGGTATTTATGGAAGTTTAAAGTTCCTCAAAGATATAGAGTCCTCTTGTGATTGTGTGCGCATAATAGATTACTTACAAACTTATAATGATGTTGTCGTAACATGCATGAGACTGATTTATGTCCCATTTGTAAGATTACAGTGGAGACTATTCTTCATGCTCTTTGGGATTGTTTAGATGCAATGACTTTGTGGAAGAGTGTACCTCTTAACACGTGAGCGGATTTCTTTCGGCCTATGGTATGTTCTGATTGGGTTTTTGGTAATATATGGTGTAGGTGTGAGCTATATGATAATAATTGGCCACGTTCATTTGCCACTGTATGTTAGAATGTTTAGCTTGCTAGAAATGAGACAATTTTTCATGGGAAAATGATAAATGTATTAGAGGTTTTAACAAAATCAAGAGCTTGTTTATCATGGGGACATCATAATAACATTCAACAACCTAGTAAGAAGGTAGGTTAGAATGTTTGGTTTCCACCAATGCAGTGAGTCTTTAAGTTTAATGTGGATGGCTCCTTTAATCTTGTTATTGAGCAATACACGAGTGGTGAGCTTTTGAGATCTCACTTAGGTGAATTTATTAGAGATTTCCAATTTAAGCTGAATAACGAATCCTGTGATTTGACAGAAGCTTGGGCATTGTTGTGGGCTCATAAATTGATATGGGAATGTGGTTATAAGAACATTGTGGCAAAGAGCGATAGCTTTGAAGTGATTGATGCAGTAAATTCAATTGTGCATGATGATCATCCATATTATAAAGTATTGATGGAAGCTCAGAATATTATACATCGTAATTGGTTTGCATTGATTATTGTCATTGATCTAGAGGTTAACGTTGATGATAATGTCATTGTTGTTGAAGCTAGTCATATTCTAGTAGATTTTCAAGTGGTCTTAACTTCTTCAGTACAGGCTTAAGAGGTTATTAGTCTTGAACATTTGATGGACATCGTTATAGATAGTAGTTAATTAGTTCGTGTAGTTTCTTTTTCTATATATATATATATATATAAAGAATCTAGCTAACTCAAAGAATATGCACGAGTTTGGAGCATTGACCCTGACTCCAATAACGTTATACAACAGCTCCATGATCTAAAGGAAGCGGAGTGAAGCTATTAGTTGAGAGAAAAATTACACAATTTTTTAGAGACAGGAAAAATCTTTTATCTATCACATAACCAACTCTCTCTATCCATAACCCACATCTATATATTTTTATTGGGTTATAGGGCATTTTTATCCTGGAAGTATTCATTGAGGGCCAATTTTGCCTCAAAAATTTTTTAGGAAGCAGATTTGTCTTGAAAGTATGAAATCTAGAGTAATTTTTCCCAGATTGTTATTCTAATTAAATTTGACCGTTAGTTGACCTAAGTGTCGTCCACATTATTTTGTTTAAGATACAAATTTGCTCCAAAAGTTTTTACTCAAGAGTCATTCTACCCTGAAAGTTTTCAGATAATAACAAATTCGCCTTAACTTCTAAGGCAAAATTGCATATAATAATCAAAATTTAATGGTCAAGGTTAACTTCGATAATATTCAATGTAAAATTGCTCAAATGTCATACTTTCGAGGTAAAATTGGTCTTTAGTTAATACTTTCAAAATAAAAAATTGCTCAAATGTCATACTTTCGATGTAAAATTGGTCTTTAGTTAATACTTTCAGAATAAAAATGACCTTTAACCCATTTTTCTTTAAATCGGAGACCCATGTCCATATATCTTGTATGAGAAGCTGTACATAATCATAATAGAGAAGAAACTCTCACCATAAATCCATATTTACATAATAACCCATATAAATTGAGCACCAAAAGTGGACCAGGTGTATTTCAAACGTTATTATAAAAAATAGACAACCGATAACTAATAATGGTCATAGCCTTAACTTTTAAGATAAGAATGAGCATGTATGCCGATGAAATTATTTAAGGTCAGTGCATATTGTATGTTCCTGTTCATTTTCTTGGCCTCATATTTTATATTATCATTGTGACTTTCTAATATAATATTTCTTAAGCATTTCGTTTTATTCAAGAAAAACAAATCACTAAACTTCGTATTAATTACAAGAAAGTGCCATGCAAGTCTCTAACTCCTATATAAATATTTTCAAATATGAGTTTTTTTTTTCAAAATTTTTTGAAGGGGTTATCAGTTAGTTCCTGAAGTTCTGGAATATAAATTTAATCATTTTTAGATATGTAATTTTAGTTAGTATATTATTATTTTTAAAAGACCAATTATCAAGTTAACTTTATTTCTTAAAGCTAAGCTGAGGCTACGACATGGTTTGAAATTCTCTTTGCACGGCTCTACGTTTTTTTTTTTTGTGTGCAGAATATGAGATTAATCTTAACTATATATATGTAAGATAATTTATGGTTCGATCCCAGACTCCTGTAGTAAAAAAAAGAGAATTTATTCATGAAATATATATATATCTAAACTTATTTTATGTCAAGAAAATAATTATACACACAAATTCAAAGTAACTAATTAAAGTCTAAGCAGTATACAAAACATACGGAATTAGAAAATAAATTCCATCGTTCATAAAAAAGAAGAAAATAAATTCCGTTCACCATCTTAAAATATTTTTCAATAGCAATAAGTATTTTGTATATAAAATACTAACTACTGGTAAGAAAATATTTTAGGCTGCCTTTGGTTTGAAGTTTTTTTGAGTTATGTCAGGTAAGGTGAAGATAATAAAAGGGAAAATGACACTTAAATACCACTTGAATTTTCAAAATCTAAAAAGGTCTGTTAACATTTCTAAAAGACACCAAGGTACCATAGACCAAATTGGGTTTTTTTTAATTTTTTTGAAGTGAAAAGTGGTACGGAAAGTAGTGAATTCCATTACTCTGATGGGTAATCCTATTACTCTTGTAGCAAAAAATCCCCCCTCTCCTATGTTTTTCAGATTTTGTGAAGTGAAAAGTAATCCACAAAATGGCGAACTCCATTACTCTTATGGGTAACTCCATTACTCTTATGGGTAACTCCATTACCCAACTTGTGAAATCCACCAACTAGCATGTTCTCTCTCCTCTGTCACTATGCGTCAACGTCAGTGTCAGATGAATAGTGTTGTCACATGGGGAGAGAAAAACAGAGATCAGAAAATTGTAGCGAAAACCATTACTCTTATGGGTAATCTTATTACTTTTATAACGAAAATCCTGTTACGGTTCACATCCGAATTTTGAAAATTTAGATTCCTCCCTTGAGTTTTTGAAATTCTAACTGACCTTTTGAGGTTTTGGAAATTCAAAATGGTATTTAAATTAGATTTTCCCTATTTACTTTTCTTAATCTTTAAAAAAATAAATTGGATCAGGTCAAAAATAAATAAATAAATTGTGTATGATAATTAAAAACGAAAATAGTAACATGTTATCTCTCAAATGTGATGCCTTACTAGTTCATTGGGTACGTTTGAATTTTAAAGGTGAAAAGAGCGAAAATTGGGAAAAAGTCCTACATTAAAAATTTTATTAGTAAAATGACTTGAAATTTTTTTGTGAAGACAAAACAATGTTGCTTGGTTTAGGTCCTCTTCATTAATAAAATTTTCAACCGGGAAAAATGGTGTTTGGTTTCTCACTTTCTCTACATTCATTAAAAAAACATAAGAAATAAAGGGTGAAACAAAAATGCCAATTCAAAAGCGTTTAAAAACGAAAAGACAAGGTGACTCTATTGGAGGGGAAATAACATTTTTATAAGTTGAATATTAACAAAAATAGAAGAAATGGAGTTATAAAATTTTTATAAAAAGATGTAATATAAAAACGTATAAAAAAATAATTAACTTGTTTTAAAAGAAAATTGTGATTAGGTCTCAACTAAAGAAAAAAATGATTAAACAGTCCCGTAAATCGTGTAATTACATTTAAATCTCATATGACAACTTTATGAACTTTTGTGGGATGTCATTAACAACTCCATAAATGCTTATTGACAATTCCATAAGACTTAAATGCAATTACACCATTTTACAGAACCATTTTTTAATCTTACTCCTCTATTTTTTTTTTAATTCAGCTCACAAATTCTTTTCCCCTTCCCTCTCTTCATCTCTCTTTCTAAACAAGCGGACAAGAAGAGTAGTTTGACTCAATATTTCTTTCGGCAGGCTCAAAAGCCCAATTTTTAATGGGATATGGTGCTATGTATGACCAATTAAGTTTTTGGTACAATAAGGCTTTTCACACGCTAGGTTGCTAATTAACATTATTGAACTTGTTTGCCAAAAATAACATTACTGAACTTGTATTAATGTATGAGTTAATTTGTTTCCTTCTCAGCAAAGAATAACGACCAATATTTTTAATAGTCTCCTAAGTTAGGCAGCAGTGTGATCACAATTTGATACAAACTAGACTGTTTGTTGTTACACGAAATAAAGAATGAAGTGAGATAATTCAACAGATATAATATAGTAATTCTCAAGTATAGAGAAAGATATATATATATATATATAGAGAGAGAGAGAGAGAGAGGTTCATGTCTAAAATATTCTCGGATAAGCTACACACCCTTTCTTCTGAACAATATATATATATATATCTCAGAAGATCTCGTTTAACAGGACACGATTTGATCAACAAGCTAGCAATTCAAGAGAGAGAGAGAGAGAAGCATGTTATATTCTGGTCTTGATGTAAGGAGCTAATTAGAAAAAATAAATGGAAAAATCCTAGAAAAATACAAAGCAAATATAAAATAGAGAAATCAGTGTATTGAAATTAGGGAATCACATTTCAAATCAGTGGAAGGAATCTGAAATATTGAAATCTTTGCAAAAGACAACCCTTACCCTTGAGTTATATGGAAATCAGGAAATATATTAATAACGATAAATTATAAATTAAGAACATCAGTATTGTACAACTTAAAATCTAGAAAAACAACTAAAGCCAATGTATAATTGGAAGACAAGTTTCAAGGGTGAGATTATAAATTAACAACATATGTATATACATTAACAACAATAAATTATAAATTAACAGTTTGAGTATCTTATTTCACAACTTCATATCTCAAAAAATACATAATATTAATGTCTAATTGAAAGACAAGTTATAGGGGTGATACTATAAATTAACAATATAAGTATTTACATTAACAACATAAAATTATAGATTAACAACTCAAGTATCATCTTTCACCCATTGAGATCCCCAAAACAATTAATACCAATATCTTTTTGAAGACCTAAGTTCTAAGGGCGAGAGTATAAATTAACAACATACTATGTACTTTAACGATATAAAATTATTTATTAACAACTTCAGTATCCTATTTTAAAACTTTATAATAACATACAAACTAATGAAAATGTATAATTTATAGCCACAAGTTCTAATGGTGAAATTAACAACATCTGTATATATATATTAACAATATGAGATTAAAAATATGTTTAAATTGGGTTTTTGCCCTCTTCGTTAACAACGCCCCATATGATTATTGGCAGTGAAGGATATGCTAGGGGGCTTCATCAAAGTCCCCTCCCCTCAACCATAGAGGGTTCTCTCTTAGGACGGACACAGCTGTTGGCGTCATTATTCTATTGTCTGGCAGATGGGAGTAGGCGACTCTCTTGGATATGTGTGTTGGTGGTTGGGTGCTATAGTGTGTGTAGACCAGCGATTTCAATGGCGGAAGGGAACAATTGGAGATTGGGGTCGAATTTTGGGTGGGAACAGTTGAGCTATGGTCCGATTTGGAGTCGATCGACTACCCTAGGTGCGATCTCTTTGAAAGACAATCAGTGCAGAAATTGAAAGGATGCAGCGAATCTTCGATGGGTTCCTCCAGGAGATTTGAATCGGGGATACAATCCATAACTGTGATGGTTGAGAGCTGCAACTGGCTATGAGGAAGAACAAGGAGGAAGCACATGCGCGAGGAAGGAAGACAAAGTCAATTGGTTTCCATTTTAATGGCTTATTTGTGGTATAATGTTCCTAAATTCTCCTCCATTCTAGTTTTATATGGATATGAATTGGTATTGTGGGGATATTGGAGAATGGATTTAGTCTAATTTCCTTCATTTCTCTTATTATAGTGCTGATTTTATTGGTTTGTGTTCTTGGCAATGCAATGATGGTGAGTTTTTTAATACTTTCCCTAGTGGACAAATTAAGGATGATTTACGATAGGTTCTTCCTTGGTATGGCCAGTTTAGTTTGATGGGAAATATGGGTAGTGATCTAAGTAAGGTTGATGGAATTCCATTGGTGCAAGTTGATTATAATGAGTTAAGCTACCTAATGGAGGATTGCTTGGTGCTAGTGGATTATACTGATCTTGGCAAAGCTATGCATCAATGCGCTCAATGGATACCAAGATTCTATTCAGCTATGGAGCTGTTTCTCATCTCCACTGTTAGAGGGATATGCTCAAAAGATTGGGTGTCAAAGCCCCCATCTCTCTTACTTCTTTTCTAGTGTTCGTCATTGAATTGGCTAGGAGGCTCTTGTTTCTGTTTTTGTTGTTTACACGGTTGTTTGTAGTTTATTCCTGAATGTTTATAGGAGATTTCATTTCAATTTTGTTATGGTTGAATGTTGTCTGGACTTGAATATCTCTATCATCAATAGAATTTGATGCTTTGATGCCAAAAAAAAAAAACAATATGAGATTAGCTTAGACATTACCTTTGGTTTCCTAATTAAGGGAAATTTAGTTTTTTTAGAGAGATTTGAAAAATCTCATATTCCTACTTAAATTCTGACGTAGGATCTCCTAATTTCAGTACACTGATTTGTCTTTTGCATTTTTCCTTTGTATTTTTTATGAGATTTTCCCAAAATAAATTCTCTAATTTGTAGACAAAAATATTTATTTATTTAGCAGGCCATGAAGAATACTAATACATAAGAAGACTCAACAAAGATCGGAAATTCGTATAGAATGTTTATTAATTCAAAGAAGCAGCAAATCACATAACCATTAGAACGGGCATTAATGTATATAACATCACAACCAATATTCAAAGCAAATTAATATAAAGCATGCAACTTATTTAGGACATTAGGGCATACGCATGCATGGAAACCCTAAATAAATGAGCTTTTTCATGCATTAATTCCACATAATAATGAATTATCTTGGAGACTGAGAAGCAGGGGCAAAGTTGGCAATTTCAGATGCACTGTCATGGCCATTGTTGTAAGCAGAAGAAGGTTCGGGATTATTAGGGTTTGTGAGCGACCAAAAGGGAGGAGGACCCAATAGCCATGGATGAAGCAGACCTAATCCCCAAGCTTCCATGGCATTCATAAATGGCGTGGCTATGAGAGCCAAAACCAGCAAAGCACAAGTGCGTTTGGCCATGGGAACAAGGTTTTGTGAAGAGGTTCATTTCTTTATCTCATTCTCTCGGTTTTTCATGCAGAGAATTGTCTGTGAATAATCCTAATTTATAGAGCTTCAAGTGAGAGTGATGATGGGACCTTCTCAACACCTTCTGGTTTTTCTGATACGATAAGGGAATATGGGAATGGAATCGAATTAAATTTTTCTTTCCGTGAAGGACTTATGCTGCTGAGAGGAATTAAATTGGGTCGTCTTTCACACACATCCCTTCCTATAAGTCACTTGTAACTGGACGATAGAGCTTATGAGAAGTGAATGACTCGTTAACTTTATCTGAAAATAAAATATTTTTTCAAATTTACTCATATTTACAAGTACAGAGAAACACTATACGGGAAATGTCAGTTAGGTCCCAAAGATGAGACTTAATTGCAGAATGGTTTCTAACAACAACATCTGAACAATGACAAATAACAACTTAAGCAATGAGGATTAACAATTTGTAGGGACCATTTTACAATTAAGTCTTATCTCTAGGACCTAACTGCCATTTTCCCAACACTATAAATTAACGTTTAAGTCCTCTCCAATTAATTTGTAACAAGGATACTATTCTAGTTCTTATTATAAGTTACTAATTGTAAGGTATTTAATGATTATTTTTCAAGTTTATCCTTATTTAATTTTGGTTGAAAACATAGCAAGAAAAGAGGCTTAGGTGAGAATGATTTGTGAATGAAATAGAGAATTTTAATAAGGATAAGCTTCAAAAATTTTATCGATTTAGGCATATAATTTAATTATTAAGTTATATTCTTTAGCATGCGAGAAGTAGTTAAAATGAACTTACTATAAGAACTAAAATGGTGCACCACAAAGAATTGGACTCCTGTGTAGTATACTCGTGCTTTTTATGTCAATTTATACTGAGACACGGTATGCCTAGTCTATCTTGAATTAAGTAATTAAATTTACCTAATTACATTCCTATTTTTTAATTGATAGAGTATATCATGCACCCAGACATCCAATACCCTAATGTACTTTGTAATGTACCAAGAGCTTGGAAGTTTTTTTTTTTCTTATCACCGTAAAATACTTTTTTGTGTAATTTTATGCTTAACAATTTAAATAATATAAGAGGCTGGATCCACACAAAAAAAAGTACTTTTGGGCATTGGATACACCCAAAAAATAGTTTATAATATTGAACGCACTTTAAAAAAATACTTCAAGGTACTGCTTAGACTAAAAAAATACTTTGCAGTGTTATGTACACTATAAAACACTTTAATATGATATATGCACATTAAAAAAAAAAAAAAAAACCTTTTAAGTGCTGGTTGCATTTTAGCCTATTTGATTACGGTGTTAAATTTGATGGGCCATGAATTAGGTGGCAAGTATGGGACTATAACTATCATCCCAAATTTCTACCAAAAAAAAAAAAATCATCCCACATGAGGAGATCAATGAGGAGAACATAGATCAAAGCTCTGCTTTGTAGTACTTTACAAAATTCATCAACTTGTGGATACTAATTAATGAGCGTTCCACAGTTCCTAGTTAACATGTCCCTTTCTTCACATAAGGAATGTGTGCAATTGGTTGCTATAACGTGGTAATTGGCGCGTGTGCCTACTTGTGAATTCATGGGGTACCTTAATTTATAGCCATTTGGGAGAAATTTGTAGTTGTGCCTATTAATTATTAAATTGGATGAATTGGTAGAAACTTTCTTGTGATTATTGGTATGCCTTCAATCCAATATGTAAATTATTTTCAACCAATTAACTCATGACTGCATTCAACATAAAGAAGAAATTGATTTTTTTTTGAGAATATTAAAAAAATTAATTAAATTACTTTAAAGTATTTAAATTTATAAACCGATATATAATTTAATAATACATTTCATATTATATGATTAAATAACTTATTTACCTTCATTAGTCTCTTTAAAAAGAGTCAACGATGTCTTATATTTAGGAATGGAGGGGAGTATTATTTTTCTTGCAAAAATTTTCAAGTTTGCCCCTATTTAAATTTGTCTTACATCTCTCCTCTTCTTATATTCAATGTGAAAGTTAGAAAATGATAATAAATATTTATCTTCTTTAATTATTGTCTAAACTTTGCTGTCATAGGATATACCTAGCCATTTTCTTTAATTCCTCAATTCTCTCCTCTCCTTGATTATTGTTGAATGAGCATTAGTAGAAAGTAAAAGTAACTTATGAAAAGATTGATAAATTTAAAAAAATGTCTCATGTTTAAGACTAAATCCAACTCCTCAAATAAGACATACATAAAGAACAGGAGGGAGTATTGAAATTGTAGTAAAATTGGACGTTATTAAATTTAAAGGCGAAGTTAGAGAAGTTTAAGCATTTTTTTTTTTTAGTTTCAATGTAACAAGTTAAAAGTGACTTCCAAACAAAATGAGTGAAGTAACTCTTTATATGATTTATATTACAAACAAAAAATTTCTTCAGAAAACATGGGACCTTTTGAATTTGGAGTTGCTTATTATAAGCAAGTTCACCCAATTCAAAACAAAACTTTTCTCATATGTATACCACACATCACTGTTGAAAAGATAATATTCAATGCTCAAATCCCCATTCCAAATAATCTCTAACTCTATTTTCACTACAACAAATTTGGCAATATATGACAGTTGTTTTTTAAAATATATGGCAGTTTCTAACCGCAACCGCCATATATATATAGCGGTTAAAAACCGCTATATATTAGACTGAATATGTGACAATTGTAAACTAGACATTGTTAGATATTGTGCTCTAGTAGCCAATCATTGTACTTAGAACATTTTGATGTTTTATGAATTTCTCCAATTTTAATTATTATTACATTTTCATGTTTATTATGATAATTGTATCCATGGATAACTTATAAAGTTTGTCCTAAATGTCCCTAGTCGGTTGTTTGTGTGGGAACAGAGATGAAATAAGACCAGTATGACTTTAATAAAGTATAGAGATACGAGTCAAAGTCTTAGGCAATTACAACAGTACAAGGTACTGGATTGACCTTCTATGAGAAGGCTGCATGGATTAAGTTATAAGCTTATCTCATATGTAGTCACATCACAATGCTCTTTGACATGAGATCATCATGGATTCCTACATGAGAATCGTTTTTGACTTAGTCAAAAGTCACCTCTGACTAGGTGATGACAAAGGCTATGATCGAGCTTAGGAGTCTTTCATGTAGAGGAATTTGAATGATTAAGATGGGATTTGTTCCTCACATAAGTAGAGAGATATTACTGGGCCCCTTCATGAGTGAGTCTAAAAATGTATGGCTATACTACATCGGAAGGAGTTTCCATCTCTATGATCAGGCCACTCAGGGATCAAGAAAGTAACGATCAGGAATAGGAGGATGACGTTCTCCATGCCTCATCCTTGATTGACATATCGTGTGACAAAAGGGACGTGACATTGTTGTATAACAAGTTGAATCGTATTAACGATCCTATGATTTAGGTAGTCTCAATGTCTTGCTAGAGGCCACTTACGACTTGTGCCAACTTCATATGGGCTTATAGGGTCGTACACAAGAATAGCCTAATGCGAGGTCCAAATTTATTGAATCTATGATCTATCTAAGATTCAATAAATACGGTACATATTATCTAAGGTAATCGAAATATATATTTATATATATGTTTGAGTATAATAATATTATATGTGAATAATGTTATTTATTAGATAAATTAAATAGCTAATATTAATATTCAGATTTGATTTATGAAGATAAATTAAATTGGTTGGCTCATTATTTGGATTAATTGAGTGGATTAATCCAGATTCAGATATAAAAATTTTAATTAAAAATTAATTCTGAAAGTTTTCAGATTCAGCTATGGAAATTTGAATTAAGAATCAATTTTAAAAGTTTCCAGATTCAAATCTGGAAATGTGAATTAAGAATTAATTTTAAAAGTTTCCATTATGGCCTACATGAGTTTTCTATATAAGATTGGAAAACTCATGAAGGGAGCGACGAATGAAGGTTGAGAGTGAGCCGCATTAAACCCTAGAGAGACATAAGAGGCGCAAGCATGCAATTGCGTTGGGAGTCTTTGTGTGTGGATACTGGTAGAAGGAGGCGATTAGAAGGGTCGGCTCCTCGTGATCAAACAAATCCTTCATCGAAAAAGGTACTCTCTAACTACTTGATCTAAACGTCGTTGATTGATCTGTAGTCAGGATTAGAAATTTTAAAAGTTAATTTTTCTATTGCGTGTATGTTCTAATCCCAACAATGAGGTGTTTGGCAATTTTTACTAAACCATGGTTTAAAACCAAAGTTTTCACCAAACTATGGTTTCAAACCATGGTGCCAAACAGGCCCTTAGCATAGAGGGGCCCTAAATTGCCCTAGATGTCAAAAAGTGAGTTGCTAGTTGAATAGGGCACTATTTATAGGTCTCAACTTCTATTCAACGTCAAAATGCGCACTTCAGTAATTTCTATTTTAGCTATGGCTAAGAGATTTTTGGCTGCAACCAAAAAACTTTTGTATGATTTTTGGCTGCGGCCAAAAACCTTCTATGTGAGTTTTGGCTGCAGCCAAGAATTATAACTGGAACTCTTAGCCAAGGCCAAAAAGCTTCTGCCTTGTTTTCCAAAACTGATTTGTTGCTTCTTCTCTTCTCATTTTTTCTTGCATTGTCACTCCTTTAGACTTGAATTTGTGCTTCAAAAGGCTTCATCCATGACTCCAAAAAATGATCCTATCACACAAGAAACTTTACCAAAGCAAAAGATTTAAATATGGCCAAAATAACAACAATTT
>JBAGKO010000012.1:4312528-4324941 GCA_037177275.1 Acacia concinna
CAGAATTGAGAGCAGTAGTTGATGGAGTATGTGAAGGAATATGGGTCATCAGATTGTTGAAGGAATTAGGAATCCCAATTGAAGGATCAGTGCAACTCTAGTGTGACAATAAGGCTAGTATAGGAATGGTCAAGAACCCAGTCTACCATGAGAGAACAAAACATGTTGAGATAGATAGACACTTTATTAGAAAAAATATTGCAGTTGGTGTCATGAATCTATCCTATATACGATCCACAAATCAGATTGCAGATGTTATGACAAAACCACTAGGACGAGCCAAGTTTGAAGGATTTCGTGACAATCTGGGAATGATTGATGTATATTCTCGAAATTGAGGGGGAGTGTTAGAAAATCAAATTATAATCCCATGATTATCTCCTATTATGTCCCTCATTATTACTCTTCATTTTATACTGTTCATTGTACTACTCACTGTACTGTTCACGCGTTGTACTGTTTGTATTGTATTTGTACTATTCACGCGTTGTACTGTTCATTGTACTGTATTTTTCCAAATATGCCTACTATTTTTAGCTTATATAATGTATCTTTGATCATTGGAATAAACACACAAAAATCAGAGAGCATTTGCTTCTCTTCAATCAAAAGGGGCCATAATATTCAAAAGCATGTCACCCAGAGTTTGAGAGCATGCAAGCTAAATAATTTGAGGCTGCAAAATAAGATTTTCAACCAAACAGCATTAAGCAATTCAAACAATGAAACTAACTACACAGGAACAAACATAATTAGAAAGTAATGTGTGGAAGAATAGGATTCTAATGATTAAATGATAGTATTGATGAGCCAAGGGCTATTTATAATTTACAATAAAGGATTCTGTTATGTAACAGATCCACAATTAACTCCTAACCTAGTATTTTGAATTTTAAAAAATATAACATATCCTATTTCCCTTCCTAATATATCTCTAACTATATAAATAATCTAAATACTTTATTTTGTAATTTCCACATAATGAATGTTGCTTCGTGCAATCCAATCGTAGAGAGATTGCTTACCGGAATGCAATGTAGAGACAAGCAGCTTGTACTTGCTCTGATCTCCGTCCCTTTGTGAAATTTCGTTCAAGCGCTATCTTCACTAGGACAAAAATAAGGGTTAAGAACATATCACTTTCACATTTATATGAGTAAATAAGAAACTACCTGTTCAACAACATTCAAAACATACTTTATAAAAGGCCAATGCTTGGGTGGACAAATTCGTATCCTCAACTCCAAGGTTTTGGCTTAGATATCTTATGTCATCAAGAGCTGCAAACCCAAAGAAAAATGGATCATAAGAGTGTAAACAATCAATAAATTAAACTTATAATAATAATTATTGTATTGTTTGAAGTGTATGCACTCTCCACACTCATCATCTACACATGTTTTTCCTACATTTACATCCGCCAGCCTGCCGTTAATTGAGGACTGTTAACACATTTTCTTTTCACTGCATAATTAAAAATATGCCGCAACACAACAAACTATTATATTTAGAGCAATATATAGGATGGATCGGCACAAACAGTTATGACCTATATGAAAAGACCAGATTGTTATTAGAAAGCAAAAGTTCCAGGAAGGATTACATCTACTATATTCAAAGGGTTAGCACAGGTAATAAACAATAATACCTCTTTCTAATGTTCTTTGGCGGGATGCAGAATACTCGCTTTGAATTGTTTTCACAAAATTACCAGATAGTTTACTCTGCATAAAAGTGGAAATAAAACAGCCACAAATAAGGCATGCGCAGGAACAATAAAAAATAGCAATGGTAAGAGCTAGCGAGGAAATTTCAAGAACTGCTTATATAAGGTGCTTGTTCACTTCCTATGAGATATAACAGACCTTAAGTTCTCTACCCAAATTCCCATCCTACAACAACTTAATTAGGCCAATATGGCTAAAATTATACCTGCCCAGATCCGTCCTTAAAGAATGTGGCCTCTTGAGAAAGATACAAATTTTCCAACACCTTCCCACAGCGTTCACAACATCTGAGACCCCAAAAAAAAAAAAAGTTATTTTTTTCATTTTTGTCACCTATTTCAAGGAGCAGACCAATGTTAAAGTATAATGAAAAGTCTGCATGCAGTATGCCCCAACAAAATGCATAGTTGTTCAGATATTAATCCACAAAAAAGTCTAGGTGTAAAGGCACTCACAATGAGGAGTCGTCTGGTCGCATTCCATTTACATTTCTTAGACAGTGATCACAGTACACCATTGTCTAATACTATGTCTGAAGTCCCTTGCAAATCAGCCAAAAGAGAAAAAAGGATAATGATAAATCAACCCCAACAGAATCCCAACAAGGAAGCAGAGAAACAGCTAGGACGCAGAAAACAAGCACCAAAGACACATGCAGTGAGAAATTGTCTAAATTAACCCCCAATAGAATCCGTTAAGGTTTTTATATCCCAATTAGGTAAGTATCGACCATAATAAGCTTTGATCAAATAGTAGCTCATGTATTCTATATCTGCTTCAACTTATAAATTTTTTATAAATTATATCCTGCTTTCACATTAAGTGAAGTTCTAGGATAATGTATACAGACAGCGTTAATCAGATTGGCATAGTGGTCTATAAGATTTCAGAACAAAATAGCAGCAATAACCCCGTATAATCAAAAGTTACTTTTTAGTGCTCCATGGATTTCATCTGTATTTTAGCATCCAAAAACAAAAGGGAGAAAAACATTGAGCAGATGAAGGAAACAAACCTGTATGAAAAAGGCTTGATGACGAGGTGAGGTGAGACAAGATGAGGGGCAAGCACCCAGTGATGCCACAATAGATGCGGAGTGAAGGTGGATAGGAAGCGCAGCCTGATTCTAGTTACATGTGCAGTAATTGATGTTGAAGCTGCTGGCTGGAAAAAACAAAGATATTAAAGATATAGATTAAAATTAAAATTGAAATTGGACAATACTACTACCTCTTACGTCTTTAATTCAAGAGGTCATAATTTATTTTTTTTTGTCAGAATAAAATAGCCCTTTGCCTCATGGAATCAAAAGGAATGTAATGTAATGTAATGTAATGATGATTATATGAATTTGTTTAGTATGTCATTAAGAACAGATGATGTATAGGAGTGACAACATTTGGTTGGATTACAATGAACATGAGAATAAATGAAAGTAATATAGCAAGAGACAAAGTTGCCCCTATCTGCATGTATGGGTAATGGATTAAATCGTCTATTTTTCAACTAATATATATAATAACTCTATTCACATATATAATAATAAATTAATAGACAATAGTACTCTTTTGTTCATATGCATAACAAAAATCGCATTAATTAAAACTGCCTATATACACACGTTATAACAACATGTATAAGTTGGATCCAATTCATATAGTTTGTAATGAATTAAAGTATAATGTAGGTTTGTGAATTAAAAATGTGTGGGCATTACAAGTAATATAATTTCTACTTAAATTAGGAACTGAGTCGATAAGTTGAATATGAAATTGTGTATAAGAACGATTGCAAGAAGTTGGATCCTGTCCTCGTTAATTGAGATCAAAAGTGCCATCCCAACCTAATAAAAAGTATGAGCCACAACAATGAAAGGACTTATAATAACTTCATCCTATAAAATACTAACATAACTTGACCATTCTAAATTTCTAATAGGCCATGATATGAATGAAGTATTATGTATAGTATTGTTTGACATACATATCTGCTCCAATTCTATAATCTCCCTCGTCACCCTCAGAGAGGTGGAGGTATTTCTGCATCCATTCCAGGCACATGGTCCTGACCCCAAACATCATGCTGAGCCATTTTGTTATATACAATTCTTAACTGACTGAAAAACAATAAAACAAATCTTCCAAAATCATACACCACCAAGAAAACCAATCATAGATTGTTCAGCCAATCACATATAACCCACCAAAATGACAAGAAAAATAAGGTTAAAAAGAGATAAAAAGGAATACAATGCAACGCCCTTCTTAATTATATCCAAAACCCATCCATTACTGGATGAGGGGAGATAAGAAGTTCAAAAAAAAATGCTTCAAACAATCGACAGCGACAGATCGAAACCCCCAACATATACAGTACCATCATTGCTGGAGATTGATGGTGGCGCTGATTAAGCCGAGTTTGAAGAAGTTAAAACAGGGGCAGTTTTGGGTGAATGCGCGGGGCAAAATTAGGCTGAACTGGATCAGTGAATGAGTGGAGCAATTAAAAACAGGGACAGTTTTGGATGATTGAGTGGAGCCAAACAGAAACAGAACTCGCAGAAAAACGATGAAGCGCGACTTACCTTAAGCAGCGGCGACCTCCGTTTGTGGGGGACAGCAACGAGCAACCTCAATTAGTGGCGGCGAACTCCGTATGTGGGCAACAGCGGTGGCGACGACCTCTATTCGTGGCGACAGCAGTAGTGCCGATGACGATCGCGCAATGGTGGTGAAGATAATGGGTAAACGAACGATAGGTTACGCATCTTTTATTATGGGTTTGCACTTTGAATTAAAGATTACGATCGATATTTTAAAAAAAAGTAAGATTAAAAAAAAAGATTAAATAAAAAAAAGATTAAATAATTTAATTTGTTTTTAGAATGTAAATTGCAGAAGTCACTTATAAGTTATTTATACAAAAGTAAGTATGTGTTTAGTTGAAAGTTTGTAAAATT
Source organism: Acacia concinna (assembly GCA_037177275.1). Classification (NCBI taxonomy): domain Eukaryota; kingdom Viridiplantae; phylum Streptophyta; class Magnoliopsida; order Fabales; family Fabaceae; genus Acacia; species Acacia concinna. The sequence continues at coordinate 4,317,215 of JBAGKO010000012.1, forward strand.
TACTTTTGAGAGGAAATGACTGAAAATGACATAAATCATATTATATAAATTACATATTTAATATGATATTTAAAATTTTCAAAAAATGAGAAATAATTTTTCACAAAAATTAAAAAAACAATAAAAATATATAATTAATGACATGGTAAAATATTGCACAAATATAAAAATTATCTCTTATATTTAAAATCAAATTTAACTTCTCAAATATGTCTTATTTTAAGGACCAATATAATTTATAATTTACTTGATTTTAATTTTATTTATATCCACGTAGCAAAATTAATTCAGGGGTAGGTTGGAGAGAGGCACAAGATACTAACGATCATTTTTCTTACCAATTAATAGTAGATTATGACTATATGGAAACTACAATAAATTAAATATGAAATAAAATTATTGGAACTTGCATGTTAATTTCTCCTAAGAACTCTTCTCATTTTCTACTTCTTTTCTTATTTCAATTTGTTTAAAACGTTTCCTAATGCAACACGTCAAGACAAAACAACGAGGGCCCCACCAGAACTATAAGACATAAGGTTGGTGAGTGTGAATCGGGCCAAAAGCATGCTACATTGTGCTTCTACTTTTCCCTTCATTTCAATCTGCAGTCAAATAGTCTCTAACGGTGGGCCAAACATGCAGATACAGCTTCACGATTTCATAAACATGAATTGGGTCTCAATCGGAGCCCAATCGACAAAACAAACACACACAGGATCTGTAATAGAACATTTATTTCCCAATAAGAATTTGCAGTTAGATTTGGTTGCCTGGATTTAATTCTGCAGTTGTTTATTAAGATATCCTCCATTACAATCATAAATCATGCATCCTCCTTGCAGCTCAACTAAAATGTTGATCTCTTAAGAAAGCTGGCAAAAAATATTCCCCCAATTACAATGATGTTTACAAACTTGATAACAAACGTATAAGAATCACAATTATACAGCAGTTTGGAAATTCTAAGCAAAATCTTTAATGCGGAAGAGAAGACAAGCCAATAACAAACAGAACCACCAAAAACAAATGAAAGGAGCATCTATAGAGAATCAAGTTCAACCAAAGGTAGGACCAGAGAGTACATGATCATCTTGAACCTTTCCTTCTCCATTCTGTTCGTCCTCTGTTGATCTCCAGTCCATCACCAGACAACCTAAGTAGATGTAAAAACTGCCGGCAATCTTTTTCGTCTTCCCTTGCTGTGGTTGATCCATTTGTACTGTGGAGTTCTGTGACTGCCTCGGTTTCCTCTGCCAGTTCCGAGCTTGTGAGGGAGTCAACTATATCATCTTGTTGGCACTCGCGTCTGTAATCCAATGTTATACTCTGCAACTCATAGTTGTTGATAATTTCTTGAGGCATGCTCTGCCATAGAACTTTTTGTCAGTTCATGACACCAACATGAAGGGTTGAAGGAAAGGACTCATTTTGATATGGAATTGATGAATCAGGTTGTATCCATTTGCATAGGCACATGTATGCATGGCATATAAAAAGTAGGATAAAAATGAATATGCCAAAAAAAAAAGGATAAATTATACAGATTTCCTTGTAATTGTACTGATATTATATAAACATACCTAGTATATTTTCAAAATCTGTAAAATCTACCTTAAAACATAAGCAAATTATTACAAGCATGTTCTGCAGTTTGTTAAAAATTACATAAATCAGTTTTCAAAACTTACACAAACCTCACGTAAAAATAAAGTAATTTAAGCATGTCTCTTCTTTGAGTTTAGCTGATTTTAAGGGTACATTGAAAATATAGAGCAATTACTTGTAGCTTCAGCAATATTCAAAGTAATTCTGTGTAATTCACTTTTCACCAGAGTTTGAACTTGTTACAGTAACTAAAAGAAGTTTTATACAAGGTTATAGAGAACATGGCATCAGGAGCAAATCTTGACCATTGGATCTGACATGAATGATAAGGATTAAAAGACCGAGTTAGATAACTTGAGTATGCCATGTGATTTTTATGTGATCTTTTGATCTTTGGTCCCCTCACTATCAACCAAAATGCACACATACATACATATATGCACATATACGGATAGAACATGTACATATATTGCTAAGGGATTGGAACAAATGCAGGCTTTTTCTGAGTACCTCAAGCAGCCATCCTATATAAGTGACATTGTTAACATGCTGATTCATATCTAGATCTGCTCTTCGAGGCTGCAGTATTCAAGAGTTAAGTATGAGAGCCAGGATCTTGATTATTTTTTTTTCGCAATAAATCATATCAAGAGGAAAGAAATATACAAGAAAGAGCAATAGGATAACCTCATGAGATAAAGTAAATAGTAATACGATCATAACAAGATCAGAAAAGATATAAGATATAACCGTAAGTCCTAGTCTGTAGTTCTGAGCAGGATCTTCCAGTTTTGGAATTTTCTTCAAGCTATTATTATTCTCCTCAGGAAATGATAACCTAAAACCACACAACAAAAATAAGAAAATGAAAGCAACTATGGACCAGGATGCTTCAGCAAAGCCACTTCTAATATTCTCCTCATTGAGCAAAGACACTCAAGAAGTTCGAACCTTTTAACACTGATGTGTACCAGCACCCTTCCCTTTCAGTTCACCAAACTTCTTGTTTTGTATTGCGCAACATATTATCAACTAGGAATGATCTCAACATAAGGTAGAAGAAAAGCAGCATACCTTGGCTCTCGTGGACAGAAAACCAGATACTCCTCATGGACATCATTAGAGACTTTTTGGAGTCGTCTAGTGTCCTGATTCATCATTACCCACTTGCTGAAGGAATAAATGCAGATTGTCAGCTTCATGGAAGCATCTAAACTCTAAAGCACAAGACTTTTTTGGAAAGTTGCATACATGACATCAAGATCTAGAGAAGCATCGATTCTACAGGACAACAACATTGCAGAGACTGCAGCTAGGAATTATTTGTCAAATTTTCTCCAATTGCACCATAGGATAGTTTCCTGTCAACTTAATATTTTATGGATGGACATTATAATTTGTGAAGCTGATGTGTAACTCGTAAATTATTAAGTGATGTGTGCATGCCTCGTACATTTAGTTGGTGGGTTATAGCAGTTGGAGGGAAAGCGGGTATAAAAGGGAGTGTATGGAGAAGATTATGGTGTGTCTACAGTTGATGAAAAATTCTGTTTCTGTTTCTATCTCTCTCTCTCTCTCTCTCTCTCTCTCTCTCTCTCTCTCTCTGTGATTCTCTCTTCTCCCTCTCTCCTCTTTCTGCTACAACTATATAACAAAGGCTTAAATGTTACTACCTCCAATCCTTAATATAAGATCTAAAACCGGAGATAGTAATAAAATTCCTGACATCCAAGTGAATAGGATCAACGGTCATATTATTGGAGACGTGAAGTCCTTAAAAATTCAACAGAACTTAGTTAAACCTTAAAGCATGTCATGAAGCACTTAATATAACACTATTGGAAAGATAGAAAGTAGAGTGTGCATTATATATGCAAAGAATAGAAGTTCCAATAAGAGGGATTAAATTCATCACTTCGAATTCCCCAAAAGACTTTCTATGTACAGGAAACAACTAAAATGCAACCCAGTACTGAACAAAGTTTCCCAGTAAACAAATTCTATCAATCCTCAAGGGTTTCACTGTATCCTCACGCAATGCACATGGACATAGCCACACTGGAAACCAGGCTAAAAGAGCATATAATTGATCATCCAATCTATGGTTAGGAAAAACACTCACCTGGTCGCTCTTCCAATCATTTGATTGGTAGCATAGTCCTTGAGTATAAAATCACGTCGGGTTCCAACTCTTCCTTCCCCTTGACACCACGTCTCTATTTCAACTACATCACTCCTGTTGGAATTTTCAAGTCAAATATTTTTCTCGCCAAGTTTCTACATAAATCAGTCTGGTTAAGAGCAAAACCCACCAAGCAGGGTATTTGTAGATTTCCAGGTGCATGCGAGCAGTCACCCATATGAGACGCAACTTTCTCATGGTAGGGGTCGTAGCAAAACCATCTGTCGAAAATCCAACACCCTGAGCATGATTACATCCAACCTCCTATGATCAAAAAGTTAAAGTTATAAAACAAACAAAATGTCATAGTAGTATACAGACAAGTGCAGTTCCTAAACAATCAATAGAAAACTACAAGGAACAGGTTATATCAACAACATGCCAAAATTTTATCCTCTATTCTTGCCGAACTCTGTTACTGAATTGTTCACAAATGCAATTGAAAATTTGATGCAGAAATGCAATGCAACTAGAAAAGGGAAGAGCGAAAAAGAGGAATGTCAAATGCCCAAATGTTCACTTTAAACTCCAGTTTTATTGGCATAAAAAATTCAAGACAAAAATGCCAAAAAAAAAAAGACATGGAACTTTAGATTTTAGAACATTTCCAATCCAATTCGAAGATACACATAGGTAGTACAAAAATTCACACAACATACTGGACTAAAGGGGAACCACCAGCAGGTAACACTATATTCGAGCGAAACAATGAAACATCCCAAAGGCATTGCAAAAGAAGCAAATAGAGATAATGTTCATTTCAACCTGCAAGAGATTGGCAACGGTCTCAATGGTGGCCGTCTTATTAATCCCAACTTCATAACTCCTTACAATGAACTTCTCCTTATAAGACAACCCATCCTCGGTCAAGCTCCCCAGCCTCAACCGATCCGCCAAAGTTCCCGAAGCGGGTTCAACCCGGGCCACAGCGCCATCGAGCCTAACGCCTCCACGGTCCGACACAACGGCATGAACCGGAGACGCTTTGCTCTTGCGAGAGCACACAAGAACGTCGCTCCTCCGGCGAGTGAGGAATGACCTGGGCGGAGCATTGAATCTGCATTGAGCTAGAGCTTGAATGGGATCTGTCCCATTACAAGAAATCTTCAACATTTTCTGATGAGAAACTCAATCCACCTCTTTCTTTCTCGGATTCAGCAAAGTTTTTTGAGAGGAGTGCGCAGAGTGTGCGCTGCTCAACGTGTTTGTTTGTCTGTAGCTTTCTCAGGCTGAGACTAGAGGAAAAGGAAGATGGGTGAGAAACGTGGTCGATGAGAACGAGGGAGATTGAAGGAAGGGAAATGCCACTGAGAATGGAGAAAATAACGAAGGTGCCATCAATGAATGAATATAGGCATAGGCTGCCTATAGCTACTTTCTGCTGGGGTTGACGATGATGGAAGATCGGTGAGTGCGATGCAATGCTTTTTTTTTCGGTTGGATAGGGATTGTGAAGACAAGTGGTGTGACAACGACATTCCTCGGATTGCGGAATATCGGCACGTGGTTCCTCGTAGTCACGTGCCACCGATTTTGCCCTTTTTAGATTTTAGACATTTTACAAAAGGCAAAAGTGAATATTTTTTAATCGTTTTTGTAAAAATGTCGACTGTAACTAGAATTCAATTGTTGGGCCAAAAGAAAAAAAATTGAATTCAATTAACCCATTGAAATACCCACATAAAATCAAAGCACCAAAATAGTTTCCAATCACGTAATTAGATGAACAGAAAGTATAGTTTGTTTGTACTCCCTAATAAACAACTTTCTTTTTTATTCAAAATTAGTTAAAAATAATAAATATGTTAAAAATGTCATATCTTTTTTTAAATATGTCTTTATTTATAAAGAAAGGATCTTCAGTTGATAAAGACTTGACTCATATCCTATAAGGTCGTAAGTTTAAATCCCGTTGCCCGTATGAGGATCTTGTTAGTGAGTAATATATAACTATCTCTCTAAGTGCTCTTTGAGCCTAAAGGCATACTCTGACATTAGTGAGCCCACGAGACCTAACTCATCTAAACATTTTACTATCAAAAAATGAGAGAGAATTAATAGAAAATAGGGTTAAGGGTAAAAAGTATCAATATGTTTTTATCTAAAGTTCATCCAACACCATATATTTTTTAAGAGTCTAAGTATGCTCATAAGCTTTTGTTCATAATATGCTCATAAGCTTTACAAATAGGTTCAAAAACATCATTAGATGCCCTAATTCTTATTAGGCTTAGGGTAAAAAATACCCATATGTTTTTTTCAAAGGTTCAAAAATGTCCATGTGTTTTTATTCAAAGTTCATCCTATATCATATGTTTTATTTAAGAGAAAAAAATACCATGTGTTTTTTGTAACAGAATTAGCAATGTGGGCTCTCAAAACAGTCTTATAAACCCAATCATTCAAGCAAGCCCAACAAGATCTTAAGTCCAATAAGTTCAAAGTAAGTTATAGTAATTAGTCTACCCCGATACAATTGACTACTTTATTAAAACCAAATAATTATTTCAAAAATTATGGGACACACACACCCTTCATAATGAAAAGGGAGAGATCATGGCGAGATAACGATTGAGCGGTAACTTGTGAAAGTAGCAGACCTCATATCCATGTATCTAGAAACCACCTCTTCTAAAGTTAGGACTATATCCACTTCATGATTTGAGCAACGGTCAAAAAGAAACCACGCTTATTCTCATTCAGCTATATTGGGAAAGACAGCAAAAACACATCGAACTCATTGTTTTCACTCTTGCTCTTTTGAAATCTCTGTACTCACATTTATCTACTCACATCTACACGAACTGACTCATACATACTACAAGTCTCACAGTCAAATCGTTCCCTATATTTGTGGATATCAAAATCAATAAAATTATCTCGTTCTCCCATTTTGCACTTATATTTTCTAAATTATTCCGTTGTTGGTGACCCCTTTTTCTAAATTTCATTAATCAAAATTTTGCACAAACAGGCAATATTGAACAAATTCCAATCTTACCAAGGTAGTCAGTCTTAGCTGAGTAGATTAACTGCTATAACTTACTTTGAGTTTGTTAGGCTAAATAGTCTTGTTGGGCTTGCCAAAATGATTGAGCCTATAATATTGTTCTAAGAGTCTACATTGTTAATCCCGTTACAAAAAACACACGAGTATTTTTTTATCTTTAAATAAAGCATATGATGTTGGATGAACTTTGGGTAAAAAAACATGAACATTTTTTAACCTCTGAAAAAATACATGGGTATTTTTTACTCTTAACCCTTAATGACTGTTAAGTATTGATAGCAGAATTGATATTTTTGAACATATTTATAAAGTGCGTGGGTATTTTTGAACTCATTTTTAAAGTTCATAGGCATTTTTGAAGATTCAAATAGCATATGGCGCTGGATAAACTTTTGGTAAAAATATATATTCCTCAGGTCCTAAATATAAGACCTCGTTCTGTGTCTACAGCGAGGTCTTATATTTAGGACCGAAAGGAGTAGTATTTTTTACCCTTAACCCCATAAAATATACAAAAGACAATGTATAACAAATAATTATGTGAGAGAAAATTAGTGAATAATTATTAATAGGGTTAAGGTACTAAAATAGCCATTAAGTTTGTCTAGAAGTGCAAAAATAACCATAAACCATTTTTGGGTGCAAAAGTAACCATGAACTATATAAGAAGGTGCAAACCGTTAGTACTGTTCAAAACCGCTAACTGTAATATTTTGATATTTTTAACTCCCTAAATGAGGAATTCATAATGAGTAAAGAGCCTGAATCAGTAGAGGAAAAATTGTACATATTCCATGAGGCTTTCATTAAAATTTCAGAATTTTTTACCACCTGGAACTCCCAAATTTTGATTAAAATTTTCAAAGAAAAAATTCCAAAATTTTTCTAAAAGCCTCCTGGAATATTTATAATTTTTCCCCTATTGAT
>JBAGKO010000012.1:4325041-4339037 GCA_037177275.1 Acacia concinna
TCTGCTAAGAGTGGTGTAGGACCAAGTGAAATGGTTTTCAGGTGCCACGCATGCAAGAGGACTTCAGAGCTGTTGGGTTGGGTTAAAGATGTTTTTCAGCATTGTGCCCCATCTTGGGATGGTGAGGCTTTAATGAGGGAACTTGACTTTGTCAGTAGGATCTTCAATGGTAGTAAAGACCCCAGGGGGAGAAAACTATTCTGGAAGTGTGATGATCTAAAGGAGAAAATGAATAGTGGAAGATTAGAACCAAATGCTGCCTGCAGTGAAATATTGATGTTTTTCCAAGGTAAGAATGATTCCTTCATTCTTTGGATGTTGAATCTTGAAATTTCTGCCTAGTGTAGACTTTGCTTGGGCATATTCATTCTTATGCTTGACTCCCCCCCCCCCCCCCAAAAAAAAAAAACGAGAAGCAAAAATGAATTATTTTGCATTGTGTTTGATATGTCAAAAAACCTCATCTCGTTCAGATGCCAAAAACAAGTATTTTCAACTCAAAGCTTGATGTTATTTTCACCAAAAAAATAAAACTGGGTGTTTTGAAAGGGTGTAATGAGTTTAGCTTGAAGCATGGTATACATGAAACACGTGTGTAGAAATGGACAGTAAGTGTTATGATCTAAGAAATCCATAAATCCCTAAATCTATAAATAAGTAAACAAATAAATAAAGGCTTTCTTTACTTTTTTTTTTACCAGGGGCATTAATTAATTAATTGATTGATCCAATGGAATTTCCACTTTTAATTAGCCCTGGTGTTTTTTTCTAAGCAATTAATTTTCCCAATGTTTTAACTAATGATTTTCCTTATTTGAAGAGCTTGAGGTGGACTCTCCAAAGAGCCTTGAAAATGGAGAAAGTGGAAGGATGATTGCTCCACAGGAGGCCTGCAATAGAATTGCCGATGTTGTGCAGGAGGCTATAAGAAAAATGGAATTGGTAGCTGATGAGAAGATGAAAATGTTCAAGAAGGCTCGCTTGGCTCTTGAGACTTGTGATCGAGAATTAGCTGATAAGGGGAGGGAAGCAAGAGAACTGAAGATGGACAGGCAAAAAATGAAATTACAGATAGAAGAACTGGAGAGAATTGTGAGGCTCAAAACTGCAGAGGCTGACATGTTCCAGCTTAAGGCTAATGAGGCGAAACGGGAGGCTGAGAGGCTTCAGAGAGTTGCTCTTGCCAAATCGGATAAATCAGAGGAAGAATATACTAGCAACTACCTGAAACAACGATTAAGTGAGGCTGAAGCTGAGAAGCAATATCTCTACGAGAAGATCAAATTGCAGGAGAGTTCTCGTGCTTCGCAGAGTAGTGGTGGTGACCCATCTCAGATTCTGATGTATTCCAAAATCCATGATCTGCTCTCCCAAGGCAGGTAGTCAGCCTAATGAGCATCAGCCAGTCCGAACAAATCCAAAAGTAATTGTTCTGTGCATGTTTTAATATTTGCCATATTGAAGGAACATCTCCTGTTGAATCATTAATCAAGAGTCAATGAAGCCATTGAATTTTAAGACATATCTTTCTTTGTATAGGAAGAGATCTCAGTAAATGTTTAAAGCAGACTTAGTTTAGGCTTGTTCTTATGGTCCAGTATAATATAATACTTCCTCGGCAAAGTGGGTCTTGTGTTTAGGACTGGAGGGAGTAATATATAGTCTTGCTTTTTGTAGCAATAGTAGTTTGTTTTACAGTGTTGTGTGATTATCTGTGCTAGAGTTATAGTTCTGACATTATGGTAAATACTATGATGAGGTAGTTTTATTCCTTGTACTTGGTCGGATCAATGGGCTTAAGGCCAGATACATTGTCACTGCAGTGACCTCTATATAGCTCCCTTACTCAGTCCTTCAATTTTATTTATTTTTCCTTCTAGTCTTCTAGGATGGGGTCTTTCCTTTAACTCATATACCTAATGTCAGTACTCTCGTTGAGGAGCTGATAGTCACACATCTGCTCTCAAACTGTGATGCATTGTTAGGAGTATACATTGCCAAGAATTTAGAAGGAGAAGCGTTTTCCTTTCATATTTACATGGGTTTCCACAGGAAGTACTATTCGCTAGTAGAAAGAATTGGTTAAGACCTTTCAAGAACGGTTTGGACCCGCTGAATTCCAGAATCCGGGCGTCTTTCTCTGCGATGCAGACAAACAAGAGAAGTGTTAAAGAATACCGGAAAGAATTTATACGAAGATGATCTCGTGCACAAGGATGGCCTGAGCATGGTCTATTATTGCTTTTCATGAATAGGCTGAAAAATGAATTAAAGGCGGATGTTAAAATCAAGAAACTAAGAACAGTTTACAAAGCCGCGGGTTTAGCACTGGAATTATGTATTGGGATGTAAATAGGTTAGGTCCCTAACAAGGGTCTATAGTCTAACCTACATAAAGTTTGGCCTAATCTATTTAATAAGTAGGTGAGGCTCAATCTATAACTTTTCATTAATGAGCTGAAAATTGAATTAAAGGCGCATGTTAAAATCAAGAAACGGTTTACAAAGCCGCGAACTGGAATTATGTACATGGTTGGAAATAGATTAGGCCCCTCTAACAGGACAGCCTGGCTTACATAAAGCCTTACCTAACCTATTTAATAAGTATGTCAAGTTTAAGTTAAGGCCTATTGTCAGGTCTTTTTAGATAAATAGATCATATCTTTTTTTCATAAATGCATAGCTTATAGGTCTATAGGTTTAGCCTATTTAACATTTTTAATTTATATAATTATATAAGTATATATTATATCATCTAAATAATTTTATAATTTATTTATAAATTTACCAACTTAACCATAATCCTAAGTTTTTTTTTGGCTTCTAAGTTTCATATTGTCATTACACTAAACCCTTGATTTTGCATAAAAAAATTCACTCATACCTTTATTATCTTCAATCGCTATCTTCAGTCGCTCAGGTGACAACACTAACTTATTTTCTCTCCTCTAATTTTTATTGTCCATTATAGCAAAATTATAATCTTAGTAGGGGGAGTTTGTCTTAATTTATATGAGAAAAGTAAACGAGGCAATATATAGTTTTATATGTTTCTTGTTATACTTGGTCAATTGTAGAAAATATATCTCATTAGTCAATAAATAATTAGTTTTTATTATTTATATTTTCTTGGACAATTGTTATCCCCATATATTCTTTTCTTTTCATTACTCCGCCATTGTATTATGATGAGAATGAATGTTAATATTTTAAAACATAATGTTGGATTATACATAAGCATTAAGGTTTAAGGGTTATATATAAATTTGAAGGCATAGTCATTAAAGGCTATTTAAAAGTTTAAATTTTAAGTAGGCTTTTAAACAGGCTTCATGCTTTATAAGGCCTTTTGAAAGTACAAGCTCAAGTATAAAACAAAGCCTACATACAAGCTTAGGCCCCAAACTCAAGCTTTAAATATCTGTTGCAAGCCCAGACCTATTTAAATAAAGCCTTGCGAGGCCAGGCCTATTTCCATCCCTAATTATGTATTAGAGGGTGATTTATTATTTACAGCAATTTATAGGTATGTTTGAATTAATGGTGGGAAAAGTCACTTACATGTATAAGTTAGGTTATATATAAGTTAGATTGTGTAACGTGATTTATATTTGGATTGACAGTAATATAAGTTATTTATAAGTTACTTATTTAAAAGTGAAATTTGTTTGGTTGATAAGTTGAAAAATAACTTTTAATAGGAAATAACTAAAAATGTCATGAATCATATCATATGTTGTGATTTATTATATTATATATTAGTTCATATAGTCAAACAAAGTAGTTTAAAGAAAAATGATAAATTTAATACTTTAAAGTAATATAATTAGTTTTCTTAGGATACTCCAAAAAAGTCAATTGTATTTTATAATTAAGACCGAAAGGATTATATATTACATGTAAATATATTATGATATTTATATTACACTTGTTCCTAATTATAAGACCCAATTAATTTTTTTAGAAGTTAATGAACTAAAACAAGTTATTTAATCATAGAGGTGGTAATATGGGCTGGACCGCTACATGATGGGCCTATATGAGTTCGAGCAAAAAAAACTCGCATCTTTATTAGTTGACATTTGGCCAATTTAACCCATGACCTTTGAGTTGGTGGGTTCCAATTTGTTTTTGTTTTTGTTTTTCCATTTCTTAAACTTTTTTTAAGAACAATATATTAAATTTTTTTCCTACAAACCTAAAGTCCTAAACCGTAAAAACAATTAAAATGCATCATTAAATCATAAAATGATTACAAATCATTAAAATATCAAATTTAAAGTTTCAAAGTTTAAAAATAAAACATTGCAAAATATAAATTAAGCAAAGTTTTAACGTTCAAATATTACAAAATACAAATTGAGCATGCATAATAAAACAAAGTGAAAAGTAATATTATCATAAATTTAGGGCTTTTACTCTTTTTAACCTTTAGCCTTGACTCTTTTGACATTTGTATGTTCATTAAAAAAGACAAAATAGGCCAACTCGTGAACCCATCAGGCTAACACAACGTGAGTTAGACCCGTATGGGTTCAAGCCTAAAAGACCTGCGTAGATTAATCCCATTTTTTCCAGACTCAACCCAGCTCATTTTTTTGGTTGAAGGTTTCAGCTCATAGTTAAAACTTATACTACCAACTTTACTTAATCATATAATATATTATATTTTATTATATTATATATTAATTCATAAGTTAAACAAAATATTTTAATATTTTAAAATAATATAATTATGTTTCTTAGGATTATATAAAAAGTTAACTAAATCTTATAATTAAGATTAGATGGAGTAAGTTATAACATAATAATAAAAAAAAGATTCAAAAAAAAAAAAGCATGAGAAATCTTCAGTCCATTCTCACCCACCACAATCGGACCAATAAGCTTTAAATCGGTGCTTCTCTAATAAATTGCTTTTTCCTTATAAGTTATGTCCCCCCAATTGTGGCCCCAAACATGGGAAATTTGGGTCTATTATGAAACGGAAGTTTTGGGCCTCAAAACTGACGTTTTAATCCTAAAACAGAGCTCCAAGTTTTAGCTCCAAACACACATTATGTTAGTTAGGTGTTTGTCCTTATCTCATCTTAAGTTAGTTACGAAGTTGTAAGTCTACATAAGACTGATGTAACAGTTAATATGCATCATGAAAGTATTATTCAGAAACCTTGTTTGGATTATAGTTTCCGCTGTAATATGTTATTCATATTTTGATTCTCAAGCTCTATCATCGTGTACAAGCAAATAGCGTGTGTGTGTGTGTGTGATATTTGCCCTTTTATTGAAAAGGTACGCGAGAACCGTATCCGAAAACAAAAAAACGTTATCCTTTGTTCATCAGACTCTGATTCCTGCTAGCGTAAAGGTTTAGTAAAAATCAATGGCAGCTCTAGGCAACTAATTAATTTTCCAATTTATTGGCTTCCCTTGCAAATAATGATGTTTCTAAATTGTCCCCCCCTCCTTTTCTTGAGCTTATGCTATTCCCAGCTGCAGAATCTTCTTCTTTTTTTTTTTTTAATTAAAGGGGGGATGTACTAACCACTGAGATTACGAGCAGGGTCAAATCCACGACTTCCCAGTTTCCACTTAGAGGGAACTCTGTTTTTTTAGACTATAGGACTCTGTTTTTCCTTTGTTCTTCTATTGCAGAAATTCAAAATTTTTGTTTGCAACATCTAGTTTTTGGTCTTTGTTTTTATACTGATGAAAAGGTGGGGATTTTCCTACTTAGAAGAATGAATTTTCTTGTTTTAACGGTTCAAGGAACATCAGATTTAAGGTTTATAGTTCCTTATTCAAAAACATTCACATAATGCAGGGCAAGAGATTTCTGAAACAGAGTAGTATTCCAGTGACATTGAGAAGAACATAACTTCACCTCTCTCTGTGATCCTGTTTAGGGTTTTAACTCTAGACAATGTCACGATTGAAAGTGAAAGAGCTGGCTTGACAACGGAGAATATTCAAAAAGTGAAAGAACTATATCTGGAAAACCTGTATGAGAAGACACCCACATAAGGATTCTGTTGTCGCAATTGGAGGGCTTGCTTCCATGAAGTTTTGATTTTGGATACAGTAAGGCAAGAACCTGATAGATTCAGATGCCCAACACGCTTCAATTTTGTCATCCGTATACGTGAAATATTCAAGACAATTGGTGCATTGCCCGGAATATAAGCAACTTGTTATTTATTTATATTGATATCATCATAAGTTGAAAAAATTCTTCTACATTTTTTAACAGGTAGGTGGGTCTTTCCTTGGTGGGTGAATAACAAAGAAGGTGAAGTGCTTCATGAGTCTCTTTTAGAGGCTATTTGCTGAGAGCTGAGAGTGTTTGGCAGTGGCAGCTATAAAAAATAAGCAATTTATGGGTGTTGACTGTATGGTAAATACTTATAACCGACTAATAAAAATAAGTTAGGAAAAATGACTTATAAAAATAAATCATTTTTTCTATATTCAATAAATCATTTATAGTAAATTACTTAAAAAAATAAGTTACTTATATCACCGCTCATCCAATCGGTCTTTTAATTTATTAGACTTCTCATACATATTTTTTTAATTAAAAAAAACACTTATTTTACTTCTTGAATGATCTTAGCATCTGAATACTGTTTAGGGGATACTTTTGCATTTTGGGATGTTACTATCATTTAATAGTAAATCTCTTTGATTCTGAACTAAGATGTCTGTATTTACCTTTTGCCAAGGAGATCAATGTAGAATTGCAGAATTCACTAGATACCTTTCTAACTCAACTTTTGGCTTTTATCCCAAGTGCTTTATTACGCTAATCCAAATATTTGACCTAGCTGAATTCTAAGAAATCTATTACTACCTCCTGTCTTTAAGTATACAACCGATTTAGAAAAATATCTTAATCCTAAATATAATTTTTTTTTATATTTATCAATTTTTTATAACTTACCCCTATTGATGCTAATCAACCGTAATCAAGAAAGAGAGAAAATGAGTAAATTAAGAAATATGACTAGAATATTTTAAAAAATACATGTTATATTAACCAATTAAGCTAATTTCCTTAATCTAATAAAATTAGGTAAATATATCTTTAATATTAAAGATATATTTACCTAACTATTTGAGAGATCCCAAATACATGTTGTATTTGCTGTGTAATCCCAAATACCCCTTGTTTGTGCAGGATTTAATCCAAGCAAATAAGAGAAGGATCGCCAACAACATAAACTGAAAGTAAAAACGGATAAAAAATATGTAACTAGACAAGAGAATTTTATTGGCTCTAAAAGTGTTAACTGAAGATATAAGAATGTAGTCTTACTGATCTAAGCTGGTGAGATTGCTGGAGAACAATATAAGTGAGTTTAGAGTAAGTAAGAGTCTGCTTGACTTTGATCATTTCTCATATGCTTTTCGCCTATTATATAGTCTCTTCCTTGATCTAGTCATTGTTGGATTTTAGGAGTGGTTGGATCCTATTTTTATGGGAGACGTTGCTACTTTTGAGGGCTTGAGGTGATCTACATAGTCTAGAGCTTCGTTGACCAATTCCTACACATGATTCCTTCCCTATGAATGAGTGCATGTGCTCAACTTTTTCAAGATAGGCAGTTTACTTAGTCTTATCGAGCAAGACTATCTACGCCTTGAGATATATAGGGTTTGGTGATCACAAGGATACCAAGTCAAGTTGATAATCCGAATTTGTTTGACTGATTAGGCTAGTGCAGGATTGGGCAAGTGCGGGATTGGGCTACTTCCAAGTGATTGGGCTAGTACCGCTACTAAGAAAGGGACCTACACCCCTAAAATGGCAAATCTACTTAGGGGTTGAGGGGATTGCATATATAAACAAAGTATTCTCATTTAGATAATACTCCATACGTTGATTTGCACTTGTATGACTTCACATGATGCACTAAGTGGATTAAATTTCACACTTCATTAACAGATCCAATTTTCCCACCTATCCTTGGATAAGCAGAATGAGCTCTTCCCATATTTATTTTTTAAAAAAGTGATATTCTTACATAAAAAAATTAGTTTTTGACAAAATGATGGTTAAGAGATTATCTTTATTTTAAATTATCTATTCATTCATATAATTTTTTTAAAAAAATATTAAATCTAAACTGCCTAGATTAAGAAGAGCTCTCCACCTATCTAAAGACAGGCATGGAAACCGAATCCCTTCATTAATCTATACACTCAACTAATGATTTGCTACTGTCTTTTATTATTAATTGAAAGACTTATAAACAACTAATGTAAGCAATAATCCAATTGAAACCATGAGTCCAGTCAAGAGAGCAAACAACGTTGCACAATCAAGCCGAAAGTACCAAAATGAACCTAGTAAGAAATAACCATCTAGTGTAAACATTGACCATAATGCTTTTTTGTAATTATAGTTAAAGCCTACACTTTATCTCGTTTATAGAGCTGATAATTCAAGTCAAACTCAACAAGTCAGTTTGATCAAGTCCGAAACGTGCGAGGATTAAATTTTGGAAAATCTTACTTTTCTTAATAATTAGCTATTTTAGGTTAGCCGAATACTAAACATTTTATCACTTTTAGATGGAAGAAAAGGTAAAATAAAAGAAATATAGAGAAGATATGGAATATTTTATCTTATTTGAGTAAAGGAAAAAACTGAAGAAAAATAAAACAAGTGAGAAAATATCCACATTTCCCCCTCAATTTTCTCCATTGTATGGAAAACCGGACCGGGCCGGTCGGTTCAGACTGGAAACCGATGAACCGGTCTGATAACCGGTCCAGTTTGATGTGTTTTGTAGGGGTGAACCGAACTGGTTCACACTAAACCGGTTCACCTTTTTTTAAAAAAAATTAATTTTTCTTATAATTTCATATTAATAAGTCTAGAATCTTAACTTTCTTACCGATTTAGCCCTGATTTAGTTATCCGGTCTAGCTCACTGACCTTTAACTGAATATCTTAACTGGTTTAGTTGTCAGTTCGAGTTTTATTACCTTGGTTTTCTCTCAGAAGTAAAATCCATATATGTGGAGGGATTTTAAAAACTCTTCTCATATTTATTACATCACAAAATTAATTAAAATAAGAAAAACTGAACTCCCCCCTAATCTTCTTAACCATAATCAATTCATCATCTTTTTTAACGTGTGAAGGACTTCGCATCCCTACTCTACGTATGCATCAATCATCGGCCAAAGAAAAACGGTCGGAATTGAGAGAAATATATTTAAAAATTATCAAATTTGTTCAATTAAAAAAAATTATCCCATTTGATTATTAAATAAAAAAATATTTTCACCATTTTATTTGATTTTAAAACAGAAAACATGGGAAATTTTTTTTTTCCAAATAATTTAATGTTAATATAAATTTCATCTTCAATTCATTTTTTTAAAAAAAGAAAATATCATTTAAACTTCAAATCTCAAATTAGTTTTATTACTTACAAGAATATACATATTAATTACAAGAGTATTACAAATTAACAATTGACAACTCATTAATAAAAAATCACAATTCATGATTTTGATATTCAAGTTGTATTTTTTCTATCTTCTGGTGCATAGTACAATCAAAAGAAATCCAATTTACCAAATAATTTAGTCTAACGACAACATAATTCCGGTAAAGGTCAAAAGTGCCAAAGGAATTATTATCGCAGGTCTCTGGGAAGTTATAAGCATCTGTATCTTAAAATTAAAAGAAAATGACATTTAAATACTATTTAAAGTTGTAAAATTTAAATTGATTTGTTAACATTTTAAAAAGACGTTAAGATACTATGGACTAAATTGAATTTTTTAATTTTTTTGAAGTGAAAAGTGATCCGGAAAGTAACAAATTCCATTAATATTATTGCAAATTTTATTAATCAACTTGTGAAAAATATTATTTCTCCTTTGTTTTTCAAGTTAGTTAATGTGAAAAGTGATTCACAAACTAACAAATTCTATTACTATTATTGTAAATCTTATTATTCAACTTGCGAAAATCCCCTCTCTCTCCTTTGTCACGAGCACATTCATTTTTCCTCTGTTACTATGCGTCAATCAGTGTTAGTATAAGGTGAACAGTGATGTCAGAGATAGAGAAAAACAGAGATAAGAAAATTATAGTGAAATCCATTACTCTTATAGCGAAATCTTACTACTGTTCACATTAAAAAATTTAAAAACCCAATTTAATCCATGTTTTTTTGAAATGTTAAAATATCAATTTGAATTTTACAAATTCACATGCTAAGTGAAATTTTCCCTAAAATAAATTTTGGACAAAACTTTTTTTTAAAAATGCCTACATTGTAAAATCGTAAATAGAACACGACCTTATTTAAATGCTTTCACTTGTCTACCCATTTGCCGTTTTATTTTTTTGTCTTTTCTTCGTGACCGTCTAATTGACTCAAGATTTTTTCTCTTCTCTTCATTTACTCTTATTTGTTGCAACTTGTCTCCCCACCCCAGACGAATCATCAAAGCTTAGCTTTCCCTAATTGCTAAATTCCCTTGCCCTAATCGAATTCGATCCTCTCAAAGACTCCCGACTCAGTCTCAGAAATCAGATTCAAAGTTCACGGCATCGCGATCCAGTCAAGCACGCAGTTTCCTTCTCTTTCTTTATCTTCTTCCCTTTCCAGCTGCTCTCACCTCTCGTGCTCGTCGTTCCTCCATCATTCAGATTCCGAGTCGACGTTCTGAGGTGCCATTTCCAGGTGCGTTTCCTTCTCATATAACTTTCCTTATTCCTTTGAAAATAAACTCGGTGTTTTCTGCTTCTTGCTCTTGCCATCCTCTGTGCACACAGGGATTTTTTTTAAATGAAATGATTTAAATTGTCTATTTCACTTATTTGTTGGAATTACTCATCTATTGGTAAATTTTAGCATTAAATTCAGCTTTTATGAATTAACTGAGAATGGCTACAGCGAAGGTATTCTAATGAAGTATGGTGATTAATAATATTGCATATAATCAGAGTCACTGACAAAGTAAAACTTTTGATGGGTGTGTCATCTGGCTCCAACGTCAACCAGAAATCTTCTAAAATGCTACCTCCACGCCAGCAATCTCGTGTTGGAGGGCTGCAAACTTCACTGTCCCTAGTTTCTTCTGATCCTCGCCTCTCTCCTGATGAACCCAGATCAAACTCTGACAATATTCGAGAATCTCCTACTGAAAGTGCCAGTTCACGAGAAACTTGGCCCACTGCCGAAGCTGCTGCAGGAAAGAAGATGGATAACGGGAGGGCTGAGAATGATTTCCCTGAACAGTCTGTCATCCGTCGTGTTTCCAGTGCTGACAAAATCACTCTTCAGGACATAGGAAGAGAAAGGGTTGACATGATCTCTGAAAAGATGCACCATCTACCTCAAGAGTTTTTAGAAGAGCTGAAGAACAGTCTTCGAGTGATCCTTGAGGGAGGGAATGGTTCACAGCACAGGGAGGAATTCTTCACTTTGCAGAGGCTTGTTCATAGTAGAACTGATTTAACAGCCAAGACATTGATCAGGGCACACCGTGTGCAGCTTGAAATCCTTGTTGCTATTAACACTGGAATCCAGGCATTTTTGCATCCCAGCATCAGTCTCTCACAAGCTTCCCTCATTGAGATCTTTGTGTACAAGAGATGCAGAAATATAGCCTGTCAAAACCCAATTCCTGCTGATGACTGTACCTGTGAAATATGCACGGGCAGAAATGGTTTCTGCAATCTCTGCATGTGTGTGATCTGCAACAAGTTCGACTTTGAAGTAAATACGTGCCGTTGGATTGGGTGTGATTTATGCTCTCATTGGACTCATACAGACTGTGCCATCCGTGATCAACTTATTTGCATGGGCCCTTCTGCTAAGAGTGGTGTAGGACCAAGTGAAATGGTTTTCAGGTGCCACGCATGCAAGAGGACTTCAGAGCTGTTGGGCTGGGTTAAAGATGTTTTTCAGCATTGTGCCCCATCTTGGGATGGTGAGGCTTTAATGAGGGAACTTGATTTTGTGAGTAGGATCTTTCATGGTGGTAAAGATCCCAGAGGGAGGAAACTATTCTGGAAGTGTGATGAGCTAAGGGAGAAAATGAAAAGTGGAAGAATGGAACCAAATGCTGCCTGCAGTGCAATATTGATGTTTTTCCAAGGTAAGAATGATTCCTTTATTCTTTGGACGTTGGCTCTTCCAATTTCTGCCTCTACATAGACTTTGCTTGGGTCTATACCTAGTAAAAGAACAAGTTTTTATGCTAGAAACAACCCCCCCAAACCAAAAAAAAAAAAAAAAACACAAAACAACAAAAACAACACAAAACGCAACAAAAACACTTCTCTGTACTGTGCTTGAAAATGTCAAAAAAGCATGATCGTTTTGATACCAAAAGCAAGTGTTTACAGTGCATAAAAGCTTGATGATATGAAAGTGTGTAATGATTTTAGGTAGAAGCTTGATATACATGAAACATGTAGGTAGAATTGGACAGTAAGAGATATGATCTAACAAATCTTTAAATAAGTAAACAAATAAATAAAGGCATTAATTATTATTATTATTTGACCAGGAGCATTCATTAATAAATTAATATATTGATATTTTGCCTTTTAATTTGGCCTTGGGGCTTTTTGTTAGCATTACTTAACCCCATGTTGTAACCAATGATTTTCCTCAATGAAGAGCTTGAGGTGGACTCTCCGAAGAGCCTTGAAAATGGAGAAAGTGGAAGGATGATTGCTCCACAGGAGGCATGCAATAGAATTGCTGATGTAGTGCAGGAGGCTATAAGAAAAATGGAATTGGTAGCTGACGAGAAGATGAAAATGTTCAAGAAGGCTCGCTTGGCTCTTGAAGCGTGTGATAAAGAATTAGCAGATAAGGCGAGGGAAGCAGCAGAACTGAAGATGGATAGGCAAAAAAAGAAATTACAGATAGAAGAACTGGAGAGAATTGTGAGGCTCAAAACTGCAGAGGCTGACATGTTCCAGCTTAAAGCTAATGAGGCGAAACGAGAGTCTGAGAGGCTTCAGAGAATTGCTCTTGCCAAATCGGATAAGTCTGAGGAAGAATATACTAGCAACTACCTGAAACAACGATTAAGTGAGGCTGAAGCTGAGAAGCAATATCTCTACGAGAAGATCAAATTGCAGGAGAGTTCTCGTGCTTCGCAGAGTAGTGGTGGTGACGCATCTCAGATTCTGATGTATTCCAAAATCCATGATCTTCTCTCCCAAGGCAGATAGTCAGCCTAAAGAGCATCAGCCATTCCAAGCAAATCCATGCGTAATTGTTCTGTGTATGTTGTAATATGTTCCTGTATTAAAGAAGTGTCTTACGTTGAACCATTAATCAAACCCCGTTGCAATTCAAGACAGTCATGTCTTGCTTCGTATAGAGATCTTAGTATGTGGTTATAGTTGTTTGGATTTGGGCTTGTTCTTATGGTCCATTATAATGTTTGGACTTGCTTTTGTAGCAATAGTAGTTTCTTCCTATGGTCCATTATCTGTGTGAATTCTATATTTTTGACTTTTGACATTGTGCTAAACTGAGTGTAAGCTTCATCAATGTTAAATATCAGTTACCTTTTTTCCCAAAAAAAAAAAAAAAATATATATATATATATATAGTGACCTTTATGTAGGTCCTTTTCTCAGTCGTTCAATTTTGTCTCCTCTGATTCATCTGCCTTGTTTGGAATGATGTTTGGAGTTTTAAAAAGTGTCCCCTCTCATCCTTTTTATAAGATAGGATTCTTGTGTATGCCTAATTCCTTATAAAATAGGACTAATGGGTGCTTGATAAGTTTTTTTTTTTTTGGTATACTTTCCATTTCACCCTCACTTAATTAAAAGGTGACTCATACCACTATATATATATATATATATATATTTAATTGTTATCTTTGACTAAAGCATTCAATATGATGTATTCTCTCTTTTCCACATAATGAAGGTGTTTTTTGAAAACAAAATTCACTTTTACATACTTCTTGTACCTAACTAATTTTAAATATTTCT
>JBAGKO010000012.1:4348860-4362292 GCA_037177275.1 Acacia concinna
CCCTCTGATTCAGCAAGGCAAATGTTACAACCTGAACCAACAATCACTGATGACGCAGATAAAACTCAAGGTAAGCACAGCCCTTTCTTTTTGTTTTGGATATGTCAAACAGTGAATCAAGTTCAACAACCTGAACCAGGAATACATGCATTAAAGGCGATTACTCTTAAGAACAGTAATCTCATCACACTTCATGCATTATGGTCCTCGTTTTCTTATTGTTTTTCCAACAGAGATAGCTGAAGATGCACCAGGAACTAAGGTTCCAGCCCCTGATCAGGTTCCCTCTGATTCAGCAAGG
Organism: Acacia concinna; assembly: GCA_037177275.1. Taxonomy (NCBI): domain Eukaryota; kingdom Viridiplantae; phylum Streptophyta; class Magnoliopsida; order Fabales; family Fabaceae; genus Acacia; species Acacia concinna. The sequence continues at coordinate 4,349,162 of JBAGKO010000012.1, forward strand.
CAAATGTTACAACCTGAACCAACAATCACTGATGACGCAGATAAAACTCAAGGTAAGCATAGCCCTTTCTTTTTGTTTTGGATATGTCAAACAGTGAATCAAGTTCAACAAAAAACATATTACTGAGTACAATATAATACATGCAAATGCAATAACTTGATGGAGTTTGAATCCCTTGATCTAAAGAGGGAGGATGAAGTAAAGAGAAAACGGAGAAGAGAAGGTTTCATCTTTGTGTACGTGTTCCCCTCATGTCAAACTACAAAAACTTATCATAGCCATTATATGTGCTTGTGCTATATGCCTCCAAAGGTTTTTTAATTGAATGTGATGTGTGAGAATAATTATAGCTTAAGAAATCAAAAGCAAACATTTTCTTTTTCTCCCCCCAACTTCTACTCTCTTGAGCGTTGTCCCAACTATATACAACACAATCAAGAGTCTTTCATCAGTCATAGACTATTTTTCACATGATCTGCATATTTGGGATGTAATCTCTAAAATAGCATCAAACTGCCAGATCCACCAGATCGAACTATTGAAATCCCAGAAGATGAACCAGGCCCAGATGCATCTAGAGCCAAACCTTCACGTTGGGGAGTTTTGGCTAGTGCTTCAGCTTTTGCTACACCAAGAAAACCTCAAGTAGGTATTTCAGAAATGCCTGCTGGACGGCAAAAACCAGGTCAAGATGATATGCATGATAAAGCAAGCACAGGTATGAATAATAACATTGTTGGCATCATGATATATTTGAAAACACTTCAAGATTCCATGTTCATGATAATAAATCTTAATTTAACTAGATGAATAGTAATCCTTCTTTAGTATATCTAATGGAAAGTTGGTGGTATGAGATACCAAGTTTCACTTGAATAGAATGACATGCCTAATAGGGTATTTAAGTGGGTTGGTTTCTTCCACCTCAACTGCTAGCTTTTTGGGTAAGGTTTCCCATCCCACTTAGGTATCCATCCTAGTCCTTGAGACCTTAGCATCTTCATCTAGTTAAAATGGTTCTTTAAGTAAACTAGATTGTGGGGCTCATGCTTCAAATAGAGTCTAAGGGAGCCACATTATTATGGCTTATACATAGTCCAGCTTTCTACACAATTTATATGAAATATATAGAGACATATGTAGGAAGGGCTTCACTGTTGTTTCTAGCGGATGCTTCTTTTAACCATCTATCAGTACTCAATGATTTTGACATTCTTTACATCCTGAAATCATGTCTTATGTTTATTATTTTACATCTTAGAAATTATGGTAATGTGATATATTGTAATGAAATGATGATGTGTATTAGCCGCAGGAAGTACGATATCAGCTCCTACAACCCCAGGAGTTGCAGTTCAAGAACCAGGAAGCAGCAAGACATGGGACATTCTGAAAAGCATTGTGTACGGTGGTCTGATTGAATCTATAGCAAGCCTTGGCATCGTGACATCTTCAGCAAGTGCAGATGCCACAACATGTAAGACTTCAAAATCTTGATTCAGTTCTTCAACCTTTATTATTTCTTTGTTCTTCCTTTATTTTGCTTCTGAAATCACTTTTAATTAGACTGTTGGATTCATATTCTTTTTGGAATAATTTCATACCTCGAAAAGGGTGCCAAAAGGTATGCACTTTGATTTTTACTGTGCTGTTGTCGTAATATTTTTTGCCTTCAAATAAGTCATGAAATTTGTTCACCAAATACTTACTGTATCAGCATGCATATTACTAAAAGGAATTAATGCATATCGTCATTAAGCCTGCAATGTTACTTAGATGGCATGGTCAAAAAAATTGGTAGAGGCTTTAAAGAACATATAACAAAGGAACATGAATTATTAGAGTTATATTTGCATATTACTTTGATGTAATGATATTCTAATAACCACCAAATTGGATTGGCAGTGAGCATTCTGGCTCTATCTCTTGCAAACCTGGTTGGAGGACTTTTCGTCCTTGTTCATCATGTGAGTTTTGATTTTTATAACACACATTTACTTTGAAGACAGCTATTTTCATCAATATCACTTAATCAATCTGTCAATATTTACTATAAAAAAAGGAAAAATTAATCTTTAAATCCCTATAATATTGACTTGGTAATAACGTAGTCTTTATGGTTTTGATTTAGTTGAAATTCGGTCCCTAAACTTTAACTCAGTGCAACTCGGTCTCTACAGTTTTAACCATTTAAATTCCTAAGTTTCATGAAATATATAATTATATTTTTTAAAATATTGGGACTTATACTTTAAAAGGTGTAAATATACCCGTAAGTTTTTCCTAGGGAGCAATGTTACCCTAAAAGATTTTTTTAGGTTTAATGTTGCCCTGAAAGCTTCAAATTGTAGTAATGTTGCACAAAACCATTAAAACGTTAGTAGTTAACGTCAAATTGTTAACAACCAATGTTAATTTCTAACAATATAGGGCAACATTGTTACAATTTGAAAATTCTATTGTGACACTAAATATGAAAAAACTTCCTAAGCAACAATTGTTCCTCAGTGAAACTTTTGGGGCAAATTTGCATATTAACCTAAGATTTAAACTATTGGGATTAAATTGCATAGAGTCAAAGTTTTTGAGATTGATCTACAACTAGGCAAAATGATTGGGACTGAGTTGGAACGGTTTTAAATTTAGGGACTAATATGCATCCAAAGTCAACTTTAAGTACAAAGAGATTACTTTTCCTATGAAATATAAAGCCATCATGGTATTTCAGTTCACACATTTCATGTACTGCACAAAAAATGCTTGCTGCCATTGAAACTTACACACAGATTTACAGATCTGGGACCTGAAATCTGAGGAACAAAATACAAACGAAGTCGTGGACCGATACTATCTTTCCCTAGGGAAGAGGGAGAATTTCTATCTTCATGTGTGCATAGCCATATTAGCATTCATCATATTTGGGTTAGTGCCTCCACTAGTGTATGGCTTGACCTTCTATGGAACAAATGATAAGAATCTGACGCTCGTGGCAGTTGCAGGAGCTTCTATTATATGCATAACTCTCCTGTCCATTGCAAAAGTTTACATCACGAGGCCAAATAGATTTCGTACTTATCTCAAAACAGTGATTTACTTTCTTAGCACTGGTGCTTTAACCGCTGTAATTGCTTACTTGGTTGGTGTTCTTATCAGGAAACTTTTGGAGAAGCTTGGATTTAGTTCTGAAACCTCATTAGGTTATAACTTGATGCTTCCTCAGATGAGTGTAATTGAGAAGCCTAAATTTGGTTCCTACTGATGAAAGTATGAATGCTTCATAGAATGGAGATAGATTATTGTAACTTGAGGCAACGAGGGAGCTTAGGTTTTTAGTTAGGAATTTAATTCTATTAGGCTAAGATTTAAGTTTGTAGTAGTTAGATTACGTTTTGCCTTTTTTTTTTTCAAAAAAAATTCATTTAGCGAATTAGGAATTTAGTATTGTTTGTTACTCTTTGATTTTTATTGAATATTGAGCCTTGAGCCTTGAGAATTTTTTTTGCGCCTTCTCTTTCATTTTCTGTTGATGCATCAAATTGGTACTACTTTGACAAAAACAAATATCTTTCTTGTGGACAATTGTGCTGGCTTCTCATGTTGAAATCAGATTACATGAATTATGTGTGTATTGTGATTTGTGAGGGATGTATCTACAAGCCTTTGAAGTATAAGAACCTATTTAAAAATTGAATGAAATATAAGAAGAGAGTAATATTTTTTTTTTTGGGAAAATGGTATTCAGCATCCAAGGACCACAAAGAATTATAAAAAAGTCTTATGGCACATTCTACTATAAAAAAAAGTCTCTAGGTACTTTTATGATATTAAATCTGAATGTAAAATGATTTTACCCATTGATGAAAAAAGAAAAAGAGGAGACAAATGAGTTTCCTTTGGTTATAAGTAATTAAAATAGGTACATATGCTTGTCAAAATAAACATATACATTTATCAATGTATAGATTATGGAAAAAAGGCACATATGCTGTTAAAAAATAGGTACATCAACTTGTCAACTTGTAAGCACATCAATTTATTAAAATATACACGTTAACTTGTGAAAATAGGCATATAAATTTATTAGTGTATAAGTTGTCAAAATAGCCATATAAATTTGTCAAAATCAACATATGAACTTGTTACAATAGGCACATAAAGTTGTCAATGCATCGCTTGTCAAAAAAGTTATATTCACCGGTCAATATAGGCACATAAACTTGTCAATACATGATTTTTTTTGGCCATGTACTTGTTAATACACTTGTCGAAATTGACACATTAACTTATCAAAATAAGTAATAGAATTTCCCTTATCAATTACTAATGGACAAGAAGGTTATTTCACAATTAAATTTAATATCAATAGAGTCATTAGGAATTTCATTGACTGGGGAATGTGCTATGAGACTTTTTTGTAATTCTTTGCAGTCTTTGAGACCTGAATGCCATTTTCCCTAATTTTTTTTATATACTTACTTTTGCCTATGGGCAAAGGAATCAATTTTGATTATAGATATATCAAAATTTTGAAAAAAAAATAGGAAAAATGACAAATAAATATAATTTGAACTTTAAAATCTCAAATCATTTATGTTATCTACAAAAATTTAGATTAACTAAACTTGTACAACAATTAATAACTTAATTTCATAAGAAATCATTTATTTAAGATTTTAAAATTAAAATGGTATTTTCTTGTCGTTCTCCAAAAAAAAATTTACTACTATAAATCATAAAATATTAATTTTTCCCAAAATAAGAAACAAAACTAATCAAATCAATTTTGATTGGTTAAAGCATTTTTCTATCAAATTAAACAGATTTTTGTCTATTTGCCCTTTTTTGTATAGAAATCAATTAATGGAATCAGAAATTTTGATTTTTGAAAACTATACTTTTCACATGGTTGATTGGCAAATAAAGGAAGATTAGGAAAAGGGAAAAAATAAAGGGAAAATTGTGTTTAGGTCATAACTAAGAGAAAATATAATCAAATAGTCTCTTGAAATCGCGTAATATTATTTAAATCCCATAGAGTTGTTAATAGACGCTCATAAAATTATCAATGGAAGCCCATGTTACAAACTTTTATGGGGTTATTTGATCGTTTTTTCTTTTATTAGTACCTAATTGCAATTTTTCTAAAAATAAAATAAATCTGTTTTTCACTTTTATGATATCACGTCCACCTATAGTAGGTCCCACACTTATTTTATACTCCCTCTGGTTTTAATTATAAAGGTCCGTTGATTTTTTTAGAGAATCTTAAGAAAGTCATAAGAAAGCTAATTACATTATTTAAAGACATTAAAATTTGTCATTTTTCTTCAAATTATGTTGTTTGATTTATGAACTAATATATAATGTAATAAAATATAATATATAATATGATTAAATAATGCAATTAGCTTTCTTAGGATTTTCCTAGGATTATCCAAAAACAGTCAACAGGCCCTTATAATTAGAACCGAATGGAGTATGAAAAAAAATAAAGAAAGGAAAATAGTAAATTAATAAGAAATAAATCTTTCAGATATATTCTAAAATGATCTGCAAATAATGATTTAAACCATTTATCATCAGGAGTTTTAATTACAAACAAGGGCTCTAAATTTAAAAGGGAGAATTCTAGAAAAATACCTCCTCAAATTTTAAAACCCCAAAAGAGATGTTAACATTTCAAAAGACATTAAGGTACCATGGACCAAATTGGGGTTTTGAAATTCGTCTACATGAACAGTAGTGATTTTCACAAGATAAGTAATGGTTTTCGCAAGAAGAGTAATGGTCTTAGCAATAAGAGTAATAGATTTCGCTAGTCTGTGTTAGTCCGTGTTAATCACTCTTTCCCCCCTTCATAATTCGCTGACGTGAACAGTAATGTATTTTCACCATTTGAGTAATAGTTTTCGCAAGAAAAGTAATGGTTTTCGCTATTTCGTGCTAATCGCTTTCTCTCTCCCCTCCTCTAACGGCACTGTTCATCTGACACTAACACTGTTCATCTGACAGAGGAGAGAGAGGAATCCACCCGTGACGTGAACAGTGTTGAATTTTCACAATTTGAATAATGATTTTCGCTACTTCATGCTGGTCACTATTCATGTCAACAAAATTTCAAAACCCCAATTTGGTCTATGGTACTTTAGTGTCCTTTTGAAATATTAACATCCCTTTTGGAGTTTTTGAATTTGGGGAGGTATTTTTCTGAAATTCTCCCAATTTAAAATGTGTCTTTTAGTTTTTATTTAAGATTTCTGTTTGTAACTTTTTAAAATAATATTTATGATTTACTTTTTCAGAGTATTTTTTTTAAGGTTCCCTAGCCTCAAGTATTTTGTAGTTTATCTAGCATTATAAAATATTTTTCTAAGCATATTCAGCATCTTAAAGTTACTACTAGATCTAGTAAGCTGCACTATGAAATATTTTTTTACTAACATGCAATATATATAAATGAAAAAGTTAATTTAAAAACCCAATGTTACCAAAAAAATACTTTTGGGTGTAGCTTACTAAATACTGGGTGCTACTGAAAAAATGTTTTATGTCATGAACTGCTCAAAAAAATATTTTATAATACTGGATGCTACTTAAAAAATACTAAAAGAAATATAAAAATTATTTTATGATATTGGGTGGGACTGAAAAAATACTTCAGAGTGTTAAATGTATTTTCTTAAAAAAAAAAACACCCACCCCTTTTCATCCCAAAACGGTACAGTTTTAGGATAAAACAGACAAGGAGGGGAGTGAGCCACGAGAGAATCCGTTCTCACTAAAGTTGACTTAAACACAACTGTGCAGTCTACAGGCTTATTATTTTTTTCATTGGTCTGTCAAGTGTGAAGAATGGAAGGCTTAAAGAAGCCATGCAAGGAGCAGGAGGAGGCAGAGGCAGGAGTTGATGAACAAGGTGCTTTAATTAACACACAAGATTTCTTAATTACCACACAAGATGTAAACAATCAAGGACTTATATATATAAGCTTAACTTTTGTTTTGAGAATTCATTTACATGCTTATGAATTATCTAAACTGGATCGTGGTCTATATAAATTTAGCTTCCCTCAATTATTCAAACGTGGAGTCAGATAAGAGATGGAAGTAACAGAGTAGCACTCATGTAGCCTCTGTCATTTAAATCAACATATATTTAGTAGTTTTTTCTTTTTCTTTCTTTATTTTCTTACCTGAGAAGAAAAACTCAACCTTTTTATCTCCACTTAATGGGTGTGATTGTGTGAATAAATTTTCAATAGAAAAATTAATAATATTTATAACTCTGTTCCCTCTGCTTGTTCTTGCCCTGTTGGGAACATCAAATCTAGGAGTTTTCTTGACAGAAGCAGAAATGCAGAAGTTTATCTGAAATTTGGCTGACGGTCTTTCCTATGGTGAACACAAAAGTGGGGGTTTTTTTTTTTAATTGAAAATTTGTGGCAATTAAAAGTGAAAAAAGTGGGGTTTTCCCCCCCTCTAATTAAGAAAATGAGTTTCTGTTTTGCTTTTATAGTTCATTATATTCAATAAAGTTCATGTAATGCAGAGCAAGAGATCACCGATCCTCTTATTGAAAGTGAAAGAGCGGGCATAATTACAGAGGATATTCAATTAGAGAAAGAACTATATCTGGAAAGTCTGTATCAGAAGACACCTACACAAGGATTCTGTTGTCCTAATTGTAGGACTTGCCTCCAGAAAGTTTTGATTTTGGATACAGAAAGACAAGAACCTGATGTTCATGCACAACCTCTTCCACCGTGTGATAGATTCAGACGCTTAACATGCTTCAGTTTTCTCTTCCCAACAGGTGAAATAGTCAAGACAATTCAACTTGTGATGGAATCTTTTACTTACATTGATATGAGCATAAGTTCTTTTTTTTTTTAAAAAAAAATGAGTTCTACATTTTCGTCACAAAGAAGGTAAAGGGGTTTAATGAGTCTTTTTTAATTTATTGGACTTCTCATATACACACAAAAAAAAAAGCACTTATTTGACTTCTTGAATGAGTTTACCATTTGAACACTGTTTATAGGGTATATTCAAATACTTAAATTTTCATTTTCTCTGAGAATAACATTTCTGGCATCTGTGGTATATTCAAATACTTAAATTTTCATATTCATGAACATAATCCTCCACCAAGCAGATCATACTGAAGACAAAAATTGAAGTGATCTAAAAATGTTCTGAAGCCTAAATCATGGACTTCAGTAAGGTTAAATGAGATACCAGAGATCTTGAAATAAGAAAACATGGGTTCAGTGAATGTAATAGAAAATAGCCTGACCATATTCTTACTCTTTTGAGTTTTATCAAAATTATATACAACACAATCACAAGTTTTTTGGTTAGTCATAGACTATTTTTCACATGATCTTAATATTTGTGAAGTAATATCTAAAATAGCATCACACCGCCAGATCCATCATATCAAGCTATTAAAATCCCAGGAGATGAAAGAGGCCAAGATGAACAAAAAAAAAAAAAGCCAGTTGAAGAGGTTGTACATGATGAAGCAAGCACAGGTATGAATATTAACATTGTTGGCATCATGATATATTCAAACACTTGAGGATTCCTTGTTCATGATAATAATTCTTAATTAACAGATAATACTGAAGATAAAAAAATGGAAGTCACCTAAAAATGTGCTGGAGCCTAGATCATGAACTTCAGTAAGGTTAAATGAGATAGAAGGGATCTTGGAAAAAGAAGACATGGTACAATGGATTTAATAGAAGATAAAAATGCACATATTTTAAGGGCATTTAACTTAGAACAATTAGAAGACATATTTTCTGAGGACAACCCAAAACCATTTTGTGACCTTGTTTTGCATTTCCCAACACATGAAAAGTAATCCTTATTCAGTGTATCCCTTAAACCTTAGCACCTCCATATTTAGTTTAAATGGTTTCTATGTAAACTAGATTGTAGGGCTCATACTTTAGATAGAGTCTAAGAGAGCTACATTCTCATGGCTTATAAATAATGCAGTTGTCCACATATTTTATATTATGTGTGTGTGTGTGTACAGGAAAAGATTAACTGTTGCTTCTAGTGGATGCTTTACAATTTAATCCTGAAATCATGTCTTCTTTTCATTATTTTACATCCTAGAAATTATGGCACTGTGATATATTGCAATGAAATTATGAGGTGGATTCACTGAACAGAGCCGATAGGAAACACAACAATAGCTCCTGCAACTACGGAAAGCAGCAAAAAACAGGACATTCTGAAAAGCATTGTGTATGTGGTCTGAATGAATCTATTACAAGCCTAAAGATTGTGGCATCTTCGGCAAGTGCAGAAGCCACATGTAAGACTTACAAAATCTTGATTCTGTTCTTCAATCTTTATTTCTTTCTTCTTCCCTTCTATTGCTTCTGAAATCCTCTTTAATTAGACTGTTGGATTAGTATGCATATTACTAGAAGGAATTATTGCATATCATCATTAAGCCAGCAATGTTACTTAGATGGTATGGTTAAAACATTGGTCGAGCCTTTAAAGAACACATAACAAGTTAACAGGAACTTATTCGTTATATTTGCATATTACTTTGATGTAATGATATTCTAATAACCACCACATTGAATTGGCAGTGAGAATTCTGGCTCTATCTCTTGCAAACATGATTGGAGGACTTTTTGTCCTTGTTCACCATGTGAGTTACTTTTTTTTTTTAACACATATTTACTTTGAAGCTATACAGCTATTTTCATCAATATCCATATCAAAATCAATATCACTCAATCAATCTATCAATATTTGATGTAAGAAAGAAAGAAAAATTAATATATAATTATACTACAACTCAATCTCTATAGTTTTTATCATTTAAATCCCTAAGTTTTATGAAATATATAATTATATTTAGAGAAAATTGTGTTGAGGTCTCAAGCAAATGAATATATGTTAAAGAGGTTCTGAAATAGAAATAAATTACTGTAAATTTTTAAAGTTGTTAATGGCACCCCTAGAGTTGTTAATGACAACCCCTTGACAACCCTAGGAGTGCTATTAACAATTATGAAGTTGTTAATGGGGTTTGACAGTAATATTTTTTTTTTATTTTGAGGACTTGATTGTAGTATTTTTTTTATCTTGTGACCTCTTTGACGTATATTCCATTACTCGAGGCTTCAATGTAATTTTCACTTATATTTATTAAAATATTGAGACTTACACTTTAAAAGGTGTACATATGTTCAGAAGTTTTAGATAAAGGAGTAATATTATCCTGAAAGTTTTTAAGTTCAATATTGCCCCAAAAGTTTTAAATCATAGCAATGTTGCCCAACACCACTAAAAAGTTAGAGGTCAATATCAAATTTTTAATTGTCAATGTTAATTTTTTAATGGTATGGGGCAACAATTTGAAACTTCCACAATAACATTGAATCTGAAAGAACATCCGGAGCAACATTGGTCTTCAGTGAAACTTTTGAAGCAAATTTGCACATTAACCTAAGATTTAAAATGTTGGGATTAAATTGCATGGAGTCAAAGTTTTTAAGATAGATCTACAACTAAGGCAAAACGACTAGCACTGAGTTGGAACGGTTCAAAATTTAGGGAAGAGGGAGAATTTCTGTCTTCATGTGTGCATAGCCATATTAGCATTCATCATATTTGGGTTAGTGCCACCACTAGTGTATGGCCTGACCTTCTGTGGAACAAACGATAAGGTTCTGACGCTCGTGGCGGTTGCAGGAGCTTCTATTATATGCATAACTCTCCTGTCCATTGCCAAAGTTTACATCAAGAGGCCCAATACATATTGGACTTGTCTCAAAACTGTGATTTGCTATCTCATCACTGGTGCTGTAACCGCTGTAATTTCTTACTTGGTTCGTGTTCGTATCAGGCAACTTTTGGAGAAGCTTAGATTTAGTTCTGAAAGCTCATTAATTAGGTTCTAATTTGATGCTGTCTGAGATGAGTGTGATTGAGAAGCCTGAATTTAGACCTTACTGATAACAGTATGAATGCTTCATAGAATAGAGATTGATTATTGTAACTTGATGTAATGAGGGATCTTAGGTTTTTTTATTAGGGATTTAATTCTGTTAGGCTAAGATTTATATTTGTAGTAGTTAGATTATATTTTGCCTTTTTTTTTTGTTTTTTAAAAAAACACTCATCAAGCTAATTAGGTTTGTTTGTTACTCTCGGATTGTTGAAAGTCTAGAGAATTCCCCCCCCCCTCATTTTCTCTTGATGCATCACATTGGTACTCCTGTTGTTGGACAATTGTGCTGCCTTCTTATGTTGAAATCAGAAGGGGAAATTTCAATAAGAGACTGCAGTTATGAATTAATATCAGCGCATCTCATAAACAAGTGAATGAGCTGTATGAATAAGAAAAATCTATGTCCATATGACTCATTCACTTGTTTATGGATTGCACTAATATTAATTCTCAACTGAGGTCCTTTATTAAAATTCTCCCAAATCATATTACATGAATTGTGTGAGCGTTGTGGGGGATGTATCTAAAAACTTTTGACTTATAGGAACCTATTTAAAAATTGAACAAATATAAGAAGCAAGTAATAATTTTTTCCTTTATATTTATTTTTTTTCCTATTTGCAAAGGAATCAGTTTTTAAATTTATTAAAATTTCTCAAAAAATATATGGATTATAAATTTTTTCCCCCAAAATAAGAAACAAAATTAAATCAAATCAATTTTGATTGGTTAACGCATTTTCTATTGAATTAAACATATTTCTGTCTACTTGCCTTTTTTTTTTGTTAATAAAAATCAATTTAATCGAATCAGAAATTTTGATTTTTGAAAACTATAGCTTTCACACGGTTTCGGCAAGAAAGGGAGATCAGGAAAAGTAAATAATAAAAAAATAGAACAGTCAATTTCAACCACTTGTTTAACAAGCAATTAATATGAATTGTCAAATAGTACAAATGTAGGCAAATGTATTATTATTGTGGAAAATTTTAATAAAATACCTTCTGAAATTTCAAAACTAAAAATGTCTATTAATATTTTAAAAAAACATTAAAATAGTATAAACTAAATTGAGTTTCTTTTAAATTGGCTGATGTGAATAGTACTGGAAATAACAAGACTTGTAATGGGATTATCAAGACTCGTAATGAGGTTATCAAGTCCATCTTGATTACTGTCTTCTCTCTCTCGTCTGTTAGCACTGTTCATCTGACATTGATACTAACACCTGCTGACGTACAGTGACAGAGGAGAGAGTGATATTTGACACACACATTAATAGTGGCGAAAATAATAAATCTTATAACGGGATTATAAAGTCCATCTTGATCACCATCTCTCTCTCTTCTATCATATTTATAAAACTTAATTTGATCTATAGTACCTTAATGTTTTTTTAAAATGTTAACAGACATTTGAGTTTTAGAATTTTAAAGGGTATTAAATTGAATTTATTATTATTATTGTTATTATTATTATTATTATTTTAGTTCCCACAGGCAGGCACACAGTCAGTCTCTACAATGTCTTTTATTAAAGGTATGTTTTGACTAGCTTTTAAAAATAATTTTTTTGAATTTTAAAGTAAGAAGGTTAAGAGTAGTTTTATTTCAATTTATATAAATTTAAAAGGTGAAAACAAACACCCATAGGCCTGTACTGTAAACATCCGATCTAATCTGTCAGCGCATTGATTGGCCCAAACTTCTCAGTCCGCGTCCGGCACGTAGAAAGCTGATGGGATGGTAGGAGCTCATTAAGTGCATTAACTATAAGTTTCAGAGTTGCAAATAATGATTTAAACCATGCATAATTGGGGATGGAGTTTCAATATAGTGGCAATATATAATATTCATATATACATTTTTTATTAGTTTTTAGTATTCGGTTTTGTTTGACTACTCATTTATTATGGTGGGTTGCATCCTTAGGTGGGGAGGAGATGGGACAAACTTGTCGTACTGGTTTCGGGGTAGTAGGCCCCCACTCCCCGATGCTTAGCCACAACAGTCACTTCCGTTTGACAAAACTGAATTTATGCAAGAATTAAAGGAGGTCGTAGTGAAAAAATTAGTGTAATGAAAATATAGAAAATAATGATATATTATTATTAAAAAAAATTTATGTTCTTGTGTTATACAAGT
>JBAGKO010000012.1:4380009-4394704 GCA_037177275.1 Acacia concinna
ATTGTGATGTATGCTTTCTATTAGAATTTAATGAACTAGGTGTGTAATAGTTTTGCATTTTTGTCAAAATAGCATTAGCCAATTTGATAGGATTTGCCTCAAGGCTATATACCCTTAATTCATCTTTCAATTTAGGCTGTCAAGTTATAATTTTCTGCATTTTTCTAACAGTCAGGTTGCTCGTCCCTTGTTTGGTGCGTGACCCTGATGTACCACCTATTTCAGGTAAAATATTTCTTGAATCTATTTAACTCATTGGGAAATTGTGTTGATGGGGGATCCCTGGATTTTTTAATCTTAGCATTAATTAACCTAACTATTTATGTTATATATGTTACTAACATAGAAATGAAGTTGAAGAATCAGAGCATATCATTTGGATCAGGATTAAGGGTTTGTTTGGTATGAGGGGAGGGGATGGCAGGGCAAAGAAATTGAAGGATTTTGCTCACCTCCCCTTATTTAGATAAGTAAATCTTTAGGAGGGGAGGAAAAAAATTTAAAACTTTTCCCTCCCCCTCTAACCTTCCCTTTCAAAATTGGGGAAATTTAAAGGGAAATGGTAATTTTTTTGCTTATATTGATTAATATGTCTATAATTTGTACTCTTTTTTAATATGTTTTGGTTCTTTCCCTTTTAAATTTATATTATGCATTGTTAATATTATACTTTGTTATATTTTTTTAAGGTACATATTTTTAATAACAAAAACAAATTACAACACACACATTGAAAATTGTAGGTAAATCTTTTTTTATTATATGACAAATATTAATTTTCCTTTATATGCTACATTTTAAAAACTTTTATAGTGACTAGTGTCTCTATTATAATTTATGTTGATTATATTATTGTGTTGTTAATAACCTTTTTTAAATTATTAAAATCCCCCTCCTCCTCTCCTTTTTTGTTTATCCAAATAAAGTAAAACAAAATCCTTCTTAAACCCTCCCTTTCCATCCCCTCCATTAAAATGTCTCCCTTCACCTCCCCTCCATTGAGCCAAACATACCTAAAGGATGGTCTCCTTCTTTGTGATGGTATTTTGTTTTTTTGTTTTTTGAATATTACAGGTCAATCCCTTGAGACGCCACAAATCCCAGTTCAACCCCCTGATCAACCTAAACCTGCTGATGGTTCAGGAAAGATAATCTTGCAGCCTTATTCTTTAATTGTTTTTGGCTAAGTTTAGATTAGTTAGTAGCTGAGTTTAAGGTCAACACATTATTCAGAACTCAATCTTCACATATGGGTGGGACCTACATGCCAGATTGTGAAGACTAAATAAGGGTTTATTTGATATTCATCAACTATGTTACCTAAGAATTTTTATTTTTTTTTGGGTCAACATGATATGTTGGAATAATACAGCCTGTGAAATCGTTCTCTATATCCACAGGGAACTAGTAGTAAAGTATTTGTTAGTTAATTCTTTTTATTCTATTTATCACCAAAATTACATCCAATTCCAACATAGTCACTAATCTTCTATCAACCATGGACTGTTGTCATAAGAATCATATCTTATAAGTAATCTTGAATGCAATATCAACTCGCCAGATTTGTCAAGTTCATCCAAGTGAAATCCCAAAAATTGAACATGACCTGGATGGATACATATTGTTGGTGACTTACCAAAAAAAGATAAAAAAAAATATGGATAGCATATTTTGATCATGTATTGCAGGCTGATCATAATTATTTGACTAGATACTTAATTATAGCACACACATAGGTAAAGAAGAATGGAATTTGAGATAAAACAATTGTCATGCTACGAAGACATTAAAAAAAAACATTTTCACACCTTGAAAATATGGAATTCTTCATATTAACTACTCCCTCCGTCCCAAATTATAAAAGACATCTAACCAAATCTCTAAGTTAAAAGTAGCGGTTAAGAATAATAAATATGTCATAATTTTTCTCATTTTTACTAAAATACCCTTATTAATGAAGAGATATAGAATAAGAGAGAGAATGCGCTTATTAAACTCCACCACTCTCTTCTCTCCTAGGGAAATAATAATGTTTATGGTCAACATATGCATTAATACATTGGTATTAAATAAGGGCAAAACTGAAAAAAATAACAGAAAATATTTTTTAAATATTTCTTATATTTTGGGACGGAGAAAGGGTGGTGGTTGTCTCTTATAATTTGGGATGGAGAGAGTATAGTTCAAAAAGAGTAAAGAGGGCAAGTAGAAATTTTCAAAATAGGGAAAAAAAAGTGGTTCATATTAGTTGCTTGAAGTGCAAGAAAGTGGATTCTGCTGTTTGTTGGCATCTGTCAATTGTTTTTACCCTTTTTCACTATTCAATCCTCCTGCAATGCAATCAAATCTTAAAATGATAAAAATTTTATAACTTAGGAATTATGAACTCTAATATCTTGCGCAATGAAATGATGAGGTGTATTTATTTGTTGAACAGAAACTCCTCCGGAATCCGCAGTAGTTATACCGACAGAACCAAATGAAGATCAAGAACCTGGAAGTAGTGCGACATGCGAAATTTTGAAAAGCATTGTGTATTTGGTTGAATCTATAGCTGGCCTTGGAATTGTGACATCTGCAGCAAGTTCAGATGCTACCACATGTAAAACTTAATCTTAATTATCTCAAACTATGTTTCTTTGCTCTCTTTTTTCTTTTTAAAGTTAGTATTCAACAAGATTACTGAATGTCTGTTTTGTTTAAAATAACTCAATAGGAAGAATGACATTTGAGTTTTAACCTTTTGGTCCCAGTCTCAAAAGGGTCATTGTTTCAAGGGACCAAAGTGTCAACAATTTCCTTACAAAGGATCCAAATGTCATTCTCCCAATTCAATACCCTTAGGAGGCTATGATATCTTTAAACAAAGGTTGGCTCAATTGGTAGAATTCATCTTGCATCAACCAAAAGGTCTTCACTTTGATTTCTACCCTGCCTTGTGGTTTGAACAACTTATAAACCAACTGTTTTTTTTTTACCTGAAAAAGAACAAAAACAGTGCTTAAACAAGTAATATGATTGTCCACTAAATATGGTAATTTAGTATATAAGCGTACTGCATTACTTGATATTAATAACCAATTTGAATTTGCAGTGAACATTCTTGTTTTGTCACTTGCAAACCTGATTGGTGGACTTTTCATCATCATTCATAATGTGAGTTTCTTTGAACATTTTATTTCTGTTTGTTTAACAACATTCATAAATTTAAATTTGAGCTATATGGCTGTTTATTTTACATATATCGAAATGTCAAAAGAGCCAGTGTAACTTTTAAAAGGAGAGAGATACATATTGCTACTTAACCAAAACTGAGGAAGTTAATATAATCCAATATATATATAGGGAAAATCAATGTATTTGTTTTTGTAGGTTTGACTTGGCTGAATATAGTTCTTAAATTTAAACTCAGTGCAACTTAATTCCTATAGTTATAATTCAATTATAACTCAGTTTTTAAACATTGACTCAACACAACTTACTCCCTATAGTTTTAGCCATTTAAAATATTTGTCACTAAATCTTTGAAAAATAAAACTATAGATCTCATAAAGATTAGGGAATAATGTTTCAATTAGTTAAACTTATAGGGACTAAGTTGTGGTACGTTCAAATTCAGGGATTGACAACTAAACCAAAACTATAGAAACCGAGTTGCTTCAAGTCAAGGTTTAAGAACTAAGTCAAAACTATAATAACC
Source organism: Acacia concinna (assembly GCA_037177275.1). Lineage (NCBI taxonomy): Eukaryota > Viridiplantae > Streptophyta > Magnoliopsida > Fabales > Fabaceae > Acacia > Acacia concinna. The sequence goes on from JBAGKO010000012.1 coordinate 4,383,710, forward strand.
AAAAGATTAACTTTTTCCTATATATAATATATGTTTCTTAAATTCGAAACTCACTCTTGTATTGTTGACAGATCTGGGACATGAAATCTGAGCAACCAAGAGCCAACAACGAAACAAACTCTCGCTATTATGAGGTCTTGGGGAAGAGAAAACACTTCTATCTTCATGTGTTCATGGCCATATTATCATTCATCATATTTGGGTTAGTGCCACCATTGGTATATGCCTTCACATTCACTGAGAGCAACAATAAGGATCTGAAGTTAGCAGCAGTTGCAGCAGCTTCTGCTATTTGCATCACTCTTCTTTCACTTTCAAAAGCTCACATCCAAAGGCCAAATTCGTATCTCACTTATCTCAAAACAGTGCTTCAATATCTTAGCACTGGTGCTTTGACTTCAGTTGTTTCTTACTTAGCTGGTCATTTAGCTAAGGAACTCATTGAAAAGCTTGGCTGGTTTGACACTAAAACCTCTAGTTTTACTCTTCTCCTTCCTGAGATGAGATCAGGGAAACCCAGATTTGGATCTTACTAATAAGGATCAAAACTATTTGCTTTAAGTTTATTTTGAAGAGTGGTGTGTCAATTTATGGATTTCAAGTATCAATGCTTCATATGAGAAAGGATGTAATATGGTGTGAGAAGAGATGTTTGTTATTTTGTTTGTTCTGTGACTGAGTTGCCATTTTGTGGGACTTGGGATTTGATTATGGATTTGAATAAAGCCTTGTTGGCTAAAATTTATCTTTATGGTTTTGGCCTGGAGCCAGATTAGTTATTGTCTTATATATGATTGTTACTATTGGTTATTGAATTACATTTAATCCTTGAGAATTGTGTTCCTTTATAAAGACACATTTTTACTCGTTACTTCCTCCAATGTTAAATGTTGTGTATGTTTTAGAAGTAAATTTTGATCCTAAATAATGTAAACCATCTTTCCATTTTATCTCTTACATTTATTATTTTTCTCCACACTAATCTTCCTAACTTATGAAGTTCTATATAATACTCCCTCTAATCCTAATTATAAGACTAAGTTGACTATTTTTGGAGAAGTTAGCGAAGCATAATAAGTTAATTAATTAAATCACATGTTGTATTTTATTATATTATATATTAGTTTATAGTTCAATCAACATAGTTTGAAGAAAAATAATAAAATTTTAATGCCGAAAAGTAATTAGTTTTACTAAGATTCTCTAAAAAAATTAATTAGGTTTTATAATTAGAATTGAGGGAAGTATAATAATACATACAAGCCTTTTAAGAGATTATGTAACATAAGTTATAATTAAATAATTTATTTAATTTCATTAAAATATAAAAATTATATTAATGGATCTTACATTTAAGATGTGGGGATTATTTTATGTGTGCATTTTAGTTCATCTTGTGTTTCAATGTGAGTTAATTCATGGACAGAAAAATGAAAATGATGTATATATTTGAAAAATTAGAGGATGAATCAGAGCAAACACACATGAACCAACAAAAAGTAAAGAAAATTAAAAAATAAAAATGACATTATTCTATCAAAAAAAGAGGAGGGGAAAAAAACGGAGAATCTCATGATTAAATTAAGAATAATCGTGTGCATGAGTAAACGCACATGTATTATTAGTTTTAGTCATAACTGGACATATTCTTTTTTAAAAAAATTCATTTTCCTTCTACAATTTTTCCTCTATAAAAAATAATAAATCATCACGTTCAAAGTGTTGCATGCGATTATCAATATTAATCAGTTTCCCTGTCATTAATAATGGATTAACGGTTTGAGCCAAATTTCAACGAAAAGGAATGGAAAATGAATTTTTATCCCTTTTGAAGTTTGTACCAAACTTGGTATTTACCCAAATCTCATCAATTTTCCCTTTCCATTTCTCTTGAATTAACTAATACCTAAAATAACGATTACAGTTAGGCTCTTTATCCATTTTACACACTCCACGTTTATGCTTTTAGCTCATTAAATGCCTTCCTTCAAAATCTTTTTTCCCCATTCAATTAAATAACAAATTTCTGGGTGGTTAGTGTCCATTATAAATCTACTTAGACGCATTACTTTCTATGCTAAACTTCTCTTTTGCTTGCTAAGAAAAAAAAAATCTCAAAAGCAGAAGGTACAAATTTGCTTTGTGATGTGAATAGTGAAGAATGAAGGGCACAATGAGTCATCAATGGAAGGAAGAGGAAGAAAAGGAACCTCAAGAAATATGTTTCATTGAAGGGCAATCTTCCATGCTGTTGACTGTTGAAACACAAGGTGCGTCAAAATGAAAGCAATTTAAACTTGGGTTAATTTGCACCTAGCACTCTGTAATATTTTCTTAATAGCACTTAATATTCTAAACTAATTTTCGTAAATCTAGTATATTGAAGTATTTTTATAGTAGCACTAATTATCCTAAACCAAATTTTAGTATATCCAGCATTTTAAAGTATTTTCTCACCAGAACTTAGTATTATAAATTAATTTTTGGAGCATTCATCATCCTAAAGTTTTTTCCAATAGCATTTAGTATCTTAAAATATATTATCAATAGCTCGCAGGATCTTAAAGTAATTGTTGAGACATTCTGTATCCTAAAATATCTTCAGTAGCACTTGGTGTCCTAAAATCTATGTTACTCATTGCTACTGAATAAATATTTTAAAGGAAAAATTGCACCAAAAACTACCTGGGGTTTTTGGGTGCCATTAGAAAAATAATGAAGGGTGTTGAATACAAAAACAAATTACTTAGGATACTAATACTATTAAGAAAATACTTCTAAGGTATTTATGCAACTTGACCCCTCACGTTCAAACACTTTAATAGGGGAGTTTTGCATGATTTAGCCCTTTTGTTTCCTATCGAACCATAATTTAGCCCTTTAATTATAATACTGAAGGCTGTGATTGTGAATAAGTCAAAACTCTAAATTTGCCTCCTCGAGCTTTAAGTTTTTGTCACTTCAAAATTTCTGTTTCTTCTGTTTGTTCTTAATCATGCGGGTGCAACAGATTTACGATCTTTTACTTTCTTTTTCTTGGGGTTTCAGGCAAGAAAAAAATTAATCAGTTTATAAGCAACATTCAGTTATCTTGTAGAGTATGAGGCTTTCTCCTCCTTGTTCTTCCTTTAACCATGCTTCATCAAAAAGATTTTATATGAAAAATATTTTCACACTCAAAAGACGAAACAAAAACCTGAAACAAGCACCAATCTTTCATATCTTAAATCAAGTATTTCTATGATCTATGAACCAGAGAGGTGACACTTGCTTTTCAAGGTCCAAAAGCCACATTCCATTACTTTCTAATAGTCAGTAATGTTCTTCTGATACATGGTTTCAGCTACTGAGCAAACAAATGGGTGTTCTGAACTGAGTAGAGGACAAGGGTTGATTCAAACAGAAGTGAATTCTGGTGACAATGAGGAGATCACAACTATAAATCCTTCAGATCCTTTTTTCAGTTATGTGAGAAGTGAAAGTGAGAAGGTTGGCATAACAACAGAGAATGTGCAGCAACAGAAGGAACTACTTTTGGAAAGTTTACATCAGAAGCAACCCACACAAGGATTCTATTGTCCCAATTGTAAGGCTTGTATCCACAAAGTCTTGCTTTTGGAAGAAACAAGCGCTCCTACACTCCCTCCTCCATCTCCTGATACACTCAGATGCTCTTCATGCTTCAGCTTCATCATTCCTATAGGTATAATCTGGTTTCACTTCACAATATTCAGATAATTTCCATATATCTATATTTAAGCCAATTTGATAATACTTCCCTTGACATTACATATCTTCATTCTTTTCTCTAATTAGTTTCCGTGGGACTCTTGTACTGTAATAGTAGGGTTGTCTCTAATTTGAAAATCCAGTACTAGCTCTCATTTCTTACTACATTTAACAAACAGGTAGTTGGTTCTTCCCTGAGAGGGCACATGACAATGCAGTATCAAATAAAACTACACCAGAAATTACAATTCAAACCCCTGATGTAGTTAACAATGGTGCTGATTCAGTACTACAGATCTTGCCAGAATCCCCTGAACAAGTGATTAATGATAAAGCAGATGAAGCTTCCAATGAAGAAGAAGGTAATAAATCCAGAGGTTTGCTTTTACTTTTCTTATTTTGTTGTTTTCTACAGTACTCTTTCATTTCTGATCATTACTTTTTATCCCTTTTTTTCCAAACATTACATCAATCAAACATAATCACAAATCTTCTATCATTCATAGACTATTTTTCACGTGATCTGCATATTTAGCAAGTAATATCTATTATTATAATATGAAATTGCCAGATTCTTCCTCAAATCTCTCCAGTAAAACCCCAAGAGATGAACTTGACCAGGATGAATCAAGAACGAAACAACCACTGCAGCTTAAAGAGGTTAAGTTTGATGAAGGAAGCCCAGGTTTGTAAAATAAATTACATTTTTGTTTTCTTTTTTTTTTTTATAAGCACAGGTATTCTCCTAATAGAGGCATTCCTGTTTGAGGAGCTGTGTCATAAATTACATTTCTTTTTCATGAAAGCAAGAAAATGGACTGTCATATTACGTATGAGGGCATAAAAAAAACATTTTGGCACACATATGGAATCACCGTTTTAACTGTAGTCCAAAGAAAATAAGGTGGAGAAGAAGAGATTTTCAAAAGTGGTTCATATTTAACTACTATAGTGCAATGAAATGATGTGGTGTGTTCATTGAACAGAACTTCCTCCGAGCACATTATTACCTAAGACGACACAAACAGAAGTAGTTAGGGAATCAGGAACATGGGAGATTCTGAAAAGCATTGTGTATGGTGGTCTGAATGAATCTATAGCAAGCCTTAGCATTGTGATATCTTCAGCAAGTTCAGATGCTACCACATGTAAGGCTTACTCTTATCTCAAACCTCATCTCTTTGCTGTCCTTTTGTTTCTAAAACCATTATTCAACGGGACCATTGAATCAATGGTCTGTTTATTTAATTAACGTGGAAACTTAATCATTTGGTCCTTCAAGTGTTGACTCAATTATGACACAATTCCTCAACTATAATTTGTTATAGCTCAGTTCTTAAACTTTTCAAACTTACACACATACGTTGACAAAGAACTTCTAGTGCTGGCTAATTCATTGACCTAAAGGTATTCTTATATTCACAAATTTGAATTTGCAGTGAACATTCTGGTTATGTCTCTTGCAAACCTGATTGGTGGCCTTTTCATCCTTGTTCATAATGTGAGTTTCTTCCAACACATACATTTTTCTGTTTGTTTAACAACATGATACATTTGTTTTGGAGCTATATGTCAGTATATTTGAGTCGGAGCTATGACACCCAGATGTGTGTGTGTGTGAAGAGAACCAAGTATAAGTTTTGGAAAGATGAGAGTATCAAATGTTACTTAATCAAAACAAATACACACACAAAAGCAGATATATGTATATATATATATATATGTTTTTTTTTCTTTTACCTTTTCAAATTAGATGGGCAAGCACTAATAGCTTGAGATTATAAGTAAGATTGAACCTATAACCTCTCATTTACAAAGGAACTTTCATATCATTAGATTACAAGGTCATTTAACTTATATACATGTGTTTTTGAATTTGAAACTTACACACATATATCGTCAAATCTGGGACCTCAAATCTGAGGAACCAAAAACCAGCAATCAAGAAAATGCACAAGCGGATCGATATTACCATGTCTTGGGGAAGAGAGAAGATTTCTATCTTCATGTATGCATAGCCATGGTATCATTCATCATATTTGGTTTGGTGCCACCACTGTTATATGCCCACACTTTCTCTGAGAGCAACAAGAAGGATCTGAAGCTAGCAGCAGTTTTAGGAGCTTCTGCAATTTGCATCACTCTTCTTTCAATTGCAAAAGCATACATCCATAAGCCAAATACATATCTCCCTTATCTCAAAACAGTGCTGAGCAATCTTAGCTGTGTGGGTATGGCTTCAATAGTTTCTTACTTAGTTGGTGCACTATTTACGAACTTGTTGAAAAGTTCAGATGGTAAGTAACGAAAGGGAAATCACTATGAGATCCTAAAGAAGAAATATAAATTATTAAAAATTTTCAATAATAAGTGAGCAACATGAACCAATTATCATTTCGTAAACTAGAACTTATCATTACATATTGTTCACTTGTTATGAAACTTTTTAGTGATTATATTCCTTCCTTAAAAACATCACAATAATTTTTCCATTAAGGAATTTATTGAAAGGCTTGCATGGTTTGACCTAGAATGCTCAAGTTTTACCCTCCTGCTATGAGCATGGAGAGACCCAAATTTGAAATCAACCTATAAGGTTTCAAACTAAAAGCTTCATAAGCATGTTTTAGAGTGTGCGATGTCAATTGTGGAATTATATATATATAAATCGGTTTGGTTCTATTTTTGAAGTATCAATGTTTAATATGATAAAAATTGTAATTTGGTATGGAGTATGGACAGGTGTTTTTCTGTGGTTTTTTTCCCCGTTGCCAACATGAGAAGAGAAATTGATTATTTTTTCCATTTGATAACAACGTTGCCATTTTGTGGGAATTAGGACTAGTGATAAATTAGGGATCTGAATAAAGCCACATTGGCTAAAATTTATCCTTATAATCGTTACATATCACTTATAATTGTCACTATTGATTGATTATTGATTAACATGGCTAATCTTTGATTACTGCTAATTATACATTAACGAATTATGTACTTACAGATAAACATTGGTCTCTTTTATTCAGATTATCTAGTAAACGTCTAAGCTGTCCAGCTTTCAAAGAATGTCGTAATATGGAAATTCTCTTCTCTGGCCTCAGCATGGATATCATGCCCGTGATTAATTATAGAGAGAATTTTGAGGGAAGTAAATCCGAACAATACAATGAAAATTATGTACATGGATATTCTCTTCTCTGGCCTCAGCATGGATATCATGCCTGTGATTAATTATAGAGAGAATTTTGAGGGAAGTAAATCCGAACAATACAATGAAAATTATGTACAAATAATTTGAAGAATTAGAGAATGGGTCATTTTAAACACACAAGAACCAACAAAAGCCATTTAATGCATTAACCTTCTTGTTAAATTCAGTGAGATTTTCACTTTCACAATTATCAGTTTAGAATAGAATTATCACAGATAAATACAATGCTGATAATTCTCAATCAGATAATTGTGATAAGTCAAATTCTAAGTTCGCTGAAAAGATCATTGCTTCAGCTGACACTGACATCAATTCTTCTTTGCTTCAGATAGCCCTTAGCCTCAGTTATGTCCTGTAAACCAACAAGCATTCTGTATTAATTAAGTCATAGAATTATATATCATCTGCCTGAATATTACTTCCTCTGGTCCCTAATATAACAAGAGCTAGTTGTGGGGTCGGATTTGGTCCCAAATATAAGATCCTGATCCATTTCATCTCCCATATTTATCATTTTTCCCAAACTAATTCACCAAACTTATAGATTGAGGTATAATCTAAAGTTACCCATGGGTATTTTAAGGAGATCATGTCACACTAATTATAATTAACCAAGTTATTTCATTTTCTTAGTCTGCCCAAATCAGTTAGATAGCACTTTTATTGAGGACCAAAGGGGGTAACCTTTAACATGTTTAATTTTAAGTTAGTGTCATGCATGAAGGATCCTATCCTAGGAGCAATATCTTGCCACAATTAACTCATCAGTATAGAAACAGAAGCACCAGGATACAAACATCACAATTTAACAAGAGAACACTATTTAGTTTTTTTTTTCTTTTAATATTTTATCGAGATTTCCCCTTTCAAGTCTTAAGGTGCAAAGGATTTTTGCATCTCCTAATAAGTAAACTTCCCGAGATTTGGATTTGAGTTCTCCTCCTTCCGAGGGTGTGGTCACTTGCCACCTCAACCAAATACAATAATTAGTTTTACTGCCAAAGAAAACGAGGGTCTTGTTAAATTTTAAAGTCAATGCAATAATGTCGAACTTAGACCTTCAAATATACGGTGAAGAGTGAAAATGTGTATACCTGCTGCAACAGCAGGGCCTCTTGAGGACAGGTAGGAAATTGCATAAGACCAACTCCTACCATTAACAAGCCATAGCATCCTAAAGACACAACACAATAGATAGGTAGCTGGACAGAGGTAATAAACAAGGCATTGTAAGTATTAAACAGAATACATTCTACTAAAGATAAGGAAGACACCTAAAAAACATGAGCACTCACCAACCAAGTATGGCTGCCTGGAATCATAGAAGTTTGTATGAGGGCAACCCATAAAGTGGTTATAGCCACTAATAATGTTATAATCTTCACAATATGCTTCATTTTCTTCAATCTGCAACACAAGAAGAGTAAAGAGTGAAACCTCATAATTAGATTGTCTGAATCCTTTTATGTTTTCCTGTTTATAAAACAACATTTACTCTCAAATACTTCAAGGTGAGATATAAAATGAGGGTCTGTGAATGTGATAACGGGGTGCGTATGTGTCTGTGAGAGAGTCCACACTTAACTTGAAGCAATAACGTCATAATCATATTAAAAAAAAGCGAGAGTAGGATAAAAGGGGGAAATAGAGGACAGATCTATGAGCCAAATCCTGTGCAATATTTGCCTAGTGAAGGATTAAAAAAACTGTATATATGAGGAAAAGTTTAAAAACAGAAGTTGCTCGCTGAAACTGCCATCAGATGGGATCTCAATGAAACTTTTTTCATTGTTTATTAGTTAAATATAACTCAAAGCCCTTGCGCAATTTCCCGGCATCATTTGGCAGTTTAAAGCAGAAGTACCACTCCTTAACAGAATCCATCTTGCTTGAATAAAGTAGACATAAACATTAAACATTAAAATTCATTCAGAAAAACAATAGCCATAAACTAGATAACAACCTGCATATTGAAGGTTACCAAATGAAAATATCTGACAATCCAATGAAAAGTGATAAAATGAGACAATGTTGGTGAAGCACTACACCACATCTAAGAAATCTTTCACAGAAAGCAGACCACTTTAACAGTATATCTATATATATACTTATATTAATTATATTAATAAATAAAGCATCTTTGACAAATCGCACTAATCACAACCATGAACTATGTATCTTGCTCCTCAGGCTCCATGCCATACACAGGGGTTGATGTAGTTATTTTCAAAATCTGCAGCCAAGGCTAAGGGGTTAAATGTAGTTTTTAATTGTAGTTTACCATGAACATTTTGTCCTTATAGTTCCACAAAATTTCTAACTTGGGTTCCATCACTTTATTTTATTTTTACTTGGACCCGTTACTCCCTAACATTAGTTACATGAAATGCTGTAAAATTAGGGATTTTGGATAGAATTACAAGAGGCATAATGGTTTCTCCACTTTTTTTCCTGATGTGGCAATGTATTGTTGGTTTGAAAAGTCATATGGATTACAGAGAATTGCCACATAATATTCAGTTTTACAAAAAAATTTGCAACTATAACTGAAAGTGAAGGACCAAATTACAGATTTAGTCAAACCAGGGTCAAGGAGTTTATTCTAACCTCAAATATAACTGAAAGAACTAGCAACTGCCATCAGATGGGATCTTGATGAAAGTTATTTCATTGTTCATGATGATTATGATACAACAACAACAAAAAGCCTTCTCCCACTAGGTGGGGTTAAAATATAACTCAAAGCCCTTGTGCAATTTCCCAGCATCATGTGGCAGTTTAATGAAGAAATAACACCACTGATAAAATCCATATTACTCAATTTATGCAATCATGATCATCAACAGTTCAAAACTTTCTTTGGTGATATGTTCTTCATCCACATATTTAAATGATCAAATATTCAAAATAGAGGTTTTAGGAACTTCAGAAGCGTAGAGACTAGAGAAAGCAACGGGCATCAATCTATTTAGTTATTCATTGATTATATTCATTTTTCTTCTTCCCAAGAGGAGAGAATAAAATCTTGATCGTCAGTTCCTACTCATTATTATTAAGAAAAGGTTTCATCTTAATAAGCCAATTTAGACCCCAAAGCGCTTTGTGAGAGCAAGCCTTTATTTTTTATTTTTTCCTGTTGATCATCTTCCCACTTTACGCATGCAAATGCACAAACAAAACAACCACCAAGCAATTAAAAAAACCACAAACAATTACCAGAGCAACATAACATCACGCCATATTTCGATATAAGGGATACGTATAATCTTACTCTTCAAATATCTACATTCTACACCATTCCATTCGGTTGAAAAAAGGCTGAAAAGAAAACAAAAACAAAAAGAGTCTTCCCTTAGAGAATCGAAAATGAAAATGAAAATGAAAATGAAAACAAAAACAAAATCCTCCTCAGAGGACGAAACAGTCTTCTTTAAGAGAATCTAAAATGAAAACGAAAACAAAAACCTCCTCAGGGACGACGCTTTTCAGTCGATGGACGGTTGCTAGTGATTTGTGATGAGGATGGACTATCTCCACAAAGGTCGCTGCTACGGCGGGGCAGCGTTACCCGACCTGGCTAGGGCTTCTCGACACGCATCAAACATGTTGGCAATATATGTATATATATATATACACAGCTCCAGAAAATGGACTATATTATATATATAATATATATATATAAACACACTGATATGCACGTTATTTTGTGGGTTGAGGTGAAAACCTATCATTATTCTTCCCTGTTTTCTCTCACCTTTTTCCTCCTCTAAACATTGGGTAAAAAAAATTTTTAAGAACATGAGAAACATAAACTTTATTTCGGTATAATAGTATCACATGAAATTTTCTAAATTGGGTAAAAATGTCATATACATTTAGTTCACTATCTCTCGTTGATCATATACCAAACATGTCAACTATGGAAATTATGTAAAAATACCCCTGAAATTTCCAACATGATACCAAAAAAAAAAATGAACATTTTAGTGGCCGTGGCATTTTTGCGTCATTTTGAAACAATTGTACAAAAATACACCTAAAATCCTGTATACAAC
>JBAGKO010000012.1:4414503-4425512 GCA_037177275.1 Acacia concinna
GTGATGATGGTCATGTTTAGTATCTAGCTCTTTAGGTTTTTTTGTGTGTTATTTACTTATTTATATTGAGACAATTTCTGTTAAATTAGAACTTTAAGTGTTGTAAAATACTATTTTATGTCTTCAAAAAAAATTGTTGAAAAAATTGTGTAAAATGCTTCCGGCCCTGACCCTAATGCTGTAGGGCCGGGCTTTGAAAAACAATGATTTTTTTAAAGTCGGGCCTTACAGGGCCGGCCTTGACTCCCAACGCTATTACCAGCTAGCCTTCACTAGATTTTAGGAAAGGTGAGAGGACCTAGTTTTGTGATAATATAATATGTTACTTTATTAATCCAATTATATATTAAAATTTAAAACTTAAATAAGCAGTATAGACCATAACTATCACTAGAATTTGTCCCCTCAACATTTTCCGTTAATCACATCAATAGTGTTAGACATATAAGATTAAAATTATACAAATTAAAAGACCAAAACATACATTTTTATAAAACTTAAAAGACCAAAAGCTCTTTTTTTTTAAGGGTAAAAGGGCAAATTTGCTCTAAAAGTATTCATTTTGGAATAAATTTGTCCTGAAAGTTTCAACTAGAACAATTTTGTGCTAAAAGTTTTAAAAATGGGGCAATTTTGCCCCTACTGTTAATTGACCATCAGTTGACCAAATATATTGAGTTAACAATCACAGGTCATCCATTTTATTTTTGTTAAAATGACAATTTTTCCTAAAAGTCTAAAATCGATTAATTTTGACTATTAGTTGACTAAATATGGTGAATTGACAGTTCACATGTATTTTTGATAAAATGAAAATTTGTCTCAAAAGTCCCTTAATAATCTAATTTATCTTTTTTAAAAGTTGGATTTATAATTTCTAATACAAATTTTCACTTTAACAAAAATACAATTGATAATATGTAAACTATCAGCTTAACATATTTGATCAACTGACAGTCAACTAACGGTTAATTAATGGCAGGGCATAATTGCCCCACTTCTAAAACTTCTTGAGCAAAATTACTTTAGTTGAAACTTTCAAAACAAATTTACTCGTTAAATACTTCCTGAGCAAATTTGCCCTTTTAGCTTTTGGTTTTTTTTTAAATACTAAAACTAAAATAATAGTCTTAGTGTATATAGGGTTTAAAAGAAGAGGGTTTTCGATAAAAACAGAGGGAAGCTTGACGGAGAGACAAGGTGCGGAGCGCAGGGGAAGCAGCAGCTGATAGTGGAGTTCGGCCAAGATGGGTACGATTTGTCTTGTTGATTCTGAATTTCTCGGCAGTAGCAACAATCTCTCTATGGATTTTTCTCCCATGATCATTTAACTTCTTTAATTACTCGGGTATTTCCAGGGATTCCATGATCATTTATGTTTGTGTCCGGTTTATGGGTCTTGTACTTGGTTCCAATCATTATATACGATGGTTGCCAATGAAATAGAAATTGGAAGCTGTATCTGCTATGGCATTTTAACTATCCCCAATAAATGATTGATTTGTAAGATAGTGATGTCCCAGTGAAGAATGCAAGTTATTATCTGACGCAACTTCTATAAATCTCGCCGCAGCTTTTCTAGTTAACTACATTATTGTATAATAAACCGAAAAATGGACATTTACATCAAAGTATCGATTTAAACCTATTTGATCTATTTAGCAGAGCGTTCTGATTCAGCTAGATGATCACTTGCAAGACATCCTGAAGGATAATTAATGGCTTAGCATGCTCTTAGAAAAAAAGAAAAAGAAAAAGTTTTTTTCCCTACTTCTGTCCATTCTGATGAAGCTAGGGTGTGATAGTTCTAAATTTGGAATTATAAAGCTGAATAAATTTGGAATTTGTACTTTTGTTACTTATAAGGAAACTACTGTGTCTATTTATCTTATTGTATATGGTGATGACTATATACTCTGCTTAATAATTTTTATACCGAGCTTTCTTTATTAATATCAGTGGTAGCCTTTGTTATCGGCTTTATATCATGGTTATGTTAACTCATACAGTATCATACTCATACAATATTTGTGGGTTTATATAGGCATGAGCTTGGTCGTCAACCAGCAAACACTAAGCTGTCAAGTGAAAGACAGTCAGGAGAGTTTGTATTAGAGGTGCCAATGTGAAATGGAGGGCTTTGTGATTGGATACTGGAAATTATTCATGGGGTAGTGAGGCTGTGACTCGCAAAACACGCATACTAGATGTGGTATACAATGCCTCAAACAACGAATCTTGTGCGAACTCAAGCTCTCGTGAAGAGCACCATTGTTCAGGTTGATGCAGCGCCATTTAAGCAGTGGTATCTTCAACATTATGGTGTTGATATTGGTAGAAAGAGGAAAGCAGCCGCTAAGAAGGATTCAACGGAGGTAATGCTATTGCAAATGATCAAATCTTTGATTTCTTTTTAATGCGATTTTTCTTTCCATTCATGATTATAGCTGCTGAGTAAGTCTTGCAGGACAGCGGTGTGTGTATGAATGTTGGTGCAGGAGATTGAAAGAGTTTTTTAACACAGAGAATTAAAAATAATAAAATTTAAGAGTATATGTTAATTTTTGTACTTTTCCTTTCTATTTTTCGGGTTTATTTTTTGGTTTTATCAGCCAGTTTTAGCGGTAAAGTGTCTATACCGGTCACAGGAATATTTAGCAGTGATAACAATAGCTGCTAGAGTCTTGTTAATCTCTATTTGTTGTAATAGTTATTGTTTTAGGGCAATGTGCTCTGAAACAAAATGTGACTTAACTCATTGCCCAGTATTGTTAACAAAAATTTTCTCCCATTGTGATGATACTTTTGGAATGGATCCTGTGCGTTTGTGTTCTGAAATCCTTTATTCATGTTGCAAAACAGGGCAGCTTTCTAGCACAAATATGCAAATTGTAACGAGCAATCCCCTCTTATAACACATCTTAATGCACATTTGCTGGATTTTCTTATTATTGATCAAATAAATACCCACAGTGGACTTTTTATGGTACTGCGAATGTTCACTTTATGCATGAAAGATAGTATGTTATGTTATTTAAGTCTGGCTCATGTTATGAGTTTGATGTTTAATACTTTATCCTTTGTTTTGTGGGAGGGTGAAGCCAGTGTTAAAGAGACGAAAAAGAGTAAGCATGTCTTGAGAAATCTTTAGAAGCCCCAGAAATATCAAATGCCCGATCCCCACATTGAAGAGCAATTTGGTGGTGGAAGATTACTGGCTTGCATTTCTTCTTGCCTGGGTCAATGTGGAAAAGCCGATGGGTAAGCTTAATCTTATGTGTTAGAATCTTTGTATTCATTTAACTTTGCTCTTAGACCTATATTTTATTATTCTTGGAAGGAAAGGAGCTGGAATTTTACATGAAGAAAATTCAGAGGAAGAAGGGAAAGGGTGCTGCTTGAATGTAATGGACATCAGATTTTACACTTCCTATTAATGCAGATACACGTGTTTTCGGTGAATGGTATCATTGAAGGTGCTATCTGTGAACAATTTTTCGATTACTGGTAATGGTACTTGAATGTTTATGTTAATTTTTTTCATTCTTTGTTATTTAGAGTTTTGGCTATCTGCCCTTGGATAGTAATTAAGGGAAATTTTGGACTTGTATGATGTACTTGAATTCAGAGCAAACAAAAAAAACAGAACCTGAATACAATGGATAATCTACATCTTTGCCAAAGTGTTGACATTTTTGAATTGACATTGGAGAACAAGGGTAAAACAACTTTAGTTATGTAACTGTGTTTGGTAGTTGCTTTTAGTTAAAATGAGATTATAATGTGTGCAGGGTGCCAAAGGAAAAGCACTCACACAGTAGTTGCATCTTGTGTGTGTGTGTATTATCATGAATCCCCTGAAGAGATACAAATGTCCGGTGAATCAAAAGCTAGGAGATAACAACACTACATATCCTTATCTTCCAAGATAATCTCATTTCTACTCAAATTGAAGACAATTTATCAATGTGTTTGGTATTACGTTTACAAAGCATTATTGGTCATTTGGGCTTTAAAGAGACGTCGGTATGCTTGAGGAACTTATTTGAGTGTTTGGAAGGCCATTTTTGATATTGGACTTATCTAAAATAAGGAGCTTATTCTCATAAGCTACTCAATGGAGCTTATTCATCCAACTTGCTTATGTCTTATATCCGTTAAAACATCTTTAAAAAAGCACCTACCTCAATACTCTCATCTCCAGTGTTGACCCTCAAGCACTCACCACTATCCGTAGTGCGAGAAGGGAAGAGCTGTTGTGTGAGCCACCTTCCTCCATCGTGGTCTGCATCTACTTGGTGGATCGAGTCTTCACAGTCGGCGGAGGCTACTGGAGAGGAGTGAGACGCCGATCTACACATGCAAAGTGCAATGGAGGCTGATTTGCAAAGTACAAGGTTCATTGGCGATAGATCTCGATCCTGACATTGCAATTTCCATTGCTCTCTGCTTTGTTTGTCGCATGGCTTTTTTTGAAACAAACCTTGCTTTGGGTGTCTTGAATCTAAAGCTAGTTGAACAATCTAGCGAAACCAAAGCTCATTTTGGTGTATCCTTCTCTCTGCTTTCTCCCTAGTTGCTCTTATTGTAAGTTGTTCTCTTTCTCGCTCAACTCTAGGTACAATTCTTCTTTGATGATTTCATATACTCTGAATGTTTGGATGACTGGGTTTGATTGGGATGGTCATGGAAGATGAAGAAAATTGTTACTTCATCTCTTTAGCAAAAGAGAATTGAATTTTTGTGGTAATTTGTTTTAGCAATCTTTTCCATTGTTGAAGCAACCGCAAATTTATTGGACTCATTGCCTTTGTTGTTACTTTTTCCGCCGTCATAGACACCACTGTTGATGCTGAGTTTTATGTTTGTGTACTCTTGTGATTCTCGTTTTATTATTATTATTATTGTTTTGAGTTTTTGAAAACGACATGTTTAGGGTCTTTATACGAATTTTGGACAAACTAATTATTATTAGATCGATAGTCGTTGTATGAAATCTATCCATGAGTTAACTCTTTCTAACGTTTGAGAATTTCATGTCATGGAATTCAAATATGTATATAGATGCTGACTTTTGTAAATAACTTTTAATTATGAAAAATAATTCTGAATCCCTAATATAACTTGAGGGTAGTGAAAATGATTGTCTAAGATATTTTCTGCTACTAACCAACAAGCTAATTCGGTAAGGAGAAGAACAATAGTTCAAATCCCCACACTTGTTGGCAGAGTGGCGAAAACCCTATGATTTCTAAGTCTCATGAGGGATTAGTGTCAAGTTGAAAGTGGCATTATTTTCTCTACTTTGTTGTTTAATGCATTATAAACACTGTAGGGCTCCCCATTATTGTCTGGATTGTGAAGCTACTTATGGTGTCTTCTATCATAATGATACAAGGATTGTAGTTTCAATCTATGTAGTTAGGTTTTGGGAATTAGAGATAAGAGAGGGGAAGATGAGAACTAAGAGAGTTAGAGGAAATTGAGGACAGAAGCAGAGAAACAGAGAGGGCGATAGAACAGAATAGAACAACAGAACTGAATCTTATTATTCATCAATTATTATTAGTCATTCGTGCATATTCTGATTAGCCTTATTTATATAGGCTAAGTATAGACTAAGTAATACAATTGCCTTGCTTGCCGCCTCCTCTAATCTTATTGGGCCTATCAAATCCTAATCCCTAATTAACATGTAATTAATATACTGTTAGGGATTCATATTATATTTACATATCAAATACCCTCCCCTTTTTAACATCCTTGTCCCCAAGGATTTTCAACAACAAATGCCAGAAATTGCTGCTGCAATTGATAAAGAGGAGTCCACGATGCTTCATCTTCCGATAGTCCTTTCCATTGCACTAGGACTTCAACTATCATCTTCTTCCTACGTTTCTTCATCCTTTTATTGAGAATTCTGTCTGATTCCTTAGTAGGAGGCAGTTTTGGAAATTCAGAAGGTAGATGTCAAGGCTTGACCGTATGGTCTGGACATAGTTTAAGAGGGATACATGAAATGTAGGATGTATCCTAGAGTTCATTGGCAGCTCCAACTTATAGGCTACTGCCCCTACCTTTTCAATCACCTTGTAGGGACCATAAAATCGTGGTGCAAGCTTTTGAGAAGCCCGTGTAGCTGCTGAAATTTGCCTATAAGGTTTGAGCTTCAGAAATACCCATTGACCCACATGAAATTCTTGGTCGATTCTATGCAAATCAGCCTTTTGCTTCATAATATTGGCTACCTGGTGCAAATGGTGCTTGAGTAGTGCAAGAACTTCTTCACGTGCTACAAAACTCCTATCTACATGCTCCTAAATAGAATTATGTGGCAAATAGGGAGTATGAAGAGGAGGAAGTTGCCCATATAGTAGCCCATAAGGTGTAACCTTAGTTGAGGTGTGATAAGATGTATTATACTACCATTCAGCATGATAAAGCCACTTAGCCCACTCCTTAGGCTTCTCCCAACACATGCATCTCAAATAGGTTTCTAAACACCTATTTAGAACTTTCGATTGGCCATCCGTTTGAGGATGATAAGATGTAGAAAGCTTTTGTTCAATGCCTAGCACTCTAAGGAATTCTTTCCAAAAGTTGCTAATAAAGAGAGAGTCATGATCACTAATGACTTCAGCTGGTACACCATGAAGTTTATAGACATAGTCCATGAAGTGATGTGCTAAAGTAGAAGCTGAAAAAAGATGAGCAAGTGGAATAAAGTGGGCATACTTACTCATTCTATCAATAACCACCCAAATTGTGTCCTTACCATGTGACTTAGGTTGGCCCTCAATGAAATCCATAGTACTAGACTCCCAAATTCAACTAGGAATAGGAAGAGGTTGTAGCAAACCGGATGGTGCAGTTGTTTCATACTTGCATCTTGCACATGTATCACAAGCTTTAACATATGTAGTCATATCCTCAAATAGTTTGCACCACCAAAAGAGAGATAACCCTTTGGTAGGTAGCTTGGATGCTGGAATGCCCTCCTTGTGAGCTAGAATGCAACCAATCAATAATTTTTTTCTTAAGAATAGGGTCATTACCAATCACCAATTTACCCTTTCTTCTTAATAAATCATCACTCTAAGTGAAATAACTAATGGCTCCATCATTAGCTTGAACTTTAGGGAGTAACTGCTGCAAATAGTCATCATTCTCCCAACTTTGCTTGATGTGTTATAGCATTTCAAGTGAGGAAGTGTCTAGGATAATTTGCATTAATTGTAACTTAGGCATTCTAGAAAGTGCATCAGCCACATAATTTTCCTTCCCCTTCTTATATTGAATTTCGTAGTCAAAACCAGCCAACTTGGCAACCCATAGCATTTGAAATGAGGTCTTAAGCTGTTGTCCAAGGAGGTATTTAAGGCTTTGCTGGTCCGTACGTATAACAAATCGCTATCTCTCCAAGTATTGATGCCAATGGAGCACTGCTAAGACTATCGCCATTAATTCCTTCTCATAAACGGACAATTGCTGATGTTTAGGATACAATCCTTTGCTGAAATATGCTAGAGGCTTCCCTCCTTACATGAGGATAGCCCCTATACCACTTCCACGAGCATCAGCCTCTACAACGAATTGTTGAGTAAAATCAGGAAGAGAAAGAACCGGTGCTGAAGTTAGAGCTTATTTGAGTTCCTGAAAAGCATCAGTAGCCAATTGAGTCCATTGGAACCCATTTTTCTTCAAAAGAGATGTAAGAGGACGAGCTATAGTCCCAAAATTTTTGATGAAGCGTCGGTAATAGCCAGCTGAACCCAAGAAAGCTCTTAGTTGCTTAATGGTGGTAGGAAGCGGCCATTCAGCGACGGGCTGAAGCTTTTTGGGATCAGTAGAGACAGTTCTAGCACCAATAATGTGCCCCAAATACTCTACATGAGGAGCTGTAAAAGTGCATTTAGATTGCTTGACAAAAAAGTGGTTATCCCTCAATATCTGTAGCACTAAAGTTAAATGCATAGCATGATCTTCAAAAGAGGAGCTATAAATCATAATATCATCAAAGAATACTAAAACAAATTTACGCAATTGAGAATGAAAGAGATCATTCATAGCTCCCTGAAATGTGGCTGGTGTATTGGTCAAGCCAAAAGGCATAACTAACCACTCATAATTGCTGGAATGATACTTAAATGTTGTCTTGTGAATTTCCTCCGATTCCATTCGGATTTGATGATATCCGGCACGTAAATCAAGCTTAGTGAACCATCTAGCAACCCCTAGCTCCTCAAAGAGCTTCTTTACAAGTGGTATGGGGTATTAGTTCTTTATTGTGGCCTTATTCAGCTCATGAAAATCAATACACATCCTCTAAGTACCATCTTTCTTCTTCACTAAGACAATAGGTTCTGAAAAAGGTGAGGAACTTAGTTGAATGACACTAGCTTGCAACAATTCATCAACCAACTTCTCTATAATGTCTTGCTGTGCTACTGGATATCGGTAAGGCCTCAAGCTGATTGGGTTTGTGCCTTCCTTTAGCACAATAGAATGGTCATGACCTTCCCTAAGGGGAGGAAGAGACTTAGGCTCCTAAAAAACATTATAAAATATGCTCAGAACTTATTCAACTTCTACTGGAATATTCACTGTAGAATCAACCAGTGACAAACTTTCAACCATTTAAAGCAAAAAGAGTTGATCCTGATGAGGTAAAGCTATTTCAGCTTTATTGGGGTGTGCAATCTGCTAGGAGTTTGGAGGATTGGCCTGCAATTTCTACAATCCACCATTATACCATAAATACATCGTTAAAGTAGTATAATCCCAGAATGCGTTTTGAATACTTTTTAGCCATTGAAGTCCCAATATTAAATCATAAGTATTAAGCTCCATGATTCTGACATCACATGTAAATTCTAAAGTCTGCATTTTCCATTTAAATCCTTTCCAAATACCAGAAATTTGTAGCTTCCTGCCTCTTACTACTTCTACTGGTATGAAAGAATTTCCATAAGTCTCCCATCCCAACCATGTAGCCAACTTTAGATCTAAGAAATTGTGAGTATTGCCATCATCAATTAATATCTGAATAGGTCTTTTTCTAATATGACCTTGTATTCTCATAGAAGATAAATGATCAGTACCACTTATAGCATGCAAGGAAATAAGAGGGGCGTTGGGTTCTGGGTCTGGTTCATCTTGGAAATCATCAGTTTCATCATCAGGATAAAAATAAGCTTCAATATAATGGAGTTGATATTTCTTACGCTGAGGACACTTATGGTCATGGGAAAACTTCTCATGGTAATAAAAACATAAGTTCTTGGACCTGTGCTCAGTTTTTTTTGCAAGAGTCAATGGTTTATATTGCCAAGAAACCATTTTTGGAGGTAATGGCACGTTCTTTGTGGCTACCACGTTATTTTCAGTTGTCGATGGCTTCTGGGTCAACAAGGCATTGCAATATGGTGCCATGATAGAGGAGGAGGTGGCAGACGCTGGTTGTGACAGTGAAGAAAATGAATTTGTGGTTCGGGTTGTGCGATCCGACTTGACCCGGGTGGAGATACAAGCAGAAATGGATTCTTGAACCCGAGCTAAACGCCAAGCCTCCGAAAGACTTCGCGGTTTCAATAGTCTCAATGGACCTTCAATGTTAGGTCGTAGAGCCGAGACATACGCATCGACTAAGTAATCCTTTAGAAGATCAATTTTCCCCGTCACCGCATCCCACTTGGCGTTAAACTCAGCAATGGTAGTGGTCTGCTGGAGATGAGTAAATTCTCCCATCGGTGTTTCCACGGGTGGCCCAAACGTGTCTTGCAACAACACAACATATTCTTCCCAGATTGGAAGTTGACCCCGTAATCGGCATTCTAATGCGCGATGCCATTGAAATGTCTTCTCATCAAGGAATATCGAAGCCATCTTTACCTTATTTGCTTCTGGTGTCATCTAATTCAAAATATCTTTTGCACTTCAATAACCAAGAAAGTATATCATCACCGGTGTATTTGGGGAACTCTATCTTCGTGAATTGTGTGGGCATCTAATTCAAAATATCTTTTGCACTTCAATAACCAAGAAAGTATATCATCACCGGTGTATTTGGGGAACTCCATCTTCGTGAATTGTGTGGGCTTCTGGTATCCTACATTTTAGAGGATATATCCATATGGGGTCGACGTTTAAAAGGGCGGTGACCACCTGGGGGATTTGCAACAGCATCGAATCTCTCCTACATCTCAATCTTAAAGTTGTTAAGGTTCTGATTGAGCTTCAAGATCAATTCTTGAATATCATCTATCATCTGAATTTTCTGCTCCAAGGTAGACATTCAGTCTTCCATTGATTTCGACCCTTCACCAATCATCTTGGCCTTTTCTTGGTTTCTAGTATTTGCCATTCAGGCGGAGGTGTGTGGTAGAGGATAATGGTCTTTGATACCACTGATACAAGGATTGTAGTTTCAATCTATGTAGTTAGGTTTTGGGAATTAGAGATAAGAGAGGGGAGGAAGAGAACTAAGAGAGTTAAAGGAAATTGAGGACAGAAGCAGAGAAACAGAGAGGACGACATAACAGAACAACATAATTGAATCTTATTATTAATCAATTATCATTAGTCAGTCGTACATATTCTTATTAGCCTTATTTATATAGGCTAAGTATCAAGGTACAAACAAACTGGACCAGTCAAAGAACTGGTCACGGTATGGGTTCAGGGTTCAACCAGGTCGGACTGGGGGTTAAATTGGCCATATTAAAACATTATAATTTAGATGTTATTACTAAATATCTAAGCGACAGGCTGATAAATCACTATTTTGTGTGAATTATTAGGCTTAAGTAGTGTAACACACTACGCTACTTTAAAAAAAATTCTTTGTTCCCGTGAATTTTCGCTCAGTTTCATAAATAAATGCGAAGTATTCTTTTTTTTAATAAAAAACCGAACTGGCCAGTTTGACCGATCAACGGTTAGTTAAGTGACCGGACCGGACCATGGGCTGGTTCATGGATTCGGCCGGTCCAATCCATTTTTTTTTCTTG
>JBAGKO010000012.1:4443259-4455206 GCA_037177275.1 Acacia concinna
TCCCTCTATCACTGTTTATCTAACACTGACACTGACACTGATTGACGCATAATAACAGATGAGAGAGGAATGTGCCCGTAACAGAAGAGGGAGGGGATTTTCACTATAAGAGTAATGAGATTACCCATAAAAGTAATGAAATTCGCTAGTTTTCGTATCACTTTTCAATTCAGCAAATTTGGAAAACAAATGAGAGAGGGGATTTTTTCACTATAAGATTAATAGGATTACACATAAGAGCAATGGAATTCGCTAGTTTCCAGATCACTTTTCACTTTAGAAAAATTTAAAAAAAAACTTAATTTGGTACATAATATCTTAGTGTCTTTTTAAAATGTTAACAAATTTTTTTTATTTTTAAAAATTTAAATGGTATTTAAATGTCATTTTCCCTTCAATCAATTTTATGGTATAGAATTCTTGGAAACGAGGTGTCCAGGTTACTCTTATACGCCTTTTTATTAATATTAATTTCACGTATCATGTTTTATTTTCCTGAAAAATAATGGTTTGCAACTATTAAAATATATATATTCTAATTTTTGTTAACCTTTTTTTATTAAAAAATATAATGTTGCTTTTATAGTATGAAATTAAAGAAAAAAAATTATTATTGAGAGTAAATTTTCTTTGCAAATTTAATAGAGATTAAAAAAAGATATTTTGATTAGAACGAATATGTCAAATTTTCCATATATTTTCATACTGTATCTATCATATTATTAGATTATATTATTATATTCCTGGGCAATAAAAAAAAAGATTATTCTTTCTTAGTATTCTTATTCATGAAATCCCTTCCGTTTACCCTGTGCAAGATGGATTATACATCTGGGCGATCACGTCAGGTAAATTAATAGTTCACTAATTGAATATTGATCGAAATGGGTTCGAATTAAAAAGTGAAAAAAAAACATTTTGTCATCTAAATTCAATATGAGATTTGAGTAAGATTGTCCCTATCCATGATTTGTCAGGGAATCAACCAAGGTGAGATTATATTCGACCTAAAGAAAATAACATGCACATTTTTAACCTGTAAGATAAATAATGACAAATAAGAAACATTTCTAATAATTAAGCTTTAATTTCGTGGTTTATATGTGGTTGGGATCCTCATATTGCTAACTCACATCCGGCCCGTTTTATATAAACACAGAATTGCCTATATTATTATTAACGGATATACATGCAGGCCACTTTTTTTTTTTTTTTTTACGAATACTTCTAACATTTCCTATCTTGTATTATCTATACCTTCTTCTTTTTCGTATTCTTAAATCTTTTTCTTTTGTTGACGGTTTGTTTTTTAATTTTTTGAATTAATTAATTATTATAAAACAGAAGATATTAAATTTTTAAAAGTATCACATCTAAGAGATTTAAATTAAATTCTACAAAATTCATATTTATTTTAAAAAAATAACGTACAGTATAAACTTTTCTAACACTTAGAAACAAAGAATATATTCTAGTTGTGTTTCGCAACCTTGATAAAATATTATATATGTGTGTGTGAGAGAGAGAGTTTGAGCACTAACAAACAATAACTTAGATGGAATTTTCTCCTGAATTCCAACATCACATAAGACATTTAATTTGTAGAATATGATAGCTAGGTAGTCACAATTCACACCATTAATTAAAGAAATAAGCATTATACGATGTTACCTACACCCAAATTGATTTAAGATATTTGTAAGGAAGGCTTTGTTGTGCCTTGTTCAATGAATTTGAGAATTGGATATAATTTACTTTACGTCAACAATTGGTATTTTGGTAATTTGGTGGGAAAATTTTGAAATAAGCCTAAATTTCCAAATTCCAATGGCAATTTTTTTAATAATAAAAAGTTGTGTAAAACGCAAAAAAAATAATTAAAAAACTAATTAGTTATTGCAAACATATGACTAAAATTTTAAAACATAATTATATCAAATTCTTTATATTTATTACATCAAGTTTTAAAATCATACTGATAAATTCCAATTTTATTATATATTTTTATATCTTTTTATGATATTTTATCATTATTATTGACTTTATATATTGTTATTATGGTTGTTTTGGATTAAAAAGGTATCACACAAAATAATTTCTAAAAAGGGTATAATTTTCATATTTTTATTATCTTATATTAAACTGATTTACACGAATGTATTTTTAGTTGTGTTTATTATAGAGAAATTAATGAATTAAAGTCAATAAGACAATCAAATCAAGAAAGAAGATAATAAATCATAAACAAATGTGGAAATTCGCATAGAAAAAATGATCTATAGAAAATAAGGCTTTAAGAGTGTTTTTGAGCCAAATTATAGCATGGTTAGAGCCCATATGAATTATGCTCCTTAAATAGTTCCTATAACCACCACTTAAGCCCAAATTCATGTCTTCCATGACCCATGAAGAGCAAAAACGTAGCTATATATTATTAATGAAGGTTAAAATAGTGATTCACAAGATTAATTCTTTTCCAAATCATAAGAAGGCGTCACCTCATTAATGAAGGGCATGAAGGTCATTTTGCAAGATTTCTTCTCCCACAGGATATCATATGATGCCACCTAAGAGGATGAAGATGAAATTACTTATCTTTTTGAGGAATTCAGATTAAAGATTATATCTTTAATTATCAAGAAATCATATATCTATTAATACACTTATATAAATTGTCTTTCAAATTCAAATTCAAGAAAAGGATAAAGATGCTGATAAAGATCCATGAAAAATATATAGATACAAAGATTTAAAATAAATATTTATCTTTATTCATTCCGTCTTCAATAAGGACTCTTAATAAGGCACTATAAGAAATATCTATAAATAGAACCCTAAAGGCTCTATCCCAAGGTACACCACAACTCACATAACACAAGACGTATAGAGCCACGGACGAGAAAGAAAGAGGAGCAGATTTGGGCAGAGTTTCTTCTTCAGATCTGACAGGATTTTGGAGAAAGAGAATCAAGAATCTAGTTCTTTAAGTAGCCATTTGTCTCTTTTCTATTGTGATTATGTCTTCGGAATCTGGATTTATTAGCTTTGATTTTGGTTTTATTTTAAACATGAGTAGCTAATTTATTTATTCTGAGATTATTTGAACCCTGGTATGGATTGATTATCTTATTTTTCTTCTTTTTTTATGAATAATGTCTTTTATGTTGATTTTACTTTGAACTTAATGATTCTTATTAATTGGCCACTAATAAGATAGATTAGTTTATTTGATTGATGCTTGAGAGAGTTAAATTAAGTATAGAACTTGGGTATAATCGTGTGAGAATTTGAAGTTTGCATGATGAATGGATAATTTTGTTATCAACATAGAGATATACGTGTCAACCTCAATACCCATGAAAGGGATTTGTTTAGAAATTAGGATTTAATTAATTTATTGAGATATTAATATATTAATTAATTTAAACACCTATTTGGAGACTTGAGAGAGCACTTATAGGTACAATAGTATATTGGGTTAGCATAATTGATCTTAGGAAGTAAATCAAAGAAGGGATCTAAATAAATATTCCTAAAATATAAGGGAGATAATAATTCTAGGTTTCTCTGAACTTGAAGAAAGGCATAACTTTTACTCTTTAATTTTTCTTTCCTTAAAAATAGTTAGTTAAATCTTTAAAACACATCCACTCAACCTAAGTGAGAATTTAATTGAGATAGTTAAACGCTTATTTTGTCATAGTCCTCATGGGAACGATCTTTTTATATTACTTGCAACCCGTGTGCTTACGGTTAAACTAGATGGCTAACACTTTTATAACATTTTCCCTATCAAGAATAATAGATTTTTACGGATTATTATTTAAAATTAATATGTTTGTTATAAATAAAAAGGAGAGAAAGAGAATATGTGAACAATATGAAACCATTCTCATTAGCTATCAAGGTGTCTCAAGTCTTTGATGCATGTTTTCTAATTATAGGCATAACTATATAATCTCAATATAATTGATATCTATAGATTTGATGACAATAGGAGATGACTATGAGATATTGAAGATATTAGAGATAATGGGAGATATGGACATCCACTCAAATATAATATTCATAACATTCACCCTTGGATGTCCATTATATATGAATGTGCCTCATTAAAAACTTTACTAGGGAAAACACAGTGGGAAAAAAACTTAGCTAAAGAAAATAATACATCATTTTTTGACACTGTCTAATACTGCCTCATTAAAAACTTTTATAGGAAAACCTAATGGGATAAAATCTAGATAAGGGAAATAGAGTACAATGTATATCGACTCCTCCTATTGACAATGTTAGAAGAAATCTTTTAAGTATGTGAAGACAAATGCCATGGACAAGCTTCAAAGATTGCGCCTGGAAGAGATTTGGTAAATAAATATGCTAGATTCTTATTAGAAAGGATCTGTTGGATATCTATCTCACTATCCTTTGAACGTCATGAGTGAAGAGAAATTTTGGTGAAATATGCTTTGTTCAATATCCCTTGATGCACTCCTTTAGTTGAGTAATACATGCAATATTATCCTCATATATGATTGTTAGGACCACTTTACTGAAAAATAACCTATAGGTAGTTCACGTGATGTATTAGTACTTTTGAACTAAGTAGTTTTTCTTCACCTTCATTACTAATTACTTGAGGTCTACACGGATATTTATCTACTTCCAAAGACCTTAGAACTGGTAGGGTACATAATGTATAGGGAAAAAGATAAATAAATACCCCATAAATATTAAAAACCTTGAAAGATGACTCCAATTTGATAAATGTCAAATGAGGGGTAGAAAATTAGCCAGTTCTAGTCATTCTCTGTTGAGTTTTAATCATTTTGTTTTGGTAATTATCTGCTCAGTTTTAGTCATTCTCTGTTGAGTTTTGGTTAGAGCCCCTCATTTGTCATTTACCGAATTTAAGTCATCTTTCAAGGTTTTTAATGTTTAGAGGGTATTTATTTGTCTTTTTCCCTAATTTATATGACTTATCAACATAAAAACACTCTAGGACTTAATTTGTGTAAACTCCTTGATATATAAACATCTCACATTTTCCAGTACTCAATTTGTGACTAAGACAAAATTTTGTTCTTCCTAAATCCTTCATTTGAAATTCTTTCTTTGAATAATGAATTGTCTTTGATGCTCTTTCGGAGCTCCAAAGATGTTGATATCATCAACATAAATAACAATTATAGAATACTCACTTCCAATTCTTTTCATAAAAATGCATGTGTATATTGGATCATTTTTTGTATCCTTCTTTCGATAAATATTTATTAAGATGATTATGTCACATGCGTCCTTGATTGGTTCAAGCTATAAGGGGACTTATTTATAAAAACAATTACATCACAAAAATGAAAAAAATATAAGGGGACTTATTTAACTTAATTAAGTATTATACTTGATAACTTAAATTGGTTGCTTCCAATATCTTGAGTCCATTAGGGACATGTGCTTCTGGCACCTTGAGTACTTCAAGGACATTTGCTTCTAGCACCTATCCACAGGGCTACTTTTCCTTCATTGGCACTCGCTAATGAATTTTGGCTCATGATCCTCATTATCATTCGTTATAGCATATGCTATATTAAAGTAAATATGTAGTCAACGTTGACTTCATTTTGGCCCCACAGTATTCAATTCATAACATAATTTATTGATATCACATTCTTTTTACACATTTTAGGTACCTATGTCTCTGTTAGGACTATTACATTCTCCTCTAGAAATATCTCTTCTAGAGAGAATAACAATTCAAAAGATGGCTCTTCTGGAGCTAGTAACTCTTCAGGAAAGGCTCTTATGAAGCTACTAACTTTTTTTTATTATACTCTACTTGATTATCTATATTCTTAGCTTATTTTCTCTTTCAAAGATTTTTATCTTTTGAACTAATGGGGCTTCCACGCTTCATGTGTGCTTCAGATTCATTTACAATAGTTTATCCTTCAGGGACATCAATTCTGATAAGAGCACAAACAGTTGAGACATATGACATCCCATTTTTTTCATTATCATGATTAAATGATATTATAAAGAACTATTTTATAGTAAATGAAATTTATTATCTAATAATGGGAATAAAAAGAGTTTGTTAAGAATATGATTTATGGAAAAAAAATTAATTAAAATTTTATAATTATAATATGAGAAATTAGCGGAATGAAAATGTAGAAGGAATAATAATAGTTTATTATTTTGTTATTGATAATAATATTACTACATATATATCATAGAAAAAAAATAATATAAGATTTGTTTTTTAAAAAAACACAGGGGAAATGAAATTGAAAATAAAAAGGCTTTAAATATTTGTGTGGGTGTTATTAACACCAAAAAAGTTAAATAAATAAATAAATAGCCAAAGGGCACATGGCCCTTCAACCAACATATTCAAAGGTTCACGTGATGGGCCTATTATAGATATATGAACACCGAGAAGTTCTTGCATGCACTCAGTGCACCACATCATACGTGCACTGACTAATAAAACAGTGTTGCATCATATTTATTTTATCATATATGTCATCACTCTTTCTCTCCTTATTTAAGTCATCTGACATTTTTAAAATTATTTTAATATCCTTTCCTTCAATCTCTTTTTCTCTCTCTTATGGGCATCAAGTTTATCAAAATCCATCTCTACTTCATTCTCTTCTTTCCCTAATCCCTATAGATGAAGTTGCTATGGTCGACCATTCCATGGATTCAGGCCACAATGTATACAACAACTTGAACATTGAGAGTAAATGTACCAAGCAATAGACCAACTTGCATTATTGATGCTATACCCAACAATAATAGCCTAATCTTCTTCCCAGCATTCAAAGAGGGCATTGGTTACCGAAGCTAATTAAGGTTGTTGTGATCAAGGGGTGGTGGAGATTTGTCTGTCGTCACTTCATTCATTAGGGAAATGGTATATGGTGGTGTGGTTTGGGTTGAGGGTTGTAGTATTGGTGGGGCAACAAAGATCAGAGAGGTGGAGGCGTTGGTAAGGGATAAGGAGATGATTTTTACTGGCCATGTTGGATTCAAGTAATTTTGGGTAACCTTCTTTAGTAGAAGAAAGTTAGAAGATAAGAGACTTTTTGTTCAAAACCTATGAAATGGCTGACCATGGTGACTACATTTGTAGGGAAAGAAGAGAATGAAGTGGAGAGGGATTTTGAAAAACTTGATACACGTGTGAGAGAGAGAGAGATTGAAGGAAAGAATATTAAAAGAATTTCAAAAATGTTAAATGACTGAAATAAGGAGAGAAAGAGTAATGACATATAGGATAAAATAACTCTAATATGGGACAGTTTTATTGGTCAGTGCACAGATGATGTGGTGCACTTGGTGCACATAAGAATTTCTCATGACCACCCCTATGTCATTCAATTTGACATTATCACCGAAGGAGCACACGTGACAATTTTTTTCTTCTCCTTCATGCACAATATAACATCTTGATATTTTTAATACCTTAGATGAGGTATTCAGGATGAGCAAAGGGCTATAGCCTATAGAGGACTAAAAGATTTCATAACAATTGAAGTGAAATATGAGGAAGGACCTATGTGCAAAGAGAAAAAATTCTGCAAAGTTTCAAGTTGAAATGCGGTCAGGTTCAAAAGCCATGAAAATTTTCATAAAATCCCAATATATATTACAAGGCTCCAAAATAGAACAAAACAATCAAAATGATTTTTCGAGGTTCGAGAAAATTTTAGTGATTTTTTGAATATTTTAATAATTTTTACCGAACTGAGATTTTAGCCAGA
Organism: Acacia concinna; assembly: GCA_037177275.1. Lineage (NCBI taxonomy): Eukaryota > Viridiplantae > Streptophyta > Magnoliopsida > Fabales > Fabaceae > Acacia > Acacia concinna. The sequence goes on from JBAGKO010000012.1 coordinate 4,451,029, forward strand.
AATTGACTATATCAAATAGATAAGGACCTTAATGTTCTGGAATTGAGATTAGAAATAATTAGTATAATATTTTAGATGATTTTTAAAGTTATATGAAGATCAAGAAAAAGTCCAGAGATATTAGTAAAAATTGTTGAGATTGGCTAATCACTGGTAAAATGGACATTTTGGAGAAAAAATATTTTGGGAGTTCTAAACAATATTTATGGTAGCCTTCTAGTATTTTTAGAGAATTTTGAAAAAATTTTGAGAATTTTTGGACAAGTATAGAATTTTATGAAATTTGGACCGATACGGGTAAATTTATCAGAGAAGTTGAGTCAAGGGAAACCCTTAAGGCCCACAAGATGTGGTGCCACCTTTCTTGCTTGGAGAACAAGGCAAGGCCTTCTAGAAAAGGACACTTGTTAAGAGGTGGAAGTGCCACATGTTGGGTTTTGGAAAAATTATACCAAAAGACCCAAAATAATTACACTTAAGGACCTAAAAACAAAAGTATAAATATCCCCTCCTCTTCCCTTCCCACTGAATTCCCCTCTCTTTAAAGAACCCCTACCCTTCTCAAAAGTTGAGCAATCCGAAGGAAATTCGAGCTGCCCTTATTCAGACTTTGGTACAAGTAAGCTTCGGTTTTCTCCATCTTTTGAATTCCTTTATTTTTCAGCAGTATTTAGAGTAGTTCTAAAAAGGATGTACTATCTAAATGGACTAGAAATAAATGGGCCTAGATAGTAGTACTAAAGGGAAGTGTTGTCCAACTATCCACGCCTAAACAGCCTTCTTAAGAGGAAGTGATGCCCAATTGTTCAGGATTAGATAGTATTTCCTAGGGAGAGGTGTTGTCCGATTGTCCTAAACTAGGCTAGGAATTCTTAGGGGAGATGCTGCCCAATTGTCTGGTCTAGGTAGTTCTGTGGGCCCTATTAAGGGGAGATGTCGCCAAACTACACCGACCTAGATAGTAGGGAAGGGCCAGAAGGAGGGGACTATGCTCGATGGGTTGTATAGGGTGTTCTACTAAGGGGTATTGATGGGGGAACATATGTGGTCCGGGTAGTAGGAAACCAGGGTCCTAAGGGTATAAGAGGGAAAGGTCTATGGTATACTGTTAGGGGAATATAGTAATGCCTTTTATTGTTGAATGTATAGGCATTAAAGATAAGCTTACCAGTAATCCAACACACTAGAAATAGAGAATAGAGCTCTCACACCACATAGGAGTACTCAGTAGCTAGAATATCTAGCCTTAACTTGTATTGCTTTACTTGTATGCTGTTTGTTGGATGCTTGTTTACTGTATTCTGGTTGAGCTAGCATGTTATATATGAGATGTATGACTCCCTATTTAAATGCCTTGGCTATGTGATGGAGGAAGAGTCACACGGATGCTCCTTATATACGGTAAGTGTCGAGAGAGAGAAGGCACTAGAGGAGTAGTACGAGCATTGCATATAACATGTCATGCATTATATTATACTGTTAGTGGTTAAGGTTTTGCTATTAAGGTTTCCCAAGAAACCTTAATGCAGGTGAAAGCTCTACAAGAGACAAAGGAATGGAAAGAGTTTAGACATAGATGTTTATGCTTCTTGATTTCTGGCATGTATATATACAATACAGTTGATATATGTATTCTGGATTCTAGTCTGTATGCCTCCGTATATTAACGATATGATGTATGTTTCAAAAAAAATTCCTCTCTATTTCGACATATGGACACGACAAGTGGTTCCAATGGCTATAGTAAGGTATAGAAGGGGCCCAAAATGTGGGATGTGACACAAAACAATTTATTTTAAAGCCTACGATTCTTTATTTGGGATCAAGTAGATTAATAATTTGTGATCTGGAATTGTGAATTGCATTTTTGGTTTCTAAAGATCTCAAGGTTAAGCTTAGAGTTAAAGTAACCATAGTTAATTTATTTTGTTTGCTTGTTATGGGCTATAAGGTGTTTCTTAAGCTTACTTTCATCTATACCATTTGTATGTATTTTGGAAAATCATGTGTATGTTAGAATATCAACTTAGTAAAGCAGTATCTATATATGATTTATGATTATAATTAAGATTATTACTATTGTGATGATTATGATGTATATAAAATATAATGATAATGTAGTAAAATGCTATTGAAAATTATATTGAGTATATTGTGTTATATTAATGGGATGTGTTGGGTTGTGTGTAAGAGTTATGGTGAAATTATGTGCACATTGGCTCTTTCATTTTTAGCTCAGATTTGAGTTGAGTGTTTTTGGCATACACTTTTTTGGCTTATTGTTATGATATATCAGTGGTGGCATAGAAGGGGCAATATTCTTGAAATGACCAGCTAACCTTTGGCCAGGTGTACTAGTACTTATAGGCTATACTATGTCCAAAATATATAAGGAAGAGCAAGATGGATGAGCGGAGATGGTTTTAATTATTGAAAGTATTATGTATTATTTTACTATTGAGGATACTATCATGATTATTGATAAACCTACTTCTCTAACTTGCAATCCTTCATGCATATTTTATAAATTGATTTTGGTTATTGAGACTTAATGTCTCACCCCGTGTTGTTGTTAGTTTTTTTTGTAAGCGAGACCTCTCATCCAAGTATAGGTCAAGGAAAGCAGGTGAATGAATAGGCTACCATAACCTTGTATGCCTCTTGATTTTGAGGATTTGATTGTTTTATATATTGTCATCACACGGTCATCATATTTTGATATACTTACTTTGACATCGTTTTGAACAAGTGTTAGCTTCTTATTAGGCATGAGGCCTTATTTTGCATACTCTGATATTTTAGTGGATCCAAATATTATTTGTGTTGGAAATTGTTTGGTTTAGACCCTTTGTGGTAAGGTTCTATAATATGTATATGGATTAGTGAGTTGGGTTTCTAACCCTTATTTTGATTGTGCCTTTAGTCTTATATGATGTTTACAATATGAGGTTTATAGGTGAAATTTGTGCCTTGAACCCTGATGTGTTAATTTTGTTGCATTAGTATAGGTTACTGTAGTGGGTTTGTGGGTGGGTTTTGTGCCAAAAACCCTAATGTATTGATCTTGTTAAATCAGTAAAATGTTTTTGAAAGTGATGGACAAATCCTTTTATAACCATGATAGACTTTGTTTTCTAATTTAGTCTTTTCTATCATAGTTAGTTTTATATGTGATTTTGATCCTTTTAACCATGATAGTGTGTATGAGAAATATGGTTAAAAACTTTTCTATCATGATTAACTATAATATAATTTGAGCTAGATTGTTTAATAACCATTAAATTAGGCTAAATGCCTTGTTTAGTAGAAAGGATATTTTCAGGACATGTAACTTTGTCACTTTCTTTAGGTCAAGAAATTCTTCTGGCTTTTAATTAACCAATCCTTGCAAATGAATTATCTTTTGGACTTCTAGTACATACAAGTATGATGATCAAAATGTGCCAATGATAATTCATTATAGCTAATCTCTTTTTACCCAAATGCTTAATTTCTCCTCTTAATGTTTGGAAAAATATTCATCAAAATTACAATCAACAAGTTGGAAGGTAGATGGGTTTATAGAGAGAAAATGAGCATTCTAAAAAGAGGCAAAATCTGATGCGGACATCAGAGGAGCAAGATGCACTTCTACGTAGTTGGAAGAAGGTACATGATGAGACTGTGGTATTTTTTGGTACTCAGGTGTTAGCCCCTCATAAAGAGGAGTGGATGCGTCCCAATGAGACAAAGGCGTCGCATAAGGAGGGTTTGAAGGAGGGGAAGGATAGGGGGTCTTCTATGCAATGTTGAAAATCGTTTAAGGAGGTGGTGAGTAAGGGAAGGGTTGATGACGAGCAGTTAGAGGAGGATTGGTGGAGCGGGGAGAAGTGGAAGGAACACATCATGGTTGAAATGACAGAGCTAGGTCCAAATGTGATTATTCCTCAGAAAAAGAAGGATTGTCTTGTTGATAAATGGAATAAATCGTTGATAGTTAAATTGTTGGGTAGAATGTTGATCCACGTTACCTGGAAATGAAGGTTTAACAACTATGGGCACGTCAGGGAAATGTAGAGGTCATTGATATTGGGATGGGTTTTTTTGTGATTCAGTTTACTAATGTAAGTGATTATGACATGGCCCTTACTAGAGGTCCATGGTTGATATTTGATCACTATTTGGCGGTCCAACCGTGG
>JBAGKO010000012.1:4455306-4470319 GCA_037177275.1 Acacia concinna
GCTAATATATATATATATATATATAGGCCTACTGTGGCGCTCTCTAGGCATCAACTAAAAAAAAATTCATTTAGCCTCCTATGGCGCTCATCCAAGAGAGCGCCACAGGAGGCTAAATGGAAAAAAATAATAATAAATTGTCTCTTGGGAGAGCGCCACAAGAAGCTAAAACCAAAAAATAAAATAAATAAAAAATCCCCTCATGTGGCTCTTTGTGTACACTTTAGTGGCGTTCAAAAAGCGCCACATTTCTACTAAAAAAGAGCACCACAAAATTAATTTTTGTAGTAATGCAGCATCCATTAATGTCAGTTTCACAGGTTCTTGTTTACTAAGGTTAATGGTCTCTGAATAAGAAGAACGGACTTTTGGCTCTAAATGTTTTACACAATAAACCAAATCGTCCAAACTTGACATAGCTCTTTGATCTCTCTTAGAAAAACTTGTAACCAATATTTGTTTATACCTTTCCCTGTCTTGCAGCCTCTCTTTACCATAATGAAAGGGGCCAATTGAAACATGTGGAGAGTAAGCCTCTTCTTTAAGATTACGGAGCGTAATAGGCACCCTATTTATACAACAATCTGGTTAAAAAAGACTATCCCCACAATCTTGAATCGTTTTTTTGATGTCTATGCATGGTCGCCTGATCATCTTCCACCTAAGAGTTTGATTTAAAATAAAACGAGAAATTACACAAGCAACACACACATACACAAAGAGTCTCCTATTTCAACTCACACAATTAATGTTTGAATAGAAAAGCAAGGTATAAGCTGGTTGTTGAGGTAGATGTTAAGGGAGTACTTAATTCAGCTATTAATTTTCGCATCAATTTTGTTGACAAAATATTTGATAGTCAAATAAAGAAGGATCAAGTAGGTGTATTTTTTAATTTGTAATAAATTTTGTATTAATTGATCGTCAAGTGAAAAATAACAAAGATATTGATCATTAATCATTAAAGTAAGTATATATAGTTATTATATTATTACAAATAGCTGAAGTGCTGGTGTATTGAGTATACAGTGCCTTTTACGCCTTTTAAACGACCCAACGGAGCAGTTCTGGGTTTCGTTCTTTAATTTCTTCTATTTAGGACTATTCTAGGTTTATATGGATACATCGTTTTCAATAACCAAAGATGAAGTATATTCTCTTTATACCAAAAATGTAAAAATAATCGTAATTTTTTTAAAATGAAAAAGAAAAAGAAATTATAAACATTATAAAATAGGCAAATTAATATTTTTAAGCCTGTAAGAGTAATTATCAACTTAATGCATAAGACCGAAAAAGTGACCATAGCATTAGTAATCTCAAATATCCGTTTTAAAAGCAAAATTTCACTTACTCTACTTATAAAAGGATGAAACATTTAATACTTTAAAATACTTGTTATAAATTAAAAATTATAGTCTTTTAATTTAATTTCTCTAAGAAAATGAAAGAAAACAATTTTTTTTTTTTTGGTTAAACGTGTTTAAAACTCATCAAGCCCGTAAGTAAATATGCTCGCCTTCAAAATCGGTATATTTTGTGGGATTTGAGCTTAAACTGGCCTACCCATTTTCCCTCCCCTAATTTTAACACCTTAATCCTTTTAAAAATAATATAAAAACCGAAAAAAAAGCCAAACTGAATGAAGTAATAGAAAATAAGGTGAAAAGGCTTAAGAATAGAAGAAAGAGTGGCAGAGGATGCATACGTACGTGTTGTTGTTGTTGTTGTTATTGTTGGGAGTGATCAGAGGATAAATCTGTAGTCTGAGATGAGAGAAGTGGTCGCTGAAGCTCCACCATTTGTTGAGCACTCCCAGAGGCTAAGTGTATTTGATTCATCTCATTAGGCTTCTCCCACTGAATCTCAGTATCCCTCTCTTTTGCCATCTAAACTTAGGAGGAGGAGGAGGAGAAATTCGATATGCTCTGATAAGCAAACCACAACAAAACCAAACAAGGTCTCTGTGAAAGAAAGGAACACAACCTGCAACACAGTTAATATTATGCTCCTAGCTAACTCACTGGTGGGTGGTGTCAATCACTGTATTCCATTAATTGGTGATCAAAGTCTTCGTCAATCCCAGCCAGCTGCATGAGGGAAAATCGTTTTCGCAACATGAAGAGGTGGGGCAAAACTAGTTGGAAAGGAAAACTTTTTTTTTATTGGTTCTAAAAAATAATTAAGATATTAAATTATATCATATATTATATACGATTAAATATATCGGCTTATAAGTAATAAATTAGTTTGAAGAAAAAAGATAAGTATAAATATTTTAAAATATTTAATTAATATCTTTAATTTTTAAAAAAAATCAATTAAGCATTTTTTGTTTTGATGGAATTCATTTTCTATAAATTCAATGCCCTTAGTTACAATGAAAATAGTGCCCTTAGTTAATTTTTGAAAAATATAAAAAATAATTAAGTTACTTAATTATATAATATATTATATATAACTAAATAATATATGAGCTTATAGGTGTGACAAATTAGTTTGAATAAAAAATGATAAATATATATATTTTAAAATAATTTAATGATTTTACTTAATTTCTAAAAATAATATGTTCATAGCTACCTCACTGGTCGGTAGTGGCAATATTATATTCGACTCATTGGGGATCAAAGTCTTGGTAATAATATAATCTTCTCTCTGATCCTAATTATAAGACTCCATTAATTTTTTTGGAGGATTAAGGATATTTTTTAAATTAGTTAGTTGTTATAATATGACATAATCTTTCAAAATTACCGTTTGGTTCTAATAACCACAAATAGATAAGGGAATATTGATATGAGCAGTTTGAGATAAATTGGTTAAATATAGGAGATAAAATAAATAAACATTTTATATTTAAAACCAAATCAAATTTCTAACTAAATAGAAAGAATATGTTTCTAGCTAGCTAACTAGTGGTTGGTGGCAATATTTTATTCCATTCATTGGGTGATCAAAGTCTTGGTCAAAAGGAGCCAGCTGCATTTTCACCACTTTTAAGGAATTTTTTTTATGTCATATGTTTTATATAATCAAATAATATATCAGTTTATAAATTTAATAAATTTATTTTAAAAAAGATAAATATAAATTTTTTTAAAATAATTCAATTAATTTATTTAATTTAAAAAAAAAGTAATTGAGTCTTTTTTTGTTGTGGAAATTATATTTTGTACATTTAGTGCTAAAGGCTAGATCTGTATTAAATCAAGTTGGCCTATGGATGATCTATTTGTTTTAGAAGTAATTTATGTGGGTTTAAAAATCCATTTAATGTTAATAATTTTTTTAAGAAAACTAAGTAATCTATCATATCCTGAAAAATATAAAATGATTTTAGTTGTTAATTTTGTAAAAAGATTTTAATTGATATCAACGTTGATCTTATAATTTGGGCAACTTGATAATATAAATTGATAAAAAAAAACAAAAAGATCATACTTACATCAAGTTCCTTATATCTATTTTGTTAAGTTTTCCAATCACATATGACCATGTATTTTATTTATTGCATTTGAATTTATAATTAAATGATTTTAATTTAAACATAGGACATATAGTCACATACGATTGGAAAACTTGATGAAATGGATGTAAGGGACCTAAGTATTTTCCAAAACAAAAATATAAAAAAAAAATGAGATCAACCGTTGTTAATTAAATATGATATTGAAAATAAGAAAAGATCATATCATTATGGGATGTTTTAGTTTTCACTTAATCTAATTTTTAATCCCGAATGCAACAAATAATAGAGGAGATTTTGATTAGGGGCAATTTAGTAATTTTAAATTGATTTTATGATGTTTGAACTTTATAAATAATTACAATTTTTATCGTCCTTCATACTAAATATTATTTTATTTAGATTCTTTATTTTAATTCTCCAATGAAATAATGGATTTGTAACATTTATACCAAAAATGAATTAACTAAAATTAATTAATTAATCACAAACCAATCCCATTAAGCATAAAAGATTCCCACAACTACCATCTCCTTCTCCCACTAACATTGTGTTCCGAAGGGGACAAAAGTTGGGGAGGAGAAAGGAGGTGGGAGAGAAATGGGAGAACAATATTATCTCTCCTTGTGTATGGATAGATGGGAGAAAAAAGGAGTGGAAAAAATGTATGATATTTACAATGATAATAGTACCCTTAATTACTTTTTAACACATTTTTAAAAATAATGCCATGAAAAATAAATTCAAATGACAAGTCCATACCATTTTATTAAACCCTAAAGCCAAATTAAAATGAAATTGTTTTTATATTTTATTTCAAGAGAAATAATAAATTATTTTAAAAAATAAAACTCTTTCTTTCATTTATAATTTATAACTATAATAATTATTATAATTGTGATTTATATGAGAATTTATTAATTATAAAAATCGCATAGACGCATGATTATAAAAGAGAGATGAAATTTTTACCCAATTAAAAAAATTATAAGAGGCGTCATCATGCTACAATAACATAAATTTTAGCCACAATAAAACAAAAATATATATTACCATAAAATCCTTAAAGCCTACCATTAAAGAGAAGATTTTATGTTAAACTTTAAAATTGTGCTATAGTTAAACTAACCAAATCACATATATCAATCTAGATAAATTAAAATGTTCTTCAACTTTATCTTTATTTACTATATAGAAGGTGAAACTAAAAATGGCAACTTCTTTCAATAAATTTCAGCATCATTCATTAGCTTAATTAGTGCTTGAAGCCACATATGTTGAGGAGTCCCAAAGAATGTGCTCTGGGCATTTTCTTCACTAGCTTGACTATTGCCCTTGAGTATTTTTTTCTCCACTATAATGACAGGGTCTACTCTATTTAAGTATTGTAAGACCTCTTTAAGCCATCGAAATGATTTATCCTGAAGAGAATTACCTTCTTTTAAGACTCCAACTATTTCCTTTGTCCCTTTTACCATTTTTTCCTCTTGTCATGATACGGAATAGGCCTATTCTTTACTGGGTCCTAGTATGCCAGCAAATATATTCAAAGACTGTACAAAAACACCACAGCATCATCATAATCTTGGTATAATAAAGTAATCAAACGCAAATAATTTTCTAACAGGAAAAAGCAATACCTTTTCTGCAATAGTTTCACAAATCTCTAAGCGTTATTGATTCATCTCATAAGGCTTCTCCCACTGAATCTCAGTATCCATCTCTTCTGCCATCTAAATTTAGAAGGAGGAGAAGAAATTCGATCTGCTCTAATAAGCAAACCATAACAAAACCAAACAAGGTCTCTGCGAAAGAAAGGAACACAACCTGCAACACAGTTAATATGATGCTCCTAGTTACCTCACTGGTGGGTGGTGGCAATCATTGTATTCCATTAATTGGCGATCAAAGTCTTGGTCAATCCAGATTATTCACTCTCATCGAGAGATTTTACGTTGCGCATATTTTTTAGCTAAAAGGGCACACCAGACAAATATGGAACTATCGGTTATTTATGAACCGCTAGTAGCGTGTTCCAACCTAATGTTAGTAGACTCTGCTAACATTGGGTGACTGCCCTCTTTTTTCTATTTTGCTTTTTGTTCTACCAGGTGTAAAACATGTCATCTTATTCAAAAAAACAAAAGTCTTGGTCAATCCAAGCCAGCCGCATCAAGGTCAAACCGTTTTCACTACATTGAATGTGGGGCAAGACCAGTTGTTACGAAAAAAATGTTTTCCCCTAATAATTAAAAAAATAATTAAGTTACTTAATAATATTATATGTTGTATATAATTAAATAATATATCAGTTTATAAGTATGACAATTTAGTTTAAAGAAAAATGAGAAATATATATTTTAAAGTAATTTAATTAGTTTCCTTAATTTTCAAAAAAAAAATCAATTGAATCTTTTTTAGTTTTTGGTGAAAGTTACTTTCTATAACTTTGGTGTTAAAGGCCAATATTGAATAAAGTCGGCCTGTGGCATGTTACGGGCCTTTTTTAAGCTTGGGCCTTGCTTGTATAATAGCCTAGCCTAAAGTCTGTAATTTTTAAAAGGACACAACTAATTTTTTAATAATAAAGTAGATAACTAATTTAAATTGATTAGAATAAAGTGGAAACTATATATAACAATTATATAAGGGAAAATTCAGATGAAGGACTTATAGAGGAAAGGAATTTTATAGAGAAGTGCCATAAAAATTATAATCATTTAAAAAGGTCAAATATATAAATATAAAATTAAAAATACTAAAATGCACTAACAAAATCTCTTAGATTCTTTCCCACATTCTTATTTTAAAACTAATAGAAAATTTTAAATTTCAATAGATTAAATATCAGTTTTCTCAATTATACTTTTTAAAAAAATAAACAAAAATTTTAATTGTGAACAAAATTATATAATTTTAATAAAACTCAGGTTTTTTTAATAATTGATCATATACACTAAACTAAGAAAGTTTGGATGATCTATTTTTGTTTTAGAAGAAATTTATGTGGGTTAAAAAATCCATTTAATGTTAATAATTTTAAAAAAAACTAAAATAATCTATTATATCCTGAAAAAATATGAAATGATTTTAGTGTTAAGTTTTATAAAAAGAGTTTAATTGATATCAATATTGATAATATAATTTAGACAACTTGATTATATAAATTGATGGAAAACAAAAATTTTAAAAAATGAGACCAACTATTGTCAATTAAATATTATAATGAAAATAAAAAAAATCATGTCTGTTATAAATAAATGGGACAGAGAGATAAAATATGAGAGCAAGAGAGAACGATTCTTATTAATTATCAAGGTATATCTACTACATAATATATGGCTTCTATTTATATGCATAACTATACAATATCAATAGAATCAATATTTGTAGATTTGCTAACAATAAGAGATAACTATGAGCTATCGAAGATATTAGATATAATGGGAGATATGGACATCCACACAAATATTATATCCATAACACTCCCCCTTGGATATAATGGGATATATGTACCCTTCATTTAGTTGGCAAAACATGCAGTATTATCCTCGTATATGATTGTTGGGATCATTTTGCTTGAAAATGAACCACAATTGGTTTGTATGTGATGTATCACTGACCTCAACTATACACATCCTCATCTTATTTCATGCATTGATAGAATTTATGCATGGTTAGATGATGTAGCTGATATAGTTTGTTTCATAGATCTCTATGAAATTGTTGTACCTCCACATGTAAATAGACAACCATCATATGGATCAGATAAAAATTCAGTATTTGCATAACTAATTAGTTCATACTTAGATACATTTGAGTAGAATAACCACATGTCCATAATGCCTCTAAGGTCACAAAAAATGTGCTTCACTCCATTCCAATATCTTTGCGTTAGTGAATAGCTATATCTTGCTTCTTTGTTATTTAGCCAAGGTCTAACGGATCTTTATCTGCTTGCAAAGACCTTACTACTACTAGGGTACATAATAGATATGACTTATCAAGTCCTTCATTTGAAATTCTTTCTTCAAATGATAAATTGTCCTTTAAAGGTCTTCAAGAGCTCTAATGATGTTGATATCATCTACATAAACAACAATTATAGCAAACTCACTTCCAAATATTTTCATAAAATGCATGGGATTAAATTATTTTTGTATCCTTCTTTTAAAAGATACTCACTGAGATGGTTATACCATATGCGCCTTGATTGCTTCAAATCATACAGTGACTTATTTAACTTAATTAAGTATCATTCTCGAAAACTTGAATCGGATGCTTCTGGTATCTTGAGTCCTTTAGGGACTTGTACTTCTGGCACCTTAAGTCCTTTAGGAACTATATAAATATATAGTCACAACATCCATTAAATGTAGATCAAGCCCTTCATTTACTACTAGTCTATGTTAAGAGTCTTACCACCCCTGAGGTCAATTAGTAACCTCGAGGTTCCATTGACTTGCAAGGTTTTGAAATAGGCAGCCAGGTTTTGAAATTGCCTTACAAGGTTACCAGAAATTGTCCTAGCCTCGAGGTTAGAGACCACCCATGAGGCTCCCCCAATTTCCCAAGATAGCAAGGTTTTATCACAGTCTTGCTCCAACAGCAAGGTTGAGGTCTAACCTTATTATTGTGGAAGGGACCCATAACCTCGAGGTTACTCCTCACCCTCAAGGTTGGGGTTAAACCTTGTTAAGGGCAAGGTTCTAGTCCAGCCTTGCTCCCACAACCAGGTTTCTCATAAACCTGGCTATTGTGACAAAAATCCAATTTTCTCAAGGTTACCCTTCACCCTCAAGGTTGGAGTCATAACTTGCCAATTGCAAGATTTTAGTCCAGCTTTGCACCCATAGTAAGGTTGGAGCCAAACATGGTTGTTGTGGCAAAGAGCCCATAACCTCAAGGTTAAGCCTTACCCTCGAGGTTGTGGTTCCTTCTTGCCAACCTCAAGGTTTTGAGTAAGCATTGCAACAATGGCAAGGTTTGTTCAGAATCTTGCCTCAAAGCAAGAGTAACAGTAACCTCAAAGTTGATTACTACCCTTGAGGTTGCTTGGTCACTCCTTACTTTCAGCAAGGTTTTGGCAAAACCTTGCCGTTATGATAAGGCTTGCCACAAACCTTGCCGTTATGGCAATGCTGACTATCCTCGAGGTTCCTATGTAACCTTGAGACTGGCAAACCAGCAACCCTTCTGACTAAATGGATATTACTCAATTACACTTACTTAAGTAATTTCCCTTTAGTTCAACATAGTTTAAACACTTTTCAAATCCCTATAAGTTTAGTTATCATTAAAACATAGGATCTAACATTCTCCCCTTTTTTTATGATGACAAAACTTAGTCATTTAATAATCATGTCATAAGCAAAAAAAATATAAAAGAGATATATATAAAGGATGATATAAAAAATTCATGTCATACATTAGATAAATATAGATACAACTTTGGGTTAGTACAAGAATATATCAAAACAAGATAAACTAAACATGAAAATGCCCACAAGCTACAAAAGACTCAAAATAACCAAAAAGACCACATGAATAGATACTTAAGGCTCAAGTCTCAATGGCCGGATGAAGAGGATATGTCAATGTCAATGGGATCATCCTCATCTCCCTGAGGCAAAGGTGGAGCAGAAGCAAGTGGAATCAGGTCCATAGGCTCATCACCTTGAGGCTGGTCTCTCTGAGGTAAATGACTTGAACCATTCTCCCCCTTTTTGTCATCATCGTGTCCAGGGAAGCCAAGGTAAGTCAATAGCAATAATGGCTCAAAAAGAGACGCCAAGGTCTCAATAACATCATAAACATCCTCCTCATCTCAGTATTTAGTATAGGAACCACCAGAGGGAACGAGATCAGGTAGGTCAAGTGGTGGAATGCAATGAGAGGGAGGAGGAAACTCAACAACAATCTCTTCCTCCTTAAAAGAGTGATGTGATAAAGCAGGTGATGGTGTATGAGAAGCAGGCTGTATGATGGGCTCAGTGAAAGGTGGATCAGAGGTGATAAAGGTGTCTGTATCTGGAAAAGGTGTCTATGTGTCAAGTGAAGGAGAGGATAGCTGTGGTATATGGCTAGAGCCAGGGATATCAGAGGGAACAATAGTGACATGGACGGCCTGGGATATGCCCGTAGGTGAGGATGAGAAATGGCCAATGATAGGGCGAGGTGAGTGATATGGAGATGGTATGGGATCAGGAGTAGGAATGTGGAGAGTGGAACCTCTAGAAGTACCTCTCATGGAATCTATAGCCTCAGCAAACAACGAGAGAGGCAGATATAGCTTGAAGTGTTGTGCTCTGCTCATTAGCATGCTGAACAAGCTAATCAATTTGAGAGTAAAGAGGAGCAAGATGAGCCTCTATGATGTCATGAGTGTATGCCTGTAGGGCTAGATCAACGGCCAGAGCTTGAGGGAGAGGAGTATAGGACTAAGTATCATCCTCCAGGGCCGAAGCAAAGGCCTGAGGCATAAACAAAGATGGAGGAGGAGTCTTCTTCCTCTTCATAAAGTAAGTAGGCTCACGTCCTGACAGTGGTAACTCTATCCCCATGTTGGACAAGTGAGATGGATCCAATCGATCTGGCCTCTCAACTATGTCCCTCAAATCCAAGTACCATATCTTATTGGCCTTGAGGATGAGTGATATGATGTGAGAGAATGGAATCTTTGTGGACTACTTGCTGGTGGTTTAGTATCTCCTTAACTCTGAATATATATACTCCCCAAGATTTTGCTTCTCCTTTCGGATGATCAAAGCAAACATCTTGTACTCTCAAGTGGTGAAATTGGACTAATTCTCATACTTGTATACCAACATCCTCGAGAATACATACCAAATACACTGGTAGAAATCACTCATATTAGATGGCCTAAATTGAAGAGGGCCAACCTAAATATCGGGCCTCAATACTCTAAAAATCTCAGCACTACTCATCTTGGGCTCCTGGTATACTAGTGGCTTCTTGATCCTAAACCACTTGTTGATCCTCGAGGCCGAGATCAAAAACTCCTGCCCTCTAACCTTGGCCTTCATCTCCTCTTCCTCTTCTTCCTCTAAACCAAACACACAAGGCTTGGCCATGATCTCCAAGCTAGCATAGAATTGCTTGACAACCCGTGGAGAGTAGGGAAAGCTCACTGAAATCCAGGGCATGTAATAAGAGAAATAATCAGTCAAATCTAGCTTAGAAGAATTCTTCAAGTGCATCAGGTCTAGCTATGGTGTCCTGTGAACTCCCCTCTCCTTGAAGTCTACGCTTTACCTCTCTGTATCAATCAACTCACTAGTATTGAACCCAAGAGGTGCAGAGGTGCCTTCATCCTCTAGAGGAGAACCCTAAGCCTCTCCTTATCGCTATAAACTCTCTCTTTCGGTCTTCAGTGCTTCATCTATCATGTTCAATGAGATTTGTCTAACCAAGGCATCTAGATAATCCTTCCTCGGTCTATGTAAGGTGAAGAAGGAAGGTGCACTTTCGGTTGATGAATCCGAAGAAGATGATGGTGCTGGAGCCTTTCCTCTCCCTTCAACTTGTTTCTTCTTTATGTAGACCGTGACGAGTCACCGGAGGCTCTTATATCACAACACCTTTGGCTCTCAATGCCGTGGGAGTTTGTGGAAGTTCTGAAACTCTTGGACTCGAAACCATAGGACCCTTCTTGCTTGGAGGTTGCTTCTCTTGAACCTTGGACTTGTGTTTCTTGGCCTGAGGTTCTTTCTTCTTTTTCGAAGCCACATCCTTCCTCTTCTTTGTGACTTCAGCCTTCTTTAGATTTTTCTGAAGATTTCCTTGTTGCCGAGGGATTTGCAAAGTCTACCGGAGATGATTGCTCTCGAATAGGAACATTGGACTGCTTTAAATCTTCTTAAGAGTGGAAGAGATGAGTCTTAGTTCGAGCCATTTCCTTGGATTTGTATTGGTTCTCAGAACTGAATTTCATATCACTGAGAACGAGAGAAAGATACCATAGGAATCAAATTTAGGGCTTTTGAATTGAGAAGGATTTAGAGAGGCTAACGGTTAAATTTGAGAGGTTTGTAACGGTTTTGGGAAGTTGAGAGAGTAAAAGGATACCAGGAGAGTCTCGAGGAAGGTTTTGAAACTTTTGAAATTTTAAAGGGTTTTAACTGTTATAAGAGAACCCTAGCTCGTAACCTCTAGGTTCTAAGGCACCTTTGAGGTTTCTAAGCTTCAGGGACCCTTGAGGTAGGTGATGGGCCTCAAGGTTAAGTGTCTTTGAGCACCTATTCATGGACTTTTCATAACAACTTTGAACCCGAGTCCTCAAGAGTTTACCAGGTCCTCGAGGGCTCTTTACCCTTTTTACCTGTTTACCTGATTCAATTCATGAACCTCGTGGTTGAAGAGTTTCCTCAAGGAAATCAGCTTGCATCAATCTTCAAAAATCATCATATCTGCCTCAAGGTTGAAGCTCACCCTCGAGGTTCTCTTTCATTTTCATACTTCTATTCTGACTTGATGCCCGATACCTCGAGGGTTTAGTGGAACCTAAAGGCTAATCTACCTTTTCATCACCAAATTTACCTAATAGCCTCAAAGTAGCTAGTTAACCTCAAGGTAAAAAAACTATCACACCCCACTTTCTAACGCATTACCATACTCCATTATGACCCTTGGAACCATTAGTTATGACTTTAAGTTGAGAAAACAAGGAATAAAAATTTTCAATTCTCGAGTTATTATTCACACATTCCTTATTTTTTACCAACTTTAAAAAATCATAACTTATTCTAGAGAAATCAAAATAAAGTGGTTCCAAGTTTGTTAGAAAGCTCTTACATTCTTCTTTAAGGGAAAAATAATGCCAAGCCATAATTGCATAGAAATCAGCACGTGGATGCTCTCAAAAAAGTATTATTTATATTGTCAAAAAGCACTATTTATTTGGCCATTTTTCCATTTTCTTTGATTTTTGGCCTAACTTTGGAAAAGCTTAACTTTCTTTGCAAAGCTCTAAATGACATGATATACCACTCCATTTGCAGGTAAAAATACATTCTATTAGCATGCAAAGGCTCGTGGCCAAATTTATTCATCCTCTTAAAACATAGCCAACCCAAATTTACATCAAAAACAACCAAGAATTAAATGCAAATTGACCCTATCACAATACTATTCCATTTTCAGCTAAAAATACACTCTATTAGTATACAAAGGCTTGTGGCCAGATTCATTCATCCGCTTAAAATATAGCCAACCCAAATTTATACCAAAAACAACCAAGAATTAAGTGCAAATTGACCCTATCACAATACCATTCCATTCGCAGCTAAAAATACACCATATTAGCATACAAAGGCTCGTGGCCAGATTCATTGATCCGCTTAAAATATAGCCAACCCGACAGCATAACGACTATACCATAGCACATCCCCAAAAATATATCATATCATAGTAGCATACCACAACATCCAGTATACCAAGATATATGTATATACATATATAGTCATTCATAAGTTTCCAAAAGCAACACAGGAGGCAATATACATATCATCACATCTTTTCCTTTCCTTTGCCTCCGATAGAACATTCACCTGCATTTTTAAAGAGGGTAAGATTTCATGGAAAACCTCAGTAGCATATAGAATCCACAACCAGTAACAATATAATGCAATGCTAGTTATGCTATATGTCATGCTTACTACTCATCTGGTACCTATCTCGGGCACCTACTATGTACAGGGAGCATGCACATGACTCAACCTCAATCACAAAGCAAGTATACAAGCAGGGAGTCATACATCTCATCACATAACATGCTTGCTCAACCACAACACAGTAATCAAGCACACCCACACAGCAGACAAGCAAAGCAATATAAGTTAAAGGTTAGAGATCCTCGCTACCGATTACACCTCCTGCAGTTCCGTGCAATGTCCTATCCTCTGCTTTTGAAACTCCTGGTTCACAACACTAGAATGTTCATGCACAAACCACAATGCATAATCATCAATGTATGCTACATGATATAACAAATACATAACCAAGGATCCTTCCCTCATAAAAACAAGATCTTGGTTACTCAGATCAAACAGACAATTTCAGAGGCTAATCCCACATAATTTAACACACTGAATTCATATGTGGATATCCACATAATCAAAATCACATCATAAACCCATCAACACCCCTTAGCCGAAACATCTCATAAAATTATAGCTCAATTATTTTCTTCAATCCAATGCTTCCACATGTATTCCTATAACCTATCCTTACGTAAAACAATATTCTGAACACAATGGAATCATTAGATCAATGAAAATCAAGCTCTAACACACCCAACATGCTCAGGCCAAAACAAACAAACATATCCCACACATGTGATTTCAAGTCAATTCAAGCCTACACACCTTGTTCTAGCTTTTTTCAATGTTTTACACCATAAAACAATTTCAAAACTCCCTCCCTCACTCTAAACTGAATTGGACAGCACCTCCCCACTCTTGGGAGTGCCTCCAAACCATGGAGAAGAGAGGAGAAATAAAAGAGAAGAGTTGTTAGAACCTACCTCAGACCGGTGTAGCTTGAATCGCTTAGAAAATCCAGGTGGAAACGTCTGAGTTTTGAAATTGCCAGAGCTTCACTTGAGAAAACAAGAACCCACAACCAAAATGAGGGGGGGTTGCAGCCCTCTATTTATAGCATGGAGCTTATGGCATGTTTGGTTGTAGGAATAGGCACAAAAGTAAACTATTCCAACTAACCCCGTTCACATTAGAGCTTGAAACTTTCTAGCACATTCTGGACCATTCCAGAAACCTTCACATACTCAAAAAAATATACAAGGGTGGTGCCATCCACTATGGGCCCTAGAGACTTCATCTGGCTTACTTTCATCTAGTAGTCTCCCCCTTATCGGCTAAAATTACTGAGAAATTTCCAGAAATTGTTATAATCATATAAAAATTCCAAAAATTTTCCCAAACCTCTCTAAATATGCCAGTAAGCTACCATTAAAATTTCAATATTTTTGGACATCTAGAACTTCCAGAATAAATTTCTAATCGAAAATGCATTATTTGGTAATTATCCGATTCTAGCAATTTTTGCTGCTATCTCTGAACCACCTCCTGGGTTGAAGATAATTTTATAAATTTCCTCACATATTAGAATAATTTTCCCTAATCCCAATACAAAATATTGAGGTCCCCATTTCTCTGAAAAATTCATTTTTAGCCAAAAACCCTGTCTGGCTAAAAACAATTAAAAATATTCAAAAATCTATTGAACATTTTTATGACCTCAGAACCTCATGCCAATTCTCATACACTATTTTGGTTACTCTCCTCTATTTTTTGGGATTTTATGATAATTTTCAGGCAAACCATACCTAACCGAAATTCAGCCGCAAACTTTGCCGAATTATTTCTTTTTACAGAATGGTCCTACCTCTGATTTCACTTCAATTGCTATAAAATCTTTCTCCCCTATACAAACTAAGGCCCTTAATGCATCACAAGTATCCCTCCTAGGCTTAGATAGCATCAAGGTACGACCCCCGGCCTACCC
>JBAGKO010000012.1:4510137-4532711 GCA_037177275.1 Acacia concinna
GTTACTTTTTAACATATCAACCAAACACATTTTACTTTTAAATAAGTAACTTATAAGTCACTTATTCTACCTTCAATACAAACATATATAATTTGACCTATATTTAATCTGATTTATCCATAAGTTCAATTACAAATAAGTCTGTTATTCCAACGTTATTCCAAACACACTCTAAAATATATACAAATGCATGTATGCCTTCTAGAGGGTTCAGTACGGCCCTTTATTAAATAAATTTAAATGCAAGACTTCATTATAGAATATACGCAACAAGACCTAGCTAAAACGACAAAAAGACTATGAAATGAAAAATTAATTATGGTCATATTTGTTTTTGTCCCAGGTGCCTAACGTTTGGGATAAGATCTGATGTAAACAAAACCATGCAATATAAAATTTAATTATTAGGTTCATAATGGTTAAATTAATTAGTGATCTCTTCATCTCTAAGCAAGAACATTTCTCCAGCATAGAGTAAAGCATTAAAACTGATCCACTGATTATAATATTTTTTAAAGTATAAACCAATTAAATCGTGAAGATGAGGATCTTAATGGTTAGTATAATACTGACAAGTTTTAATATAACTAAACTTGCTTCATGTGATGACTACATCTCTTGATTCAGAGGTAAGTGTGAAGTATTTAACAACCCAACGTTTCAAGCACTGCCAAGCAAACAAATTTAAATAAATATGGACTCTTGTGATGGCAGGTTAATAGAGTAATATTTTTTTATCAATTTAATAATAACAATCTTACTTGCAAAGACAGTCAATTTATAATTTAAAAATAAACCTAAAATTATTCGTGACGTTTATTTTTATAAATAGAGGTGAGCATTCGATAAAAAAAAACTGAATTAGGTATAATTTTATCAATCCACACCGAAAAATAAGCAAATATTATCTACGACTTGGACAGCATTCCTTCCAAAGTTTTGGGCTTTTTTTTTCTTTTTTTTTGTTTTGCTTTAAAAAATTATTTTTATAAAATTGTTTTTAGAAACAATTTTTTTTTAAAAAAATCTGTTTAGATATTTTTTTATTAAAAGTATGTTTTTACAATGACATGGCCGCAGTGACATGGTAATAGTCAGAGCCAATGGTAAGGTATTTATAGTAGATGAGTTTAGGGCTGATCATGGATTGAATTAGACTAGGTTTGACCTTGACCCAAAATTTGGTTTGGAGAGGACCTCGGGCTACCCAAGGCAGCCCAAGGTTTGGTCTGGTCCTGCATTAGCCTGAGGTTGGGTTGGACTACACCTGTTCAGTGAATTGTCTAGACCAGTCCAGTCCAAGCGGTCATTTTTTTAAGAGGCAAGATTTAAATTTATTAAGACTATAATAATAACTATTATCATATAAAACCTAATACAACCATTAAAATTTAGGGAAAATGGTAATAAGGTCCCAAGGACTAAACATATTTACTAAAAAATCCTACCAATTTTATCGGTACCAAGAGGTCCCAAGAGAAAATTAACAACTTAGTAGGCGGAATTGACAAGTTAGTAGGCCTCATTTATAACTTTGATAGCAAGTTTTGATAACTCCGTTCGAACATTTTAACAATTATCACTTGGGCGTTGTAACAACTCTCTATCAAAATTTTAAATTGGGCCTATTAAGTTGTCAATTATGCCTACTCAGTTGTTACAACACCCATGTGATTATTGTTAAATCTTCAAATGGAGTTATTAAAACTCGCTATCAAAATTGTAAATTGGGCCTACTAAGTTGTCAATTGCTCTTATTCAGTTGTTACAACATGAAGGTGATAATTGTTAAAATGTTTGAATGTAGTTGTCAAAACTCGCTATCAAATTGTAAAATTGGCCTACTAAGTTGTCAATTCTGTCTAGTAAGTTGTTAATTTTTCTCTTGAGACCTTTTGGTAAGGGATAAAATTGATGGGACTTTTTAGTAAATGTTAAAATGGAGTTGTCAAACCTCGCTATCAAAGTTATAAATTGGGCCTACTAAGTTGTCAATTCCACCTACTAAGTTGTTTGTTTTTCTCTTATGACATTGGGACCTCTTGGTAAGGGATAAAATTGGTGGGACTTTTTAGTAAATGTGTTTGATCCTTGGGATCTTATTTCCATTTTCCCTAAAATTTAATCATAAATCTATAATAATCTCCAACAACATTCAAGTTACTTTGATACAATGATAACAAACAATTAAATAAATAAAAAGTAACAACAAGTTTATTACATTATACACAATTACACAAATGAATAACAAATTATGGAGATCTAATTTATATTTAATAGTATAACATCTCAAAAAAAAATTTAAGGCCTAAATAGAGAAGTTTTGGTAGACTGAGGGTCATATCCTTATATTTTTTGGAGCCTAGATGAGGTATTTGGGATGAACAAAAGGCCTTAGTTTGTAGAAGAGAAAGAGATCTCCTAACTTTTGAAGTGAAGTATGGGGAATGACCTTTAGAGGCTGAATTTTGGACAGGTCTGAAAGCCCCAAAAATTCCCATAAAATCCCAAAAATTATTTTAGAGCATCTAAAACATCATGAGACAGTCAAAATAATTTTTAGAGTTCATATGAATTTTTGATGATTTTATAAATATTTTATTAGTTTTTGGTCAGATCGGGTTTTTAGCCAAAAATTAATTATATAAGATATTTAGAGGCCTCGTTGTTCTAAATTGAGATTGGAAAAAATTAGTATAATATTTTAGAGGAATTATAAAGTTTTTTGGAGGTTAAGAAAAAGTCCAGGGGAATTATTAACAATTGTTGAATATCGGTTTATCGCCGGTATAAGGGACATCTTCAGGGAAAAAATAATTTCGACAGTTCTAGATGTCAAAAAGATATGAAATTTTTATGGTAACCTCTTAGGGAGATTTTTGGGTAAAATTTGGGACTTTTTCAACGAGAAATGAATTTTCTAGAAATTTCAGATTAATTAAGGTAGTATAAGAAAAACTGTCGCAATATACTGGATTGGGTGGGTCCCACAGGACCAAGAACACCCTGCACCAGTTTTGGCTTGAAGAAAAAGCCAAGAATATTCAAGAAGAAGGGAGGTGGCGCAAGGAGAGAAGAGGAGTAATAAAATAATATTTTTTAAGTTCCTTTTATTTACAACTATGCCACTCCTTACATCTATAAATAAAACTCCTCCCCTCTTTATTTTGGCACATAAAAGAGAACCCTTAGGGAAGCTCTGGCCGTCCGAAAACTCAACCCTCTTTCACAGAATTTCGAGGTGAATCAAGCTACGCCAATCAATCCACTGATCGAGGTATGTTCTAGCCTATATTTTCTTTCATTCTCTTCCTTTTCTCCATAGTTCTAGAGGCATTTCCAAGGGGGCAATGATGTCCATGGATTCGGCCAAGCAAGGGGAGGGAGGATTTGGTTTTGTTTGATGTTCATAAGGGTTGGAAAAGGCTAGAAATTTGTGTATGAGCTTGATTTAGGTTGAGTTCCTTCCTTGTGTATGAGATGGGAGTTTTAGCCAAGCCTCCTAGGGTAGCATATGGTTTGATTTTCATTGGTTTGATGGTTCCAATGTGTTTAGGACAGTGTTTTACCTAATAAAAGTTTGAAAGAACACATATGGAATACTGAACCGATGAAATCACCAATGACCCTTTAAAGGGGGAGTGTTTTTCCAAGAGGGAAATGATAGGAAGGAGTGTGAGTTTGATAAAATAAATGGCACAGATGGATTCAGAGGCAGAAATTGTGTAGGATTATCCTTTGAAATCAGTTAAAGGATAAATGTAGTACAGAACCCAAGTTAAGAGGAAATGGGTTATGGGCTAGTGACAGTAGCATATATTAATGCCTATGTATTGTGTTATGTTTAGGGATTACAGAGAAGAGTCCTAGTAGTCCAGAAACAGAGGAAAACACTTGCATTGTCTGAGATTGACTAGTAGCTATAACTTCTAACCTTAACTTATAATTGTTTTGCTTGTCTGTTTTGTGCTGTGACTTGTTTTACTGTGTTGTGGTTGAGCAAGCATGTGTGAGATGTATAACTCCCTATTTATATGCCTTGGCTATGTGATAAAGGTAGAGTCATGTACATGCTCCCTATACACGGTGACTGTCGAGAGATAGGGCACTAGAGGAATAAGTACGAGCATGATATATTGCATTATATTGTTATTGGTTATTGTTCTACTACTGAGGTTTCTTTAGAAACCTTACCCTCTCCATAATGCAGGTGAAGGAACATCAAGAAGCAAGGAAAAGTGAAAGATAGAGCATGTTTAATGTGTTTCCCTGAATTGTTCATGGATGATTGAGATGTTTCCTTATACTATTTATGGATAGTTGTATATATGGAATGATGATATTGTGATTCTAGATTGAGTTGTATGCTACTGTAATGTGTTTTTGATGTAATGTAAATATGAGGTTTTGCTTCCGCTTAGCTATTATGTTGTCTGAATAGCATGAATCGGTGAGAAATGAGTTGAGAGGGAAAAATAGCATGGCATGACTGTATGGTTAAAATTGGCACTTGATTTTTGGCTTGTTGAGAGAAAAACTTGAGTTGGCCATATTTTTAACAAATGACTGTGTCTGACCACGAGCCTTTGCATGCTAATAGAGGGTATTTTTAGCTGCAAATGGAGTGGTAGAATATGTCATTTGGAGTTTTATAGAGAAAGTTATGCCTTTCCAAATTTAGGCAAAAAATCATAGAAAATTGAAAAATGACCAAATGAATAGTGCCATTTTGACCATATGAACGTTACTTCTTTGAGGGCTTGTGCATGTGAGATTCCATATAGTAAATGTATGAGATTATTTTTCTCTTAAAGAGCATTGAAAGAGCTTTTCAACGGAATTAGAATCACTCCATTTTGATTTTTCTAGAATTAGTTATGATTTTTTAAAGTTGGCCGAAACTAAAGGTGGGATGAATAGTAACCCAAGGAAGAGAAATTTTTATCCCTTATTTTTCAAACTTAAAGTCATAACTAGTGATTCTAATAGCTCTAATACAGTATGGTGAAGGGTATAAAAGGAATGTGTACAATACTAGCACAATAAGTTTGGCGAAAAATCCAATTGAACACTTAAGAACCAAACATACTGATGATAGATATTACTTTATAAGAGATCACGTGTAAAAGAAGGATGTTAAAGTGGTTTTCATCATGACTCATTTACAACTAGCTAATATTTTCATACAACCTCTAGCAAAAGATCAATTTCTACACATTCGAAGAGAGGGATGATAAATCCCAATGAGTTGTAAGTTAAATCCTATGTTATCGCAAATATTAGTTTTTATGATAATTTCTTTATTGAATTAAGCTTCAGAGAATCTAGAATTTTGTTTTGCAAAATTTTAAAGAGATTTTTGTTGAAATAAGGGAGAATTGTGTTAATTGCATATAACTTCAATGATGTTTGTGAATTTTGTTTTCCAAATAAATTATTTCATAATTTTTACACCTCTCTTTGCACTTCATTTTTATTTTAAGTTCAAGTTCTCTGGACTTTCCATTTTTTTATATGAAAATAAAAAACTCAAGCTCATCTTAAAGAGGTCAAGCTATTTTTTTCTTTTGTTACTCATGATAGCTCAAGTCCAATTGGTAAACTCAAGCTCCTTCTATCAAAACCTTTCTCTTCCATGTTTTCACTTATTTCATATTTCCCTTTTACTTCCCTCCATTTTTCAAAATTCAAATTTCTCTCTCTTCTTTCTCTCAATTTCTCTTTCCTTAGTCATCCCTTTCATTTAACTCCTTATTCCTTCCATTCTATCAAACTCTCTCTCTTTCCCTCTCACATTCTTACTAAAAAAAACAGCTTAATCTTCCTCTTCAATCCGACTCAAGTCGAAAATGATCTTTTAGCTCAAGCTCGCCCTTTGAACTCAAGTTGTTGAGCTCTATCATTTTTTCTTCTCAAAAACTTCTGTCAATGTGGCCTTGTGGACTCTTAATAATCATATAGATCAAACTTCCAACTCAAGTTCTCATGCTCTCTTCTCTTAAAAAATCTGTTGATCAAAGACTTGCTGGGATCACGTCACCATCATCTCCCTCTGTTGAGATTTTCGATGATCCACCATCATGTGTTCACTAAAAGTGCTGACGGCAATCATGACAAGAAATTATATTGGGTCGTCTCCTTAGCTAGAATTGTCTGTCTTCATCATCTTGGAATAACATTGAGTTTATTCTTGATTTTGAACCCAAGCTTTTGGTTTGTCTCTCCAAAATCGCAATAAGGTACAATTTTTTTTCAAGCTTTAGGACTTATCCCTTTGGTTTCTATAAATCTCTCATTCCAGTTCAATCTTTCATTCCCAATTTTGTTTCCTTCTGATTAAAAATATTCTTCCTAAATTCATTTTTGACATCATTGGGATATATATGTGTGTTTAAAATTTTTGTTATTATAATAACATAAAGATATTTGTTCTTTGATCTCTCTTTCGGATATTGAATTGAAAGTTATTTTGAGCATTTTTCCTAAGGATTGGTATTTTTGCAAATTCTCATATACCTTGCACTTGTTTACAATATTGCTTATATATATATATTCATGTCAGTGTGGATAAATGGCTTAGACAAAAACTGTGGTATTGGGTAAAAAGGGGAAGTCCAATGATTCTAGAAATCGACCACCTAAGGATACTTCAAAAATTCCCAAGAGTATGAAAAAGAGTAAGGCATCGGAGAAAAAAGAGAAACCCAAAAAGGAGTTTTGATCGAAAGTTTTAGACCCTTCTATTTGTGGTCCTCCCAAGGTAAATGGAGTAGTAATTAAAGAACCAATGACTACCTGTTCTCAAATATCATCAAAGAAAGAGGTTCCCATAAAAGGAAAGGATAATGCTCCACCATCGCCACCCTCCAGTGACAAAAGTTCTCCTTCCTTTAGAACTCTTCACCAATGAAGCTCTCAGCAAAAGGAGTTGGCCAAAAAAGGTTTCCATTAACATACTGGATTAGGATCTTCAATCATCACAAGTTGGTGCATAAAAAACAAGTGTTTCAAACAAGAATAGATCTTATTGAATTCAATGAAGCCAAAACACAAAATGATAGTTTCGGCAACAAGGTTACCATCTCAGGCTCATGAGGATGACTCTATACCTCCCTTAGGGTTCAATATTAATGATTTGATTGACTCAAAAAAATATTTAAGCGATCTTGCTACTCGAAGAGTACAATCTATACTCTTTTATGATTCAAATCATTTACGTCCTCAGTCAGGCTGGATTTATCAGAATTCTTTGAGTTATACTTTTCCTAGATATCTTTAAGTTTACCTTATTGTGAGAGGATAGTACAACACTTTTATGCCAATATGAAGATTTTACTGAAGTTTAAGAAGCAAAAGAACAAGTCGAAGCTAGAAGAGGAGATGGAGACTACTATGAGAGGACAAAATTTTCGTATCTCTGCTTCTCAAATTAATCTATGGCTTGGGATTGAGGATCCATATGATTATGATTAGCCATAGATGATAGATGCAGAGGTGCTCAGAGTTCTCAGACAAGGAAAAGCATTTATCAAGTTAAATTTCTCTCTGGCTGAAATGAATGACTTATATAAGATAGTATGGTACGTCTATTCCTGGAAAATGATATTAGAATAGGCGATTATTCTTATTTTACATATCACGGTTATCGACCTCTGGTGCACATACTCCTCAATTATCAAAATGTTGGAGAAGTCATCTGTAATGAATTTTGGAGGTATCTAATATCTATAGGATCTTCCACTCTAGCTCCATTTGGTCCTCTTATTTCATTAATCCCATGAGCTAATAGGATTTGGTACTTGGAGAAAGGTAAATGATGTGTCACTATATTTACATGGTTGTCTTGAGTGTTTTCCACTAAATTTCACACTTTTACCTTCATTATTATTGCTCTTAGAGTTTTTGGGTTACATGAGTTACGCATTGCATTATGCTGACTTAAGGGTAAAAGAGGGTTATTTTCTCTCCTTATATATAATTACTTAACTTGCCTTGGCAAAGCTTTTTGTGATGATTTTTTAGGTAATCGAAGGAGAATTTGGAGCCCCAAATGGAATAAGGAAAGAGACACCAGAGCTTGAAGGTCAAAGCATAAAGAACAGTGTTCTGGAATCTGAGGTTGAGACTTGGACCTTTGAGGTGTTGAGTTGAGCAATTTTAATGAAGCTATGCGCTTTGGAGGAAGAAGAGTCAAGCTGGATACTTTCTGTTAAGCCCCACTGAGTTCGTGGACTGAAACACTGCGTTTTGAAGTAGGGTTCCTGAATAGTCAATAAAAAGGGGAGTTAACCATCATTTAAAGGCAGTTTGGATTAGTGAGATTTCACAGTATGGCAACCATAAACCCTTCTCTCTCAATTCCTCTCAAGTCTATAACCCTATCTTAAACCTACAGCCTCCATCCATCAATTTCTACCATCTCTAACCACCAGAAGCCCTTCAACCACCATCTTCTTGACCCAACCTTAGCATCTCTCATGGATTCTATGATCAAATGTGATTGCACGAGATTTGAAGACATGAGAGGATACATCCCTTAGCCTCTCGGTGATGGAAGACAAAGCTTAAGCTCCAAGTAACAACCCGAGGAGTAGTATTTCAATCTAGATTTCTTCTCTTTCATTCTTTTTGGGATCTCCTAGATTTAGGAGGTTTTACATTGATGTTAGGCTTGGATTATGATTGTAATTCAAAGTTAGATTGTTTATGCATATGGATTGGTGATTGAATTATTGGATCAATTGTTATATAAAGTTTGAGATTTTGTGTTAGCTGTTTATCATGACTGTGATGAGTTTTCTGTACACACATTATCCTTAGATTGTTGATTGATAATCTGAGGATCATTTATCATTTATTCACATCCACTCTAAGAGGACTTCAAAAATGATTTAATCGATGATTAATTAACTTTGATTAAAGTGATTTTTTTCACTAATTAAATCATTGGACTCAAGTGATTGCTTGGGGGTTTTTCTTTGAACTTAGAAATCTCAAAACTCCCATTTATCTTTTGAGAGCGAGGATAGCCTAGTGTTCATCATCGAGGGACTATTTTATCATTCATCTTTTTATCCAAATCAACCCTTCATAACCAAAAATATCAAAAAGATTTAATTTTACATTGTTTATTTGCACCATGAAAACTTTTAAAATCACCCATTTTTACCAAATTCACTTTGTTTCTTTTGAAAACTAGTTTCTTAGGATTTTCCAATTAGCACTCCTTGAGAAGAACGATTGGTTGTGCCCTATACTATATTATTTGGTGCAATTATTTTGACAGACTAAAAAGGTGACAATCTTGGCTTGATCAGTAAACTAAAAACATGGCCTAAAAAATTGGACGCCTCACATATCAACAATATGGGTATCGATCTTCCTTTACTGATCATTAGGTCACTTGCTTGACAAAGTGCAAGAAAGATTTCTATGTCACAATCTATAGCACAAGCATTAGCATGGCCTCCAAATCATGATGATGAGATTCAATCCTCAACACCTCCTTTCCCAAGTGTAGCTCTTGACGTAGTCAGAGATATCATTTAGACCAAGCTTACTCTTACTCGTGTTGACCTTTAGAATGTTCAAAATCAGTTAAATACACAAGCAAATGAGTAGAACTATCTTCGTCATCAATTGGTTGAGAAAATCAACGAGCAGAGCACTACTCTGTGAAATATCTCATTCACTCTCTCTTTATTTGCCAATGCCATGGGGATCGGACCGAAATGTCGCCTTCTGGGCTATCAAGATGCGATTGCACCAAATAATATAGTATAGTACACAACCAATCATTCTTCTTAAGAAGCATTTTATTAGTAAAATCCTAGAATTTAGTTTCCAATAAAAACATGATGAATTGGGTAAGAAAAATTGGGGGGTTTTAAAATGATTTATAGGTGCAATAGGAAATGGAAAAATGCGGGTAAAATAAATATTTTTGGTATTTTTAAGATATGAAAGAATGTTTTGGATAAAAGGGAATTATGATGAAATAGTCTTTTGATGATGAAGACTCAACTATCCTTGCTCTTAAAAGATATTTGGGAGTTTCAAAATCTCTAAGTTTAAAGAAAAACCCCTAGAAATCACTTGGGTGTAAATTAATGGAAAATGTCATTTTAATCAAAGTTAATTTAACATCTCTTAAAAACATAGTTGAAAACCACTTAGAGTAAAAATGGATGGATGATGCAATATCCTTAGATTGTAAATCAACAATCTGAGGATGTCAAGCGTATAGACAAATCATCAATAATCACCAACAAATCAACTGAACATAAGGTTTTGAGATATATATATGTATATGTATATGAAAATCATCCAAGATAACAACATCCAATCGAAATGCATTATATAATCTAAACTCAGAATTTACAATCATAAATCAAGTCTCACAAATATGCATAAATCCCTAAATCTAGGAAACTCTAACATAAAATGAAATATAAGTTTAGATTGGAAAACTACTTCCCTAAGAAACCCTTTGAGCTCAAGCCTTACCTTCCATCACCAAGAGGCCAAGGAATTAGCCTCTCATGTCTTCAAATTGCACACAATCACTCCAGATGTGAGAATAATTGAGTGATGATAAAACTAGGTTAAAAAGATGTAAAATAAGGTGATGGGAATGATTTAGATGGTCTGGAATGGTAAAGAATGATGGAGGAATGAAGGAAATTGAAGGTTAGGGTATAGAGGCAAGGAGGAGTTGAAAGAGAGTGATGGTGGCTACTGTACTATAGATTTTGCTGAATCCGGATGATTAGTTTATGGTGGCTGCTCCCCCTTAAATATGAGATATAACAACCCTATTTCAAAATGTGCAACTCAACTTTGGGGCTCAAGTCACGACGTCAGATGTGTCATGTCGCGACCTTAGGAGACAGAGATCATGTCAGTCTTGTTTTAGCTTTCAAAACGCATAGCTCCACTTAAGGGCATCCAAGTTGCAACTTCAATAGTTCAAGTCGCGACTTGGGAAGACAGAATACTCCAATTTGTGCTTTGGTCTTCAAAGTTTGGTGGCTCTAACAATACTCCCTCTTGAGTCCTAAATTCCTTTTTGATTGCTTGAAAATCACAACAAAGAGCTATGTAAAGACTGACTAAGCGATTATAAGTAAGGAGAGAAAATTAACTCTTTTTACCCTTAAAATAGTAAAATGAAATGTGTAAATGCATGTAATCCAAAAACTTTAAGTGCAATGCATAATGAGGGTAAAAGTGTTGCAATTCATTAGAAAACACTTAAGAAAACCATGTAAAGATAATATTCTATCACATGGATAGGCTCTAAGGTATCAATTTCGGCCCCACTCACCAAATAGGTACATCCTCTTAGATACCTACTACTACACCTTCCCCACCTTTGAATAATGTTACCCATGAAGTAATTGACCCAAATACCTCTCAGCTCCTTCATCCTTTCATTGACACATCTAGAGTTCCTATTGCCACATCTAAGGAGATTATTGTGGAGACACCTCATTCTTTTGCTCCCTTAGCCATACCTTTACCGACCTACCTGAACCAGTTGCTTCTGCTGGTACCTCTGGTGCATATGTTGATGTTGATGATGATTTGAACGATAAAACCTCTTATCCTTCTATTTTATGATGATAAAAATTAGGAGAAAATTCAAAGGAATTTGCAGCAATTTGAAAGAATTTGTGGTAGACCTAATGATCTCAAGAGTTCAGCAAGTTTACCTACTTCTATATTTGATTTGCATATGATGTTGTTGCTATCAAAAAGTGACCTCGATCCTTCCCTCCTATAAAGTCTTCACCAATGGTTTCTTCTTGTCCTTCTCCTAGTCCTTAATTTTTCTAGCTCTAAAGTCTAAATATTATATCATTGTTATCTAATGCAAAGTGTTATTTATCTTACATTCTTGAGTATCTTTTGTGAATGCTATCATATATGTGATTATCTTGATTATTCTCATGTTTCTAGAATGATTATTTTACAATGGTTTTGTCATTATCTAAAAGGGGGAGAATGTTAGATCCCATATTTTATGTTTTGATGATAATTAAATCTTTATAACAATCATAAGATTTTTCCTTATGAGGAAAATCAAGTTTCTAAATCTAAGGAATTAATTATGATGTGTTAAGTGCTTGATTCAAGTTTTTCAAAGATATTGATGGTGACTTCTAATTCTTGTCATAAAAGAAAATTTAAAAAAAATTTAAATTAAATAATATTTGACCCCCACTGTTATGAAAGGCTACCTTCAACGAGTCACTCGAGCTCCTTGTGAATATTTTTTAAACTCAACTCTTCTCTTCTAAATTCTTGTTCACATCATATATGTTTCTTTTAACATCCAAGATAGCTTAAGAACAACCTATCCTCATCTAAAAAAAAATACTTGGCATCTAGAAAATCACATTTTTACAATTTTGCTTTAAAAAGCTCAATTTATGAGCTCAAAGTTATCTTCTTAAATATCAAAGTTTTTAATTTACTTTGAATTGCTCAAGCTCTTTGGAATATATGGACTCAAGCTCTTAACATATTTGGTTTTCAAGATAAAGTCCAATTCATTCCAATGCCTAGTTAGCTCAAGTCATTGGAAATTATAAACCTGATTGAACTTCAATTTTCAAACTATAAAATCTTCATTAAATTATATAGCTCAAGTTGATTGAAAATTGTACACTCAAGCTTTCTTCATCTTCTTCAAGTTATCTTTTAGGCTTTGATAGCTTGAGCTTTTAACTCGAGTACTCAAGCTTACTTCATCTTCTTCAGTTATCTTTGACGCTCTGATCGCTCGAGCTTCTAACTTGAGCTTGCTCAATCAAAACATTTTCAAAAACAGAGCATCATAGCGTAATTGTGAAATCATCTATATGTTTCTGATTTGATACTATTGATTACTAATACTTTTACAATTTTTTGTACATATTAAAGATCATATTACAACTGGCCAAATGAAGACCAAAGTTCAAATTTACAAAAAAGCAATTTTTGTGTCAAACATTAAATGCTTGATTAAATGCTACCAACCACCTATAAAATCTAAAGAATATTCTCTTAGATCCTCAATGGCTATTTTTACTTAGAGAAATTCTTCTTCTCTTACAACGGGCATTTCTAAGGTAACTTCAACTAATTTTCGAACACTCACAACAGATATACAATGGACATTCAATAGTCATCAATCTCATACAAGCTATAAAAGGCTATGTCATTTATGAGAACAAACCAATGAAACCAATTGCATTGATTATTTCAATTGTTCCATTAAGTGTCTTATTTTGAAAATTTATTGAGCATAAGTGATTATTCATCTACTCTAAGAGAGAGTTATAGCAGAAATTATTTAAAATCTATAGTAAGGTACTCAAGGTAGTGGGACCTTGAATGGGGACTTGGATTGCACACTGTAAGGGAGAAAGTCTCGTAAGTGTTGCATTGAGTTTTTATTGAGGTAGCTAGAGCCCATTAAAATCTTAGGGGTTAATAGAATCTCAGTAGTGTACTACGAAACTGGATGTAGGTAAGGAGTTAAGATTGAATCAGTATAAATCCTTTGAGTATCTATGATTAAAAATTTAAGAATCTTTTTGAGTTACCCAATTCACCATCTCTTGGGTGAAAGCTTGCCTCAACAACTACTTCCTTCTCTTTGTTCTTCTCTCTCATTTTCATCTTTGTACAGAGCTGTGATTACTCCCCTGCTCTAAGTTCTCTTCAATGGTACATTCATTTTCTTCTGTTATTAGGTAACCTCTACACAAGGACTTATCACATTTCTATCATTTGAATCGCGATTACGTTTTCTAGTTTAGTATGATATTGCTTGAGATTCTGCTTCATATGTCTAGGCATTTGTTTTCATCTAGCTTTGGAATTATAGCAGGGGTAATCTAAGTTGTCTACTTATTATGGGTTGGAGAATGTCTAAATTTGGTTTTAAGGTTAGGGTTTTATCTAGGGAAGCCAAATTTGGCCATAGCAATTCTACTGACTCCAATCTGAGGCCGTATCAGATAGATAGTAGGATCCTATTTGGTGTTAGGTATTCTAGTATCTTTGAAGAAGAATTAGACAACATCTATTTTAGTTATGTGATCCCATCATCTGTAAAGGTTAGGATCCCCCATCCCGCTGAGACTGTTGACATTGATTTTGAACGATGGATGAACATGTATGTAGAATATTTTAGGTACATGTCTTGCATTCCTTTTCCCTTTTTAGTTGCTAGCCTCTATAGACATTTCAATCTGGCTCCTGCTCAATTGATACTGCACGTATGATAAATTGTCATGTCGCTGGAAAGGTTGAGTGTGGTGATGGAGGCAATATTGACCTTGGAAGATCTCCTCCAGTCATACTTCCTTATCATGCTCAATAATGGTTTATACACCATGTTCGCTAGAAATAAAGCCCCATTGTATATCACTAGAAAGTAGATCAATGACAAGGATGGGATGACCAATTTGTCTTTGTGAGGTCTTACTAAGTTGTGGATGATGGTCTTCCCATTTGTTCCTCTTAGAACCCTGAAAGTAAGTTCTTTTCAAGGGTAAAGATTGTACCTCTCTCTTGTGTACTTATGATAAAGGACTTTGTTGTTTATGTAGATGTTAGTGGTGACAGATCCTTATTGGAGGGATTTATTGAAGAGCATATCAACCTTGTCTTGGCCATCCCTTGAGAAGAGAGAATTCCAAAAGCATTTGTAGTTAGATAGCATCCCTCTTGGTAAGTTTTGCAAAACTATCAGATCGCATCCATTTTCTATATTTTGTCTAACATCATTTTTGTTGAATTTTAGTTTGCGCAGTCACGAAGTCAAGGATCATCCCAGTCGTCCATGGGAAAGATATCAAGTACCAGTTGAGATTTAGAGAATCTAAGCCTCAGCCCAAGGTTAAGATCTCTTCTGCCTCACCTGCCTCACCTATCCCTCCTTTAGCTAGACTTTCCAAAGGAAAGGCACCTACTGAGTCCATGAAAAAGAGAAAGTTAATGAAAGAAGGCTCTAAGAGTGTTGTGTCTATTGGAGTCCCTTCTTCTGTTTCCTTGGTTATTGATGATGGTGAGGTTGTACCCATCCTCAAACCTTTGCTCTCCAACAATAAGCACACTCTTCTGGCAGCTTAGGGTCATCCAAAACTGCCCACGTTATTCTATGTTCCTTGATTCATTTAAGTTTTCTACAAATTGGTTGATTGGTTTTGGTTAGTCTCACTTCTTTTGGTGCTGTTTTGCCGTAGGCCTTGGTTGGCATATATTTCATGGACTCTAACGCCATTAGGATGAGCTCAACTTGGCTAATACTGAGAAGGCAAGGGATGAACTTTGTCTCAAGTTGTCTCGCTTAGAGTCTGCATAGTCTGCTTGTAAGAAAGCTATCAAGGAAGAAATAAATAACTTAAAGGGGGCCTAGGAAAAAGAAATTGAGCTCAAGGTGATGGTGGATAAACTAATAGCACTAAAGCCTGAAGTAGTCGATGTATCCTCTGAGGCATATCTTCGATCCAGGGCACAAGCACAATGGGAATTCCAATAGGGTAAGTCCTCCACGTGGGAACATCCCAAACTATTAAAGACTATGAGGAAACTTATGAGTGCTAGTTTGCTCCAGAGCTCTCGGATGATGAGGTGGAGTGGGAGCATTAGGAGGAGGAGTTAGTGAAGAAGTAGGAGCGACCATTAGTGGAGCAATGTCTTAGCTAATACCTATCCAGACTATCCCTACTATTGATACATCAAGGACTCCAGTGATGGATCAAATCTCTCAATAAGAGTCGGTCCTATCTGCTCAGCGTTTATGAGGCATTTTCTTGGCCACCTATGGCCTTTATCACTTTTGATTTAACTATTTTTTGCCTTTAGTGGGTATGGATGCTAGGGATATACGTGGCCTCCTTTTTATTGCCTTTTATTATAGGCTCATTACTAGGCATGGATACTTTGGCTGTATAAGGCCTTTTTAAATTTAAGTTGGCTAGTCTTGTACTTGGCCCAATGTTTTAAGCAAGGAACAAAAAATATAACTGAGCAATGAATCGGTTCAGGCATGGGTTTAAGGGTTCAATTGGGTATGATCGGGATTGGACCGGCCATATTAAAATATTACAATTTAATTGATAATAACATAATAACACAATATATAGAAATAAAAATTAAAAAAACATATAAGTATAATTTATAATAATAAAATAGGTGATAATATATTAATATATATTCTTTAAATTTCATAAACAAATTAGTATCATTCTTTTTTTTTGCCTTTTTTAAGTTAGATTAGTTGAACTGACTGGTTTTCCCTGTTCAACTGATTTGACCCTCCCACCGGTTCTTCTTCGTTCTGGATCAGACTAGGGGTGGGTTCCCAGTTCAACCAGTCTGGTCCAATTTTTTGTACTCTGGTTTTAAGAATGTATTTTGTCTTATTGTAGATATGTTGTGGCCACGATGTGGGCTGAGACAACCATGTATACAAGCGAATTGAATAGCTTTCCATGTCTTTACGAGATATGTAAGGATTGCACTAGGTCGATAGAGCAAAGCAAATGCTCGTATAAGTCAAGTGTGACAATTTATAAATTAATGTGTTTGAGGTACGACATTCTATTTGTAACATAAAGGGTAGTATAAAGTCAAATTGACGTCTTAGATATTAAGCCGTAATCAGAGGGTGTCAAAGTTATAATACAAGATATAACACTTAAAATAGTCTTAAGGTATTTTAACCTTTTAGTACAATATATGTCGTTTGAGCCAATAGGATATGACAAGGTGGGTGTGTCCCTCACCTATCATTCTATGTATGCTAATATGATATGATAAGGTGGTTGTGTCCCTTACCTATTGTTCAATGTGGGGCATTCAAACCAATGTAATATGACAAGTTGGGTTTGTCCCATATGATCTCTGCACTCTCCTTCATGCATTTCTCTGAGTATAAATTTTTCCTCGTAAGGTCTAACACATCTAAGCAAGGGGCTTGCGTAAGATCTTTTGTAGAGCGAGTTGCCTAGTATGCAAAATCTAGCAACCTGAATTTTTACCCTGCACACTTTGTTCCTATCTTTTGGAAGTACACCTTCTTGCAAGTAATTAAACAATAGAGTCGTCCAATCCCAAGTTAAGTGAGTGGAGTGGATCATACCTTGTTCTGGTAGGTCCCAAGGAATTGCAGTGTATTAGAGGGATATACTTGATCTTGTCTATTG
Organism: Acacia concinna; assembly: GCA_037177275.1. Taxonomy (NCBI): domain Eukaryota; kingdom Viridiplantae; phylum Streptophyta; class Magnoliopsida; order Fabales; family Fabaceae; genus Acacia; species Acacia concinna. The sequence continues at coordinate 4,527,342 of JBAGKO010000012.1, forward strand.
ATATGGAAGATCCTAGCCCATCTAATTCATCAACCTCATGATTTTCTTCATGATTGATTTGTGTTATTCAAAACTTTGCATAGTTTTTGTTAGTTCCATAGCTAATTTGTGGTTGTAATATCCCAAATTTTGGAAAAGTCTTTGAAATATGTGTATTCTATGGAAAATTCAAGGGAAGAGTTGATTTTCCAAATAGTTGGAAATTAATTATTGGGATGAAAATGATAAAATTCCTTGAGATATTTCAAGGAATATATTTAGAGAATTATCTTGATCTAAGAATTTACAAAGAATTATGTGAGGAATTTAAGAAAAACAATTGGACATATAAGGTCAATAAATTATCTTGACGATAACTATATGGAAATTATTTTAAGGAAGACTAAGATAAAAATTGAGAAAATAATTAAAAGACTTAATGCATTATTTTATCCCAATTATATTTCTCTTTCTTTTCTTTCAGGTGTGGAACACATGTCTTGTACTTAGCTAATTCTTTCTTCCTCTTTCCACGTGTAGGAGCCATAAATGGATAGCCATTTATTGCATACAAATGGTTTCCCTTTAATATCCATTCATCCTTTTATTCCACGGATATACTTCAACCACCCATTTATTTTGGCTTCAATGTAATATTCCATCCCATCCATTCAGTCAAAGCAATTATCTCCAAGCCATTATAATTGTTTCACGGTGCAGCTAGACTTCACTCATTCGTTTAACAATTTTCACGGAGAGAGAAGAGAGTGCTCGGCTGCAAAGTCAAATACTCACTCTTCTCTATTTCCATTCATTCACTTCCATTGTTCCACGAAAAGAGTGAGAGCTGAGAGAGAGAAACCAAGTCGATTACTTCGAGCTGCTGGGATTGGGCTGGAACTGAAGGAGAAGAGTGTTGCTATTGCTGAACCGAGAAAGAAGTGAGGGCTTCGTGTGCTACAGCCTGGCTTGCTGAATCTGAGAGCGAGTGAGACCGAGCGGTGATTGAGAAACCGAAGGGATTATTTCGCTGCTACTGGAATCCGAGAAGAGGAAATTTGATTCTAAAGTTTGGTTGCTGGAACCGAGAGGGAAGGAGCAAGCCGAGAGAATTTCCCTTTCTCCTACGGAATTCTTCATCTTCGTTCTGAAATTCCTTTTGCTGAACTGTGAAAGGAACCGAGGGAGTTTGATGCTGCAATATTTCTGCTGGAATCGAAGAAGGGAAGAGGAATACCAAGGAAGGTGAGCTCCTAAACCTTCATTCGTCTTCAATCTTGACTTGTTCTATTTCGGTTCAGGGAATAAAACTGAATGCACCTATGTTCTATTTATGGCCGATTCTGAAATTCTGGAAGATGAATATGCTTGTCTGGAATTGAATGTGGGAAAACCGAATGGGTATATACTTTTGGTGAATTTTTATGGAGTGCATGAGTTTATCTCAATTCTGAAAATGAGTGTTGAGTTAAGGAATTAAGAATATAAAAGTGTGGGTGTGTATGTATATGTCTTTGGTTCTGAATTTAGAGTGGAAATGTATATATATGTGTGTGTGCTAAATTTTGGATGGTATTTTAGGGAAAAAAGGGGGAAAACAGAACAATGGAATATATATATATATATATATGTGCTTGGGTGTTGGTTCTGTAAAATGGATGCCAAATTAGAGATAATGAACCATAGATATGTATATATGATCAAAGGGGTGCAGTTTTGAAGTTTGTATTTTTGGTCCAGAGAGCTGTCCTGTTTCGTGTGAAACTTTGACAGAGAAAATGAACTCCTTTTCCCTTGAAATTTGGCAGTAAGATAGAGGACTAAATAAGATTTAAAACAAGTCCTATTTTGTACAATTTGGATTGTCAATTGGGAGATATGATTTTTGAAATTTCAGGATAAATTCTGGAAAGAAATCCTGATGGCCGAAAAAGAACTTTTCGAAAACAAGAATATATGACCTTGTTTTTATATGAAATTTTATGAGGAATTAATAGACATATAAAAGTTTAACAAAAACTTGGAATCAGGTCATTTGGACTCCTGTGGATTTAATTATGATTTTTACAAGTTGCATCAGTCTGTCAGGACGAAATTCTGACATGGGGTTTTCGTGTAATGTTTTAACAAGGCAAACCATTTTCGTTTCTTATGAACATTGGTGTGCTAATATTCGACATCCTAAGGTTTAAAATGAGTCTAAGAACGTACCAAATGGATGTCTAGAACTAGAATTATGATTTTTGAAAGATAGGAAGCAGAATCAGTGAAAAGCTTGAAAATCAATGTGAAAGGGTAAGATTAAAGCCATTTTCGGAAATGTTTGTATAATGTGTTGCCACAAATTAATTTTCCTATAAAGGAGACTTAATGAGGATTATGTGGAACTTATAATCACATTAATTGGAGTCTCCTAAAGGGAGTTATGAATTTTTGATGTTGATGTTGAAAATCTGGGGAAAAAATCTCTATTTCAGCATAATAGTGATTGATATAGTTCATGATTCAAAAATTGGTCATTATGATTAAATGCCAATTAACAATAGATCTTAATGTAAACTTTTATAGGGTTAATTAGAGGCAAGAGATTGTTAATGACAACCAATATTGTGATAAGGGAGTAAAGATTTATCGAGTGGGTCAAAAATAACATAAGTACAATGTGTTATTAACGATTAGAATATACATTGACCACTCTATATGGAATTATGATTTATATAAGATTTGATAATTGCCTGAGCTACAAGAGACAACCAGCAAGAGATGAGTTTGGTGAAGGTAAATAGCTGGAAAGCGTAAAAGGTAGTAACTATGTATTTCATTTGTTATAAGATACACTTCATGTCGTTGTACTCATCATGAATTATCTGGCATATTCTGTGTGAATGCTGAGTAGTTGCCCGGGCTTTGGTAAGGGTGGACGCTCATGCAAATGTATGCTGTGTGAATGCTGAGTAGTCCCTGGGCTTTGTGTAAGGGTAGACACTCATGCAGATGTATTGTTGTGTGCTAAGTAGTTGCGCGGGCTTTGTGTAAGGGTGAACGCTCATGCCAATGCCTAGCTATGGTGATATGCGAACTGTGTTCTACTTTGAATGTTGTTGTGATAATTTTGTTAAATGATGATTATTTGACATGATTGTGTGATGTTGTATCTTTATGAAATGACTCGTAGTTACTACTGAGATTCTCGCGAATTTCACTCTTTATTATAAAATGAATTACAGCTCAGGAACGTGGCTCGAGATGCAAGGAATGATTGTCGCGAATAAGTAGAAATTGGGAAGAAGTTGATTTGGTTAGTTGGTTATCAGTCTGTATATAAATCCTCTGTTATATTATATTTTGAGTTGCCAGTAAGGCTTGGTTTTGTATAAAGAAATAAAGGTAGTTTGTTCTGCCTTTTAAAGGCTTCAAGTTGTATAAGGTTGTAGTAGTAGTTATATTTGTAAAAAAAGCAAGTAAGTTGTAATTTCCCTCACTGAGGAGGAACATCAATTGCCACAGTACCTAGAGGTAAGCGTTGCCCTATTGATAGTTGGATAATGGTGGTAACGATATGCCGTATGCATGATAGAGTTAGTTTTGCCATTCTAGTCATGACTTAGAGTTTGTTATAGTCACATGTATGAAGGTTTTACATATTCTAAGTATGTTAAATGTGAAATGGCACTGTTGCTACCTATCCTAATTGATAAATTTAAAGGTTAGAATAAAGAGTTTGAACTGCCGATCAAACGTTTTGGAATTGATTTTCAAAGTTTAAAATTTTCCAGAAAAAATCCATTCATGCTGTGTTTGGATTTAAAACTTTCCAAGTTATTTGTGAAACTATTTTTACCTTCTGCTGTGTGGTTCAAAGTCATTATCAATTAACCCACAATGACTGTAGAGATTAGTGGGGTGTAAAAAGGGGTGTTACATGTTCTCTCCTACTTGTTCTTCGTGAGGTATGTTGGCCATGATTTCTTCATCTAAAGGTTCGCTAGAAGATGAGGAGGAAGAAGAAGAATTCGAAGAGAAAGAAGGTGTGGGAATTGGTGAAGGTTCAGGAGGTGGATTCGTTTTAGTTTTTATTTTGGCAGCTTTCTTACCCTTAGGCGCTGCAAGCTTAGACATAAACAACAAATTGGAACTCAAGTCACGACGGGATAGGTGTCAGGTCGCGACTCACGTAGACAGAAAGTTTTTGAAGACAGATGAATTATGTCGCGACGTGGGGATACCTAGGTCGTGACACCAGGCTACAGAAAGCCAAATTAGCAAAAATGCAAGAAATAATGAATGACTTAAAGCTATATGCAAATGCAAGGCTAAATTAAATTAATTCTAGACCTAAACCTAAAGCTAAGGTTAGACCTAATTACTAAGGAAAACCAGTTACCTAGGAACCAAATTAATGGCTCCCCGGCAACGGCGCCATTGATCGAGGGCCGAAACTGTCGCCTGTTTCACTCGTCATATTGATTGCACCTAAATGTAGTATAGAGGCAACCTATCGTTCTTCTCGAGGAGCTATTATGTGGACTTCCTAAGTAACTTCCTAATTACTATCTAGACTAACTAGGGGGTTTTCTAGGTGCTAAGTAATTAACTAATTCTAATTATCTAATCTTTTTGGTATTTTTAGGGTTTAGAAAAATAAACTAATTAAGTAAATCTAATGCTGATTACTAGTCTCTCAACAATGGATCATTAGGTTTTCATTGATATCTCAAAATATTAGGGTTAATTCAATTCTCTAAGTATCTTTTGGCAAAACCCCTAAGCTACCACTTAGGTCAACGAGTTAATTAATAAAGACTTGCCTAGGACTGCAGGTCAATTAATTATCAATTAATTCGAATTAAGTTCTCTTAGAGTGCTCTTAAGTATGGTGCATGATAGGGTCCTCGAATTAGCAACCGCTAATATGAGATTTACGCGTGAGATAAATTCATACGACCGCATAAACTTTAAACACACATAAATAAGTCTCAAACTCGGATAAATATTAATAATCAAATCATACATCAACTTTGACATAAAATTCAGGTCTTTATGGATCACAACCACAACCATGAAATTCAAAACATCCTAATCACATCTACCTAGAATTTCAAGATTTGTGCAAACTTACCCCTTAAAAAGTTTTGAATTCCCTCCCCCACACTAATAGAGCAATGACCTCATTGCGGAAAAGAGAGAGAGACGAATATGCTTAAGTTTATTCGATCAGGTGAAAAATAAAAATAAACTAAACTACATCTACTTATACTAGGAAGTCTCTTTCACGATTCTCGCTTGGCTAGAGCGAGAACGGAAAGAGACCGCTTAGGTCTAAGGTGGTGGATGTGGCCTATCATAGAGCTTGAGGAGGTGTCCATTACATTGGAAAAATTCTCCCGACTC
>JBAGKO010000012.1:4556746-4573494 GCA_037177275.1 Acacia concinna
GCATCTACGGCAGGATAGTTCTAAATTTGTGATTATAAAGTAGAATAATATCCTATGTTGTATGAACCTTTTTGTATTTCTATCACATTTAAGGAGAATTGTCTGTGCATTTTAGTCGAGATCTTACTATATATTATGATATTATCGGTTGGCTTTGCTATAGGCTACGATATCATGGTGCGTAAATCATACTGTAACTTGCACTTATGATAATTGTGGGTTTATATAGGTATGAGCTTGGTCGTCAACCAAAAAACACTAAGCTGTCAAGTAACAAGGCAGTCAGGAGAGTTCATGTTAGATGAGGCGATGTGAAGCGGAGGGCTTTGAGATTGGATACAGGAAATTATTCTTGGGGTGGAGAAGCCGTGACTTGCAAAACTCGTATATTAAATGTGGTTTACAATGCATCAAACAACAAGCTTGTGCAAACTCAAACTCTTGTGAAGAGTGCTATTGTGCAAGTTGATGCAGCTCCATTTAAGCAGTGGTACCTTCAGCACTATGGTGTTGATATTGGCAGGAAGAAGAAAGCAGATGCCAAGAAAGATTCTACAGAGGTAATGTTGCAAATGATAAAAAAAAAAAAGGTTTTAGCTTCATTGCTGTGACTTTTCTTTCCATCCATGTTTTAGCTCAGTGAGTCTAGGTGAGTGGGGTGCACAGAATGCAGATAATTTAGAAGCCGTACTAACCCATTAATTACACATCCATTTTTCAAAGCGCTCCAGATTGGCATCCATTTCTAATTTTCTTGTCTATGTTTTTGATGATATCACCGGAGATCCATTAATCACAGTGTGACATTCAATATAGTAGTAGGATTAGCATCCACTTTATTTCAACAAGTTTCAATTGCTAAAGTGGATCTCTCACACCCCACTGCTCACCACCTCATTTAGCCCCCTTAATGGTTATGCTTTACAACTCTTTCCAAAGCTCCTAACCTAACTTAAGTGAGATGATCAAATGTGACGTATATAAGCCATGTGCTGCAATGAATTTGCTTTCTTATGCGTGGAGTATAATTTTAAGGTTCACTCTTGTCATGAGCTTGCCGTTTAATTATTTATACTTCATCTTGTAGGAGGGTGAAGCTGCTGCTGCTGCTGAAGGAAAGTAATCATGTTCTTAGAAAACTAGAGCAGCGTCAGAAAGATTGAAAGCTTGATCCCCATATTGAAGAGCAATTTGGTGGTGGCCGATTGTTGGCTTGCATTTCTTCTCGACCGGGTCAATGTGGCAGATCTGATGGGTATGCTTAATCACATCTTTTGTATCAAAACGTGTTCATGATTTATATTTATGAATATTTATGTTTGATTTTTTTCCTGAATTTGTAGCTACATATTGGAAGGGATGGAGTTGGAGTTTTACATGAAGAAAATCCAGAGAAAGAATGGAAAGGGTGCCGGTGCTGCTTGAATATAGTGATATTCCAATTTTCCACCGCGTCCCATTACGTTGACTTGATTGAATTTTTGTTTGATGGCATCATTCAAGGCGCTTTCTAAAAAATGTTCCCTTTCAAGACATTGATCTTTTGTGAGAACACACTTTTAGAGTATTTTGTTTCTAAGTTTTGTATGTGATCGGCACTCTCGAGTTCTCATTGAATTAAGTTTCTTTTTTTTTTTTTTTTGCCCTCTTTTCAATTCCTCATAAATAGAGCTGGAAATTAGGATCAGACTAGCCCTACAGGACTAGCCTTTGAAGGGTTAAGGCCTTAAATGAGCTAGTCCGTTGAAGCCTAACGTAAAAAAACACTTATTTTTTAAAGCTTAGTCTGAAAATATAAGGGCCTATGGGTTGGCCCACAAGGTCATAAGCCTTTTGAATATTTTTTTAAGAAATAAACTTAGTAAATTACAACAATTAAAATTCTAATTTAACATATAAATTGTGTCAACATTAAAGTTTAAAAGGAAAATTGTGATGAGGTTTTGAGTAAGGGAATTTATGTCAAAGAGGTTTTGTAAAATTAACAAATTGCAATAAGGGGTCTTTAAAACTTTTCTGTCGTTTATTCCAATTGTCCATTTATCCAAATGTCCTTAGTATTTAGGCTGCCCCTGTTGCTGTCAATGGGTAGCCCTTGTCGTTGTTAATGGCTACCCCTGTTATTGTTAATGAGTAGCCTCTATCGTTGTCAATGACTGCTCCTGTAGTTGTCAATGGCATGTCGTTGTTAATGGCTACCCCTGTCATTGTTAATGACATGCTTCAAACTATTAAACCATATGGGCACCTATTGACAACCATAGGGGCTACTCATTGACAACTATAGGGGTTATTTGTTGACAACCACAAGGGCTGTCCTTGACAACAATAGAGGTTGTCCATTGACAACCACATGAGCAGGCTAAACACTAAGGACATTTGGGTAAATAGACAATTGGAATTAACAACAAAAAAGTCCCAAGGACCCTCATTGCTATTTGTTGATTTCACGGGACCTCTTTGATATAAATTTCCTTAATCGGGACCTCACCGCAATTTTTCCAATTTTAAATGGTATGTGCATCATGTAACAAACAAACAAATAACATAGTCAAAGGTACATCATTGTCAAATGTCAACGAACTATAAATACAAATAACACACACAAAACATAAAGAGCTAAAGACTAAACAACATGAGTATGATGACTATTATTTTCATCTTCTCCACTATCATCAATTTTTAAAGACATTTGATTGTATTTCACTCTGTGTAAGCTCTAGTTCAAAAGTAAAAATGTTAAGAATTACTTATTCAGCATCATAAATGCATTCATAATCTTGCTCTACAACAAATAAATTATTAATAAACAAAAATCATAAATTTAAATATAGTTAGGGGTGGTATCTGCTTGTTAGATTAAGATTTTTGCCAAAAGGAAATTAGGTAAATTATGTAAGATATTTGGAAAAAAAATTACAATCGACCTTTTCAAAGCGGAGGCCTTACAAGACTAATTCTTATAAGTTCGATTCCATTTTCAACATCAAAATTACAAACCCAGCCCTCAACTCAAACAAGCTTAAAAAGACCATCCCGATGATCTCGGCTCATTTTCCTGACTGTACTCAAATAGATCTCAATCATCTTCCTTGCGAAATATCTTCATAAAATTTGTTTTTATTATTAACAATCAACAACGTTGACCATTAGCCGAAGTGTAATGTTGCATGGGCCATTGAGTTTAATATTGGAGAGATGGTATTGCTTTAACAAATACTTTTGGATAATCGATGTTCTTCAGAACAAACATTTCTTAACGTGCAGAAAACAACTTCAACTCATAATAATATTACCAAAACTGCTAACAATATTCTATTGGATTATACCACTAGTACAAAGTGTGGTATCATAGACATCATAATTCAATCGAAGACAAAATCATAGTTTCACTGTCCTGGCTAAAAAGTCAATTTGAACCACATGACAATGTAAAATATATAATGTTACAAATAGAATGATCTAATAAATAAATATTTGCCTTATATCGTTGGCGAGCAACAATGAATATACTCATCATGGGTCGAAATATGAACCCATTTGTTTTGCTAGTTCCCAATGATTTGTCCCATCACCTGTAAAAATTCAACACAACCAAGGATACAACACAACTCGGCGGCGTGTAACTTGGCAACAACAAAAAGACCCAGTCCTTGCAGCTAAAATTTAACAAAAGCAAGTTTGTGCCAAGAAGCAGGTGGTTGACTTAATTGAGGGGCCAAAACCTGTGGAAATAAATAGCTTCGGCCGAAATCAATTTGTCCCAAAGGGAATGAGAATTGGCCATTCTGACCTTCATTCATATCCCCACAGGAGAAAGTTTTACATCCACACAAAAAAATCTGTCTGGAAGTCAACTGACTTGCTCTCCAATCAAATCAAGACCAATAACCAGAAAACTTATTCCTTGAAACAACAGGAAGTAGAAGTGAATTCCTTGAGCTGATAATAAGCTTCTAACTGAGGCAGTTAATAATATGAATGCAAGAGCAAGTTCTTTCCTGTACAAACGATTTTTCTTAGTTTTCCCTGTTTTCTTTGACAACTCTAGCTTGCTTAGTTCCTCAATGCCTGAATCTGAAGATGATCTGTGAAGACTGTTAGATCTCATTAGAGGCTCAGATTCCTTCTCAAAAGCAACTAGATCTGTCTCTGATGATCTTCCCAATTTTTTCGTAACCACCCACTCATAGGAACTTCCAAAGCGAAATAATCCCGATATCATAGCATTAAATTTAGTCACCGACATGGTATTCTCAAATAGGAGGTAAGGCACTATAAATGGAAATGCTTGGAGACATGGAAGAATACTTAGGATAGACATGACTCCAGGAATGTAACAAACAACCCAGGTCGGCAGCTCCGCTTCTGGAAGGAACATGGTCAATGGAAGAATGATGCAAAAGAGGGTGAATGAATAAAAAGGCAGGATCAGCTTCCTTAGGAGAAAGAAAAGGAATATTAAGTTGGCCTTCTTGAGCCCACTCACCTGGCACCAAAAGTGAAGTCAAGTTACATCAAGAACAATAAGGATGACATTAACATGCTGCTGGGTTTATAACTAATACTACACAAATAATGATATTGATTCAGGAATAAAAGTAACATGCATCGTAAATTTTTTCTCTTAAAAAATCTTAAGGACATGTGGACCTTTTCCCCACCCCCGAGGTATGTATGGCCAAATTTGACATCAAAAGTTGACCTAAATGAATTAATATACTCTCTCCGGTCCTTTTTTTATAAAGAATATTCTCTCTCATAGAGGTGGTTCTTTTTAAAAGAAACAAATTCTATTGTCTGCAATTTTAAACTGGTTTTTCCATTTTTACCCTTATTATATAAATGTCACGAATTATCCCTCTGTAATAAATTTCCACACACTATCTCTCGTACACTTTTTCTAAACAAGGGTATAATTGAAAAAAAAGATACATAAGTTACATGTATATTGCTGCTAACTAACATTTCAAACCACGTGATTTTGGTAGTTGTTCCTTATAAAAAGGATAAGAGGGAGTAACATATAGCAGACCAGCTCTGAACATAATACAAGGGTGGGGGCAAGTATATTGATTAACACACAACAATGCAGGTAACATGTTCCGTGCAAAACAGACAAGACAGACAAATCCATCTTGGATAGTGAGCTGCAGTTGTCACTGAGGTTATAAAGGTAACTTTTAGATGAATTGCTGCAGGAGGATGCACAGTATTTAACCCCTAGTAATTGGGCGTTTAAGCTGGAGAACCTTTGCAAGTCCTTTTCAAAACATAAATAGATTGATTAGAAGCCCCCTCAGGTCTCAATGAAGAACAGAGGCTAAGTTTGAGCACAATGCACCAGTAGACTGCACAGATCAAGGCATCAAGAAAAGGACATGTTCTTCACATTCATCTTGTGCTGATGCCATATTTATTTGATATTAACCCCCTATTGTAAATAATGGTCTAATTAACATTATATGATCCTGCATCATTCCATATAACAAGCAACATGTGGAAGCCTAAAGAACATAAACAAACAATTATTACTTTGGTGCCTTGTTGAACTTCAATCACAAAAACATAAGAGCAAACCAATTTCTATGCAACAAATGATACATGCACATAAATATGAATGAACCATTTGAGAACAGCAACAAATTCTTCTTTGTCCTTCCTCATCTTACTGCCACACCACTAAGGCCATAGTTCCAAATAAAGAAAAGGCATAATGCTTAGCAAATAAATTGCACACAAGTCCGTTAGGATTTTTGAAAGTGGGGTACTAAATGCTGATAACATGTTACCACCTACAGCAGCTGACATTTAGATGTGCCTGTCCATTCTATAACTCTTATAGATAATAGATGTTTGTTCAATAACTATTTTTTATCGACCTTTACTCAAAAACTTCAGCAGCTAGATATGTATGGAAATTATTGTGTTAAAAAGGGCAACCTAGAAATTAAGTTTTTTTGGTGAAAGTTAAGTTTTAAATTTATGATTACGGAACTTATGCAAGTTTGCTTTCCATAAACTCTTCCAGACTATGACATTTCCACCAACACTAAATGTTAAACATGTGTGCTTTACACCTAATGTGTCCCGAGAAGGGAGGCTTTTCCCCTATGTCGTCTTGAAGATATAAGTATTTATTATAATTAATAAGAAGGTTCATAGAATTCAAATAATTCAAGATCTTTAAAATCATGAATAGAAGATAATACCTTTGAACGAAGTATATCAACAAAACATAAACGGAACAATTGCATGGGACCAGAATGCCAGCGATGTTGCTGTTTCTTATATGCCTCATATGTCTCAGGAAGTTCACAAAGGCACTACAAAAAAGCATAATAGAGATATAAAAACCTCAAAAAGTTCTGATTAGACTTGAGAAGAAAAGCAAAGCACCTTCACGTCGTTTAGAAAGATGAACTTCCATCCACAGAGATGAGCTCGAACAGCAATATCCATATCCTCAACAGTAGTTCGTTCCAACCAACCACCACTCTCCTCAAGAGCCTTTATCCTCCAGACACCGGCAGTCCCATTGAAACCAAAAAAGTTAATGAACACACTGTTGACCTGTTGTTCAACCTCAAAGTGGAAAGATAAGTTTATATTCTGCAGTCTTGTTAGCAAGTTCTCATCCTTGTTTACAAATGCCCATCGTGTCTGAACCAAAGCCAAGTCATCTCTCCCCTAGAGTTAGACAATGAATATCTAGTTAGAATTTAGAAACAAATGTAGGCCAAGATCAATAAAAAACCAAGGCAGTCACCACAAAAAAGGCCTTGTGCGATTTTTATCTGTATCTTAGGGAAAACAATTAATGAGTGGGTGATGACATCATGCAAGAGCCAAATTATTTAAAAAGACTAATTGAGAACCAGACATAACAATAACAAATTTCGTCAAACAGCAACTGAGCAAAATTCTTAGGTTCAAACTTATATTTCTTGATGTTTCAACAATCTTGAAATATATTTTACAAGATAGGATTTACATTTCTAAAAAACAGAATAAAGAAAATTGTAACATTCATAATTATTGCAAGGGAGTCTTGTTTTTCATATTTTATTTATGTATTTAGCGACAAGATTGGGGTTCTATAAAGATACAAATAATCCCCTGTAGAACAGCTATAGTTTTGGAAGTGAGGACAGTGGATGTCCACCATGTGTTGTTGCATAGTTCTGCCAGGAGCAGACTTTCCTGGTGACACTGCAACAGATATTGTAGATTTATCATAAGATCAGAACCAATGCGGACCATAACACGGTTAAGAAAGAATATCCCTTGGTTTTAAGTAAATTTCAACTTCTTTCTAAGCCATTAATCTCCCAGTAAATAAGCAAGTGGACCATTCTAAAATTAAAACGGGTATGGAACTGAATGAAGCAAAGTGCGAAAGAACCTTTAATCTCTGCATCCAGATAAATCCACGAAAAGAGGGAGACAAAACTATTCACACTAGGGTTGAGTAAAAGCCCGGTGGTTCGGTCCAATTTGACCCAATCCAAACAAGGTACACAATGAAATTGGACCAAACTGACTGGTCAAGTTAGATCGGGTTTCGGGCAAGGGGACCAAACCACTTAGACTAGTCTAGTCTGGTCCAGGTCAATATTTTTTTAAAAAAAATTAAAATTTAATTATTATTGTTTATTTTTTTAATTAAATGTTGCTATAGATATTTCAAAGATTTATAATTTATTTCATTTTTTAGGATCATCTTTATATAATTGTAGATATTTTATTATCATAATTGTGATTATAAGGTTTAAATATTTTTTTCAACAAGGAAAAAATAAAAAAATTTAAAATCTAAGTCCTGGACTGCCTAGAGTAGACCGCCTGGACCAGTCTACCAGACCCAGTTTGGTTCAGCCTGACCTCATGTTGGTACTGGACCAGACCAAACCACAGGCTGTCTTGTGCAGCCTGAGGTTCTCCCTAAACCACACCTCGAGTTGATGTCCAACTTGGTCTAGTCTGATCCATGCTCATCCCTAATTTACACTAAAAGATAAAAACACACACAGAACTATAACTGCTTTCTTTCATGCCTATAGTATCAACTCCTATATTTTCCCAAGGCCTCAGGCCAATAGTGCCTTAAGTTTTAATTCATCAAATCATAAAATTACCTTAAAATGAGGTATCGTCCTTTTTAGGAAATCTGGCGCCGGCTGAAAATCAGCGTCAAATATTGCCACAAACTCATATTCTCTAACATAATCACAATTCATTGCTGATTTGAGATTCCCTGCCTTATAGCCTGTACGTATCAGACGATGTCTATATAATATCCGTACACCCCGCTGTTGCCATTTCTGTACTTCCGCCATAATAAGATGTTGAGTGTCTACTTCATCAGAATCATCGAGGACCTGTACAAGCATTCTATCTTTTGGCCAATCCAGGACGCAGACAGCAGCAATAGATTGCTGATAGACCTATGAGACAATGTGACCAAAGTCAAGTTTTGGTAACAAATAGCACAAGGTAATATGAATCGAGAGTATACCTTTTAAACTACTAGTACTAACCTAACTAGTTTCTGCAAGTCCATTATCAAATCACATCCATTTATACTTTTCTATTTTATTTTTCTTTCAGAAATAGAAATGGGCCGAAATGGGAATAGAAAAAGTTGGAAATAATAAGAAATACAGGGGAATGGAAAAAGTGCGGAATTATTGCTGTTCAAAATGCTTAATAACCATAGCACACTGACACCTTTACATGTATACATGTCATGGAAATTCATTTCAGCAACTCTACCCTCCACCTTTCATCTTCCCTTTCCTCCTTCTTTACCTGATAAACCTTTTTCGCCTTTTCAGAACCTAGAACACAAAGTCTTCTTTCCGGTACCATGAAGTTGCCTAACAATTAAATCCCCAGGTTACCAGTCCCCAGTAACCAACCACAAATCTTAAATCTCAACAATCCCTTTGTTTTCCAGACAGGCAATCAGTTTCTTAACATCCACTGACCTTTTCTGAACTGCGAACAAATTTTCAAATCCTTAATTATTTTAACTTCAGGTCCTTCCATAGACTTCAAAGTTTAAAATTGTGAAACAGAATCCCAGATCCAAAAACTGTCTTTTGCTAGCAAAGCCTGTGATGGACCAGACAAGATATTGGGGGTAGATGAAATATCTCCATCATCATCTATCATCTAAACTTCATGGCTATGACAAGGAAATGGACTCTTCAACAAGATGCACAAGATTTGTTGTTGAGAATCTATTACAATTTGTTAGTATCTGCTACTGCCAGTTGCGTGAGCTTTCATTTAAAGATGGATATTATGTGTCAAGTCACATCAGTTAGTTGTTGGTTGGGCAGGATTAGTTAGCCAAGTCAGGAAGGCAAGCTAGTTGAGCTGTCCTTAAAAGGAGAGGGAATGTATGATTTATTCACTCCTGAAGTTGAACCATGAGAGGGCAAGCTAAAGGTCAAAATTTGCACAGATTATATAGCCACGACACTGAGCCAAAAGTATACTGTAGCTAGAGGGCATTTTACATCTAACATAAGTTGAGAAACTTAAGTTCATAAGAAGTCAGGTAAGGATAAAAGAAACCCAAGAATGTCTCATTACCACTACAGAATTAAACTCATTAGATGTGATCTAGTGGGGAAAGTTATGGTAGCTAAAGAGAGGTTTTAGGACATGCTTGGGGTCGCATTGTGTCACCCCAAATCATCTCTTGGGATTCCAAAACGTGATTTTGGGAGAAGCTGAACATAGTTTTGGGTGACGTAACATGTTATTAGGTTCAAGCATCTCCTGCATCATTTAACAGAAATAAGGAGAACAAAGTATCTTTCAGCATGCATACGCAATCAAATAATACCACAGGATGTCCCATAAAAAATGCTATGATTTACATGAATTCGCTAACAAAATATAGCTCCATCCAGGAGTCCAAAAAGCCAATCACGTTAAATGGAGACTGCCTATGAAACTTCATCAAGGTAATACTCGTAGTTATAGAAACGGCAATTTAGGTAGGATGTATTATAGTAGACAAAAAGAAAAAGGTAAGGTGTATAGGTCATGCATCTGAAGAAGCTGAAATAAATAAATGCCTAGAAGCTACAGAACAAACCGCTGAAGATTCAAATTTTCTTTTTAGCATTTAAATTTCAGTTAACCACTGCAGCTAAATATATCCCACTATAGACAAATCGAGCAAAAATCTTCCAGAAGTAGTATGAAACCCACATCTTCTTACCTCCCTCTCATTACACATGGGAATCTGAACTAACACCATTGGATAATCCTCCACATTCACATCATCATTCTTAGCATTTGTTGGATACTCCATGGAGGCCACTGGTTTCAGACGCCGGAGTTTGATCCAGCAACACCCCAAGATTAAAATCACTCTATCAATCGACTGTACCAAGAAGAGCACAATGCACATATTCGTTAAGCTTTGCAACGGCGGCGCCAAGTAATCTGCCCGAATCTCGAGCCATTTCGCATAAATAAGACCAATCATTCCATACACGTCCGCACGGGCCGTCGGCGGGCTGAAATGCCATCCTTTGAAGTAAGCAACGAGCTCAAACACGAGCAAAAGGAGAACAACAACCAAGAACACCTTGATTACACGATAAAGCCGGGACGACTTAGAATCGGAAAGAGAATCCGGCGAGGCAATCCTGCGATTGGCGGTCCGGAGCAATGAGAGAAATCCATTAGACAGCCAAGCAAGAGAGCTCGCGATTTGCTGGAATCTCAAGAGGCAAACCCAGGAAAGCTGACGGGCACTGCGGGCACGCTCCTTCTCCACCGACTCTCGATCGGAAGGGACGGTTTGTATGTCGACGGTGAGAAAAGAGCGAGTGGAGCCTTCGGATTTGTCGTCAAGAACGTCATGGTCCGTAGCTCGCTGCTTGTTCCACCATTCCTGAAACTCGCGATTTGGGGGTCGAGACATAGAAGAAGAAGGAGCGACAGATAGAGATCTGAAGAGTCACCAAGTAAAGTCGTTCTCTTTCAGTGCCTTTTCCTTTGTCTGGAGCTCTCTGTCGGAACACCGGACGAAGGCAAGGATGTTACAGAGCTCTCCTATTTTTGGAAAGATTTTGCACTAATCTCGGAGTTTAGAATTAGACCTTCTTTTACCATTTTTTGGGTTAAAAAAATAAAAACAATATTTAACCTAGTGAAAATGGAAAATATTTATCCCAAACTTAATTTAATTGTTTGATTGTAAGAAAACAATTGTGACAAAAAAGAAAATTACATTGACCTTATTATTTCTCTTTAATTTTTTTTTTATTTTGTATACATAAGGCATCTACAATAACTAAAACTAACTAATTCTTTTATATTATAGGCTTTTTAAAAGAGCTTTAGTGCTCGTCACGAAACTCTCTATAATATCTTATTTTAATTGTTTTCTAAATTAATGATTTAGTCTTCTAATTTTTTTAAAAAAATAGTAATAAGTTGCCTTGACTAGTTGACTCATATTTTTGTTGTCTAAAATTTCTCTGTTTCGCTCATTTAACATTTCAAGAATTATGTGTTGTTGTCTAAGGTATTGTTGAATCAAAAGGAAATATTTGTTAGTCTGATTAAAAAAGCCGATAGAAGAGGGAAATTGGATGATATGCTCCAAAAATGTTCGTTTTCTACTGAGATGTCTTATTTATACATTTGGGACGACAATAGGATTATTGGATTTATTTGAAATAAGTCTCTTATTTCTATAAACTGCTATTTGAAGCTTATAGGAAATTAGGCATTTTCCTTTTTCACTTTTTTTTTAAGTTTTGTTAATTTTTTTTCTATTATAAATTTTAAATTTCACAATATATATGTATTTCCTCACGTTCTAATTATAAGGCTCAGTTGACTTTTTTAAAAAATTTTAAAAAAGCTAATTACATTATTTTAAAATATTAAAATTTATCATAATATATTTATATGTAAATAAGACTCCCTCCAGTCCTAATTATAAGACCTAGTTAGTTTTTTTCGGGGAGATTAAGGAAGCGAAAAAAGTGAACTAAGTCTTATAATTAGAATCGAAGATAATATAAATATCATAACATATTTACATGTAATAAGACTCTCTCAAGTCCTAATTATAAAACCTAGTTGGTTCTTTTTAGAGAGATTAAGAAAGCGAAAAAAATTAACTAGATCTTATAATTAGGACCAAAAATACTAATTATAAAACCCAAATAAATTATGTTAGTAATGAAATTAGAGACAAAATTATACGGTCCATATGATCCGATTAGTAATGTAATATTATTTCATAAAAATTTTACATTTATTTAATTTCTAATTTATATGCATTTTTAATCATTTAATCTTTTATTCTTAACTTTTGTTAAAATTAATTTTTTTCTTTTTTTGGTATAATTTTTAAATTTTACAATATAATATATATATCTCTAATATATTCATATCTCTTTCAATCATTTACCACAATAAGTTACTTTTTAACATATCAACAACACATTTTACTTTTACATAAGTCATTTATAAGTCATTTATACTACCGTCAATACAAACAGTATTTATATAGTTCATTTAAATGACGTAGGATTTATTTTGAAGTAAACTTTCAAAGTTCATGCATTTCATTTTTTAAATCTCTTTTTTCAATATTTAGGGCTGTCTATTTCTTTCTTATGTATCTATACGTTGAAGGGGGAAAACATAATAATTGTGCCCATTGAAACAATTGTATGCAATAATTTAATTTTTTCCCTTCTTTTTTGTTTTAAACTACAATTATTTTGGGTCTATAACGATACGTTGAAACAAACTACAATTGACAACACAATTAACAATATAGTAAATTATAGTTATCCAAAATTTAGATATGAATGGAATTGACACTATTTGTCATGGTAATATAACTCGAACCGGACCATCCGGTTTGGCTTGGAAATCGACAAATCAGTGCCTAAACAGGTCCGGTTGGTACTCAACCTGGAGTCACTTTTTTTTTGAAAAATATTTTCTTTTTTAACATTTTCTTTAGAAATTTATATTAATAACCCTAAAATCTTCCCTTCCTCACCGATTTAGGTTTGGGTTTGCTCCGATTTGACCCATTAACTCTTGACCCAATAGCCCAACCAGTTCAGTCATCAGTCTGAGTTTCATAATCTTGCTATTTGTCAACAAAGGTTCTCTTGTTGGTAAATAGGCTGGCTCACAATTATAAGGTTGTAAGTTTTAATCCTACTTGTGAGAAATCAAAATTAGATCTCATGATATTCATATCCCATGATATTTGGGATTTATGAGAAATCAGAATCATATCCCATAATATTTGGGATTAAAATCAAAACTAATCAGCATAATATCCCTTAATTCTAGGATCTAAATTAATGTATTATAGATTATGAAGGTTTCATATATTTTGATTTAGTCTTCATTGTATGCATTTATTTACTTCCTCTCTCAAGCATATATAATGTAACTCCCTTTCTCTACTCAATATACAATAACAGAGAGTGATTATTCCTCTCATTTACAATATGGTATCAAAGCAAAAAAGAGTGATTAGAGGTTATTCAGATTGAGTGTTACTGTGAGATATGGTGAGGAGAGAGAAAACACGAGAGAGCGAGAGAAAAACAGTGAAGGTTCTGTGAGTGTTCAGAACTGGACAACAAACTAACTAGCATATAAAGGTTCTATGAGAGTTCAAATCTGGGCAGTGATTTGACCAGCGTGTGACCCTCACACCCTACCACCTCTGGTGAATCTCCGGTGAATTCCTTTACTCAATTCTACCTCCACAAATTCCATTGTTTCCAAAACCAATCCATTAGCTCTTATGTCCGACACCAATTCTAGTTCTTCATCGTTTTCCACTACTGTTACTATACCACCTACAACTGGAGAAATTACATATTCGCTAGAAAATCCAATTATGGCTATTAACCATAAGCTAAATGACAGAAATTACCTCCAGTGGTCACAGAGTGTGCTACAATATATCCGTGGTAAGAGAAGGAAAAAATATATCAATGGGATAGCTCCTCAACCAAACTTCGACAATCTAAGTTTTGACACATGGTTTGCTGAGAATAATCAAGTAATGACTTGGTTATATAATTATATGTCTCTTGATTTTGGTGAAGGTTATCTTTTGGCAAAAACTGCAAAGAAAATATAGGATGCTGCTAGAAGAACTTATTCCTCTTTGGATAACACCGCTGCCTTAATCCATCTAGAGCATCAACTTTGAGACTTAAGACAAGGTAATATAATCGTAATTGATTACTATAATTCCTTGTTGAAACTCTGGCAACAACAGGATTTGTTCGAGGTGGAGCAATGGGACACTATTAAGGATACTCAATTCTACAAAAAATTTATGGAAAAAGGCAGGATATATAATTTTCTTTAGGGTTCAATGATTCATTTGAAGAAATAAGGGGTTGTATTATGGGATTAGACCCCCTACCACACCTCTTTGATGTGGTTAATAATGTTCAATTCAAAAAAAGGTGAAAGCTTCTAACTCAAAGTAGGCCAAACCAAATTGAAAGTTATGCCTTCACCGTGAACGGACCACAAAATGAACAAAAGAATACAAAGTGGTGCAACTATTGTAAGAAGAAGGTTCACATAAAACATGAATGTTAGAAACTGCATGGTAAGCCCTCTACAAGTAAACCTTACTCCCAGAGTCATGTTACCTCTACTGAACATAAGACTGAACATATACATCACCTAAGTTAAGAAGAACTACAAGCATTATGCAAGATGCTTGCAAAACATAATACCACAAACTCAATGCCTAGTGTTAATTTGGTACAATTAGATAATTCTCTTATAGCTCTTAATGCCATAACAACTATTGCAGATACATGGATAGTTGATTTAGGAGCTACAGATCACATGACCGGTAATAAGTCTTTATTCCATAATCTTAAAACATGTCATGAGCATCTCAAAGTAAAAGTGGCTAACGGAGGTTTCACTAAAGTTGAAGGCACTAGCACAGTTATATTGTCTACCAATTTAGAAATACATAATGTCCTGTTTGTACCAGCACTTATGTGTAATCTAATATCAATAAGCACGTTGACCAAAGGACAAGCTTGTTGAGTGATTTTTTATGATGATATTTATGTTTTTAGGAGGACGATTTGGAGTTCTAAAGAGTATGATAGATTGTTCTACCTAGATAGATCAAGTCAAAAGACTTAGGCAATAAAGGAGCTAGTTAGCTCTAATTATCACAATAATGATGTGCTTTTGTGGCATTGTCATTCAGGCCACTCTAGTTTTGATTATATGAAATATGTGTTTCCTAGTTTATTCAATCAAAATTTTATTCCATTTCATTGTGAAACATGCCAACTTGCAAAACAATCAAGAGCCACCTACTCCAAACAACCTTATACACCCTCTGCACCATTTACATTAATCCATAGTGATATTTGGGGTCCTGCATGAATCAAAACTCTTACTAATGCTCAATGGTTCGTTACCTTCATAGATTTATTTGATGAAAGAAAACTCTAAGGTCGCGAAAGTATTTCAAAACTTTCATACCTTTATGAAAACCCAATTTAATGCATCCATTAAGGTTTTCTGAAGTTATGATGCCCAAGAATACTTGAGCCAAACCTTTAAAGAATTTCTTGATTAGCAAGTAATTCATCATCAAACTTCTTGTCCTTATACTCCTCAGTAAAATAGAGTAACTGAGTGGAAAAACCGCCATATATTGGAAGTAACTAGAACCTTGTTAATGGAACGAAGTGTGTCCACTATTTTTTGGGGAGATGCAACTCTCACAGTGGCTTACCTGATCAACCGCATGCCTTCCAAGGTCCTTAACTATAGTAGTACTCCTCATCAAATCATTATATGGACTAAAGCAATTCCCTAACAGCGCTGTATGCAAGCTCAACAAATCATTGTATGGACTAAAGCAATTCCCTAGGGTATGGTTTGGTAGATTCAACTGGGTAGTGAAAGGTCTCGGATATACTCAAGGGTGAGCAGATGACATGTTATTTATCAAGCTGACAACAATCATATTACCATATTGATTGTCTATGTTGATCATATAGTCATTACAAGAAATGATGAAGAGTCTGTTGCTCAGTTGAAACAAGACTTGTCAACTGAATTTCATGTTAAAGATCTTGGACAGATGAGGTACTTCCTAAGTATAGAGGCAACAAGAAATGAAAAGGGAATTAATGTGTCTCAACGAAAGTTTACCCTAGATCTGTTACATGAAACAGGAATGATGGGTACTCAACTAGAAGGAACACCAATGGAAGAGGGATGTCACCTAGAGATCAAACCTAAAGGCATTCTAGTGGACTCAAAAAGATACAGAAGAATGGTGGGAAAACTGATATACGTAACCTATACACATCTAGACATTAGCTATGCAATGGGAATAGTTAGTCAGTTCATGCACCAACCATAAGAAGAACACGTGAATGATGTGTACAGAAGTATGAGTTATTTGAAACTTAATCCCCGAATGAGGAATCTTCTTCAAAAAATGCACTGCTAGGAATATTGAACTTTACACTAATGCAAATCATGCACGGGATGAGGAAACTAAGAGATCATTCACAAGGTATTGTACTTATTTGTGGGGAAATCTAGTCACAAGGAGAAGTAAGAAACAAACGGTAGTGTCAAGAAGTAGTGTTGAAGCAAAACTAAGAGCTATCGCTCTTAGAGTATGTGAAGGTCTATGGGTTATTAGATTACTAAAGGAATTG
>JBAGKO010000012.1:4573594-4586906 GCA_037177275.1 Acacia concinna
ATTAAATAACTTGAAGGCAAAAAAAATTAATTAAATAACTTAGTTGGAAGCTAAATGTAAACTAATGTAACATATAAATATAAAAGTATGAAATGAGATGCAAGAGTAAAATAATAAATATATTATTGTCACCCTTCCCCTCCCCTCTTAAACCAAACAAAAACTTCATTCTCCTCCCTTCCCCTTTAACAAACCAAACAAGGTTATATGCCCTCTCTCTTCTCCCTGCCTTCCTCTCCCTGCCTTCCCCTCCCCTCCCCCTCAAACTAAACACACCCTTAGTTTGCAACCTACTCAATGAATATTTACAACTCTTTTTTTAAAAATATATATATATTAAGCACCTAACAAAAGTTTAAAAAAAAATTAAACTCCCAATATTATTGTCAAAAGTTTTACTTAGGGCTTGTTTGCAAGTGAGGGGAGAGATGAAAATTTTCTTTGAGTTGTTTTTTTAAAAAAATGATAGAAGTGGGGTTAAAAGTTTTTAATTTATTTTTCTAACTATTTTATTTTAAATATTCTCTTTATTAAAATTTTGTAATCTTACTTCTCTAATTTTTTAATCCATCTCATAAGAAACTTCTCTCATCTCCAAATCCCCATACCAAACAGACTTTAAATATAGTAAATCACATGGTTTATATATTCAGTATTTATTTGAATTAGCGATATAAAATATTTTTCTAACGTGATTTATGATATACAATAGAAATATAAGGGGATACTTTTATCTGAATATGAATGCTAACTCAAAAAAACAAGAAGCGATGAAATAAAAGTGAGGAATCAAATTAGGACTTTTGTTTCCCATACACACGGTTTTCCACCTGTCCAAAGTCTTTGATTTGTTACTCTTACTTATATGATTTTAATTTTTATGTTCTGTAAGTCTAATTACGTACGAACCTCGCTTTTTCAAATTCTGAAATTTCACATCAACGCCGACACTTTGCGTCTCTATATATACATATTAATTCACGTTCCATAATCCCTGTTACTGGTAATTAAAAGTAATTTCAATGGTTAACCGGTTAATTAGTTGATTATGTGCGCGTGTGTGTGTGTTGTCGGTGATTGATTATTAGAGGAGACAGTTGAGACGTTTATTGATATTTCACTTTACTACATAATTAACAGGTTTGAGTAATGGGCATGGGTTTCTCTTTTAACCAACCTTAATCTAAAAATGCCTATGGAATATGCCTCCAGCTGTATTTGAATTTTCATAATCACAGTGATGAGATTTTGATAATTCATGTTGTTAGAGATGAGAGTACTTGTGCTTTCTTTCTTTCTTTTTTGAAAAAAATATTCAAAATCAATATGATAAATATTTACATTGTGAAAGAGATGACAGTCATTGTAAAAGAGGATTACAAAATCAATCTAAAAACCAAATTGACTTGATTGTCATCATCAATCTAATTTGTACATTATATTTCTAAACTCTTGTTTAAGCTAATTGAATCCAATACCCACCAAAATGATTTCTAATATGTATAGGTTTGAAAGCTCTATATTGATTCGAAATGAAAAGGTCCAGGCATAACATATGATTGCTTATTAGAGGCATGGTTTAAATTGACCACTAGAGGCAATGAGCAAATTACATTTTTTTTTTTAAAGTGTAACATGTGATCTTAATTATTAAACGGGTTAAAAGGAAAAGTTGGCTCTTACACGTATAACCTTAGAGCCACAAGATGCAAACAGAGTTAAAATTTAATGATTTCTTCCACCCCTTAGGCATGAATTAAAAGCAATACTAGGCACTTTTTTTATTGTACTTATATGTCTAATTAACCAACCATATTAATCACTGTCATGCATCTCCAATGCCTATTCCTGACGGTTTTAATTATCTCAAACCATATTAAGTAAGCTAATGAATGTTCAAATCGCCCACTTAGTTATATTTATGACCATTATCATAATGTGCATTGACTAGTGAGTTAATTTCCATTAAACATATTTAAGTGCGCCCTCCGATATTGTAATACATATGAGACTGAAGTTCATTATTGTAACCCGACTCTGAGCTTATATGAGCAACTATCTTTCCATCTTTAGTGTTCTATCTTGTTTTGAGTTCTTTATATTTTGTTATTCTGTTTATTATGTTTACTTAAGAAGGATCTATTTAATTTGGGGAGGTTTTGTGCTGTAGTTGTGGAATAGTTTTTAAATATGTATAGATTGGTTTTTAAAAATAATTTTTATGAATTATGAGATAAATATGTGATAAAAATTTTATTTTAATTTACGTAAACTTAAATTTAAAAATAAAACCAAACAGAGAATATGACACGTGTGCGTTTGAGAAAGAAGAAGTAAAAGGTAGTAAACAATGTGGCATGAGAGTAAGAAGAAGCCACACGTAAGTGATTAAATTTGATTTAACCCAAAAGAGTAAGAATGAGACACAAAGTAGTTTCTTATTCCATCACTGTTTCCTCGGTGACTTTTTCACACCAAAACAAACAAGAAAATACCAAAAGGGGAAAAAAAAGGGGTCTGCAAATTTGAAAATCACATAATTATGTATTACCTTGCCTTGCGGGGTGAGAATAATTTGTTTTTAACAAATTAAAGTGAATTTGGATGGTCATGTCAAGTAATTAATTTTGAGAGGGAAAGACTTTACAATGCAGAAAAAAACAGTAGAGGTTGATGAAGCTGACCTTCAAATTATAGGGTTAATTTGGTTGGTGAAACTAATAATGCAGTTTTCGTCAAAGTTTTTTTTTTATAAGTTTTTCAACCCCTAGCTAAAAGAGACAAAGGACACAGCATAATTTCCAATTTTGAAATTTCATTCATAATATCTGTACGTATAAATAAATATAAAATATTAAGTACTTCTTCAACTTTAATCTTGACTATACAGCCATCAAATTTCTTTCACACACATGAATTTCCTTTACAATCTCACAAAATGTACCAGTCAAAAGTACCTAGAGACACACACACACACAAAGCATGCATGCGCACTTCGGTCTTTAATATAGGACCTAATGAAAAGAATTTTAATGTATATTTTTAGTATGTTGTTTAGTTCAATGTGTTAAAAATTGATAGTTAGGATTGGATTGTATTCCTGATCAAATAGATTAATGAATGAATAAGAATATGGTTTAATACATAATATCTATAAATTAAGTTCGATTGAGTTGTCTAGTTAGGTAATTGGCGAATTACACTATAATTTGAATCAAAATATCATAGAGATTAAGTTGGATCAAACTAATATTGCCCTTAATAATTCGTAAAACACAATTTTTCTCTAATTAACCTACACAATATAAATTATACTTATTGCCTGTTGTAGTCAATTAAATTAGTGAAAACTATGAGAGTTTTTTCAGGCAGAATAAAAAAAGAAAATGATGAGAATTTTGTAACACATAGAGCGGTAATTAAATTTGTTATTTTAATTTTAAACATGCGTACTACTTTAATCGTTACTATAAGTCACATGTAAGTCTGTAACTCATTATTACATACCAATAATGCATTTAATTGATGAAAATTTCTCTCTCTAAATTCACAAATCATTTTCACATCTAGATCTCTTCTCTTTATCTCTTTCTAATAAAAATTAAATAAGTGTAAAATTAATGTATCAGATAATCTTTCTTATTCTTTTTTCGCACATGTCATATTATTGTCCAAAAGCCTCCTAACAAAGATATGAGTATGTAATAAAATAAATAAATAATATAAATCATACTTAAGTGTGGTCCTTAATATCAATCAAGGTTTTATATTGAGTAATTTTCATTTTGATATAAAGAAACTCGAGGAGATATTTCGCTACACATTGAAACTTTATTTGTAGAACGTGTTATAATGAAAATGACGATTCGGTTGATCCCAAGTGCAAGAGCATAGAAGAGGGGACCCCAAAACAAAAACATCTTTACTTTGTAGGGCATCCCTACCCTAATGATCAATATTGTACAAAGTGCCTAACAAAATCTCCCAAAAATAATAATACCAATAAAAATTTCTATTTTTTTTTTTAAAAACTAATAATAAAAACATTATGGTTTGGTAGGACCTCATTTTCACTTACAGTTTTAGAAGGACGACCTAAACCTAATTTTGGGATACCCCTCTTTCAATTTCATCATTTTTGTGTTAAGCCTTGTGATATATAATAGCTAGGGACATTGATTTCAGTATTTGATTATGACCATTGAACAGAGAAATTTAATTTATTTCCTTCTTTTTATTATATTTGGTCTCGCAATAATATCCTAACTATTCACCAAAACTTGCTCTTTTTTCCCCTCCTTTCTAGCTGATTGATAGATAGTTGTGTTTGACGAAAATTATATAAAGAAACTGATAAAGGTAATTAAGGTAAGAGATTATCTGTTGATCCTTTTGGCTCAAGTGAGAAATTCAAACAAGATATTCGAATTAGTTAGAATTTTAGTGTCAAAGCATCTTTAAAGGAAACGTTCTACGCGATCACTTCATTTTATGCGGTCAAAATCGGTGGATTAAAGTTAGGGAAAAAATTCAAGTAGATAATAGGTATATTCTTTTCAATCTTAAATATAAGATTTAATTAATTTTTTTTAAATAGATTATAAAAGCTAAATTGAGTACTTAATCAAAATATACATTTATATCATTAAATTATATCTCAATTTATAAAGTCAAATCAATTAGTTTTGTATAATAACGATAAAAATAAATATTTTAAAGTGATTTATTTAATGTACTTAATCTCTCAAGTTTTATATTCATGATAGGACGAGTATTCAAGTTTTATATTCATGATAGGACCAGTATAAAACTATTTACTAAGTCTAGTTTGTATTGTAGCAGCAGAAAAACATTTCAGTTTATAAATTTTCCGAGCAGTGAAGTTCTAAATTTTATTATTTTTGTATGATTTTTTAGAGTTGAAAATTTTTATTTATTGTAATTTTTTTCAAATTTATTAAACAAAATATATAAATAAGAAAATAATCAAAGGCACCACATGCATAAATTGAGGAAAATTAATTTATATAACATTTCATATATTTCCTGGCTAGCTGTCCTTCCCATAGAAGAACCCACAATAAGCGAATGATTAGTCCTTAAAATACCAGGTTGGGGGATACCTTACAAAAGAAAAAAAAAAGGTTTGCTTTTGTAATTGGAAAAGTTAATATGTAAATCCTCATAGTCTTACTTAAGTTTTAAAGTAAAATACTCTGACCACTATCATGTTTTGTCTTAATTACATTGACATCCCCTCTATTTTAAAAACATACATTTAAGTCCAAGTCATTAACACCGTAAGTAATATTCTAAAAATATTTTTTAAATTAAAATTTATAAAAAAATAAAATTTATTTACTTACCCTTAATACTAAATCCCAAATTTTACTTGACAATTTGTAAATATCACATACTTTTGAAAATTTAGGTAAGTATTTGTTAAATTTTACTTCACAATTAATATATTTTTAGAATATTAGAAAGTTAGAAAGTCTATTAGATTTAATTTTTATTGGTATTAATTATTTGTACAATATATATTTAAATAATTCTTTTATCGGAGAGGGGCATTAAAGCCAAGTTTATTAGTCAACTTGCCGTTTGAGTGAATAGAAATTGAATATTAAAATATAAAGAATATTTGTATAACATACAAAGTACATTTTAACTTTAAAAGATGTCTATATAGGCTTTTAAAATAGGGCAGAGAAATATATGTAATTAAGACAAGACAGATGGTTAGTTAGAATATTTTACTTAAGTTTTAATAATATATTTAAATTTTTTTTTTATCTATTACATAAGATTGTAAAAACATAATAAAAGTTAGATGAAACTATGGGCACTTGCAAATTAATTTTGCCAATAAGTTTTAATGTAAAGATATGATATGGTTTCTGTATATATTTCTATACTTCTTTTGCGTATATATGTTTATGTTTGTACTTAATATTATAAATATTAAAAGTGGCTTAATTTAATCAGTAAAGGTCAGGGATTAAGGCCGTGAATAACTAATAACTTGATTAAAACGGAATATAATAAATGATTTAAATTTGAGTGAATTAAGGATGAAGGAATAGATTCCATAATGCTGCCTGCACCAACCAAATCAATCTTTTGTGCCCTTAAAAACGGTAATTTCTGACAGAGACTACATCATATCAACAAAAAGAATTGATTCAAAATTGTAACAGAAAGTAAAAGTGCCCAAACTAATCAATTATTAATTAATTAATTAACTATAATATAATTAAAAAAAGATTTTATATTTGAATCCCGGCAATTCCACTCTGGATATGTTCCTCACTCAACCTTTATGCTTCATTAATTAGTTACCATTTTCTTTCAGGAATAATCCAATAAATAATTACATAGTTTTTAGTTTAAGACATATTTAAAATTATTACAATCAATAAATGATTGAAATTGAATTGCTTTTTTCCTCCATAAAATTCCTCTTGTGCTTTTTTCATAACTCAACATTCCCATTAAACACTCAACGAGGACGCTTTAAAAGCTTGAAGGGAAGCTTTTGGTGTCATTTAGGCAACAAAGCCATGACTTTTTTTTTTCATATAGTTCTTATAAAAATATATATTTAAAATAATTTTTATTAATATTATGATAATAACATTTGAAAATATTTTAATTTAAATACATAATTTTTTCGAAATAATATAAAATAATTTTATAGTTAACAATAGAAATAAAAAATATTGTAGGAAAGAATCAAACAGCATGTACAACAAAGAATGGGATTAAAATATGAAAGGATAAATCACTAACACACTAAAATATGATTGGGTGATTGTTGGTTTTGGAGACAAATGCTGTCAGATTAGCACTTTTTTATTGCTATTTCTTTATCTTCTTTTTTTAATTAAAAAAACAAAACAAGCATTTTATAATACCCGTTCATTCAAAGCATTATTATTATAATCATTAATTAATTAAAATACGGTAATAAGCAACAAAATAATAACAATGACTAAAGCTGCAAAACCAGGACTCTCAACTTTTGCTAATCAATCTCTCACAAAAAAGTTAACTCTGATTTTTTAAAGAAGAGTAAAAGTGTCTTTTTTTCTCTAATCCGGAGCTCCAATACAAGTCCCTTTTCATGTTCACCAAATGGGGAAATTATTTTTAAAACTCTGTCTTTAAAAATATTTATGTTAGTTGCTTTTTATCCCCAAATAATTAGTTTTCAAGAGATTGCATTCAAATTTATTAAATATATAATGATATTTTTTAAAATATTGTTAAATTTATAAGTACTAGCAATTGTAATTTTAATAAACTTAGAAAATGTTAACATAGCCTAACTCGTACGAAGAAAGTCATTGAAGGCACCAATATTAAATCAAACATTATGAAGTTTTTCGAAAAGGGAAAAAAGAAAACCTAAAAAAAAAAGTAATGAAGTTATTGAACAAGACGTCTTAATTAACCATTTATCAA
Organism: Acacia concinna; assembly: GCA_037177275.1. Lineage (NCBI taxonomy): Eukaryota > Viridiplantae > Streptophyta > Magnoliopsida > Fabales > Fabaceae > Acacia > Acacia concinna. Next base: position 4,581,062 of record JBAGKO010000012.1, read on the forward strand.
TGTGTCATTGGTATATCTAAACTCACTTAATGAAATAAAACTTAATGTTATTAAGAAAGATGTTAACATAAATATTTGAAGATTTTGGGATGTAGATGTAATTGTAGCTCACAAAATAAATAATAAAAGTTACTACATAGCACTAAGATTGATGGGTTGTGAGAGCTTAATCAATAGTATCGTATGTAAATTTTAAGTACGCAAGCAAGATAATTATTTAGAGGTGACTAGATTTCTTTATTGTTAATCTATATTTTTAGGAACTGGATTTGTCGATTGTTGAAGTAGTGCATACCAATGGATAAATAAAATAAATAAATAATAAAAGTTGGTGAGATGATTTAGGGGTTTGATTCATGGGTCCTAGTCAGAATTTCACCACTTCCAACCTGGGATTCCTTTGATGCCGAATACTTCCATATATTATTTAAATGTATTTTTTTTCTATTTTTCTTTTAAAGAAAGGAGTGGTTCTAACTTCTAATCCCTAACCTCTAGATTTCACTGACAAAGCCACAATTATTTTGTATTCTTATCATTGGAGACAGTCAGTGTATGAGACAATTTATCGGTATTTCTAATATTTTATCTCACTAAGTCAGTCATACCATTGTTTTTTTTTAAAAAAAATCCCATATAAAAAAACAAAACTTTGATATAGCCTACCACCTAGTGTGCAGGTCAATTGATGAAACTCCTTAAACCAGTAGCTTGGACTTTGAAGTTCAACTCCTGAATATATAGTTTCTCCAATCTTTATCATAAAATGTAAATAATTGAATTGCATAAATTAAATAATTAATTACAATCGTGTAAAGACAAGAAATATATATAAATACTATAACTTATTTTCTAATAACACCATTATTCATAAAGAGTGCGAGTAAGAGAGAATGAGCTAATAGTTTATTAGACTAACCCTCAATACTTGATAATGAAATTTAGAAGAAAAAAACACGGAAGGAAAGAAATAGGAATTGATGCAAAAAATAAATAAAAAAAAATTAGACTTGATTCTTGTAAAGTAAAACCATGTTATTTTTTCCTTAAAAAACATGTTACTATTTCTAAACATGCATTCTGTTACATGTAAAATTGTAGGAAGGAGTTAACTAAAAACTGTTAAAAGAACTTTGTTAGCCTTATGGTTCACTCAATTAGCTAGAATTCAATGGAATTTTTGGGGTTAAGGGGCAAAATTGTTTTAGAAGTGTTTAGTGATGGGTAATTTTACTCTAAAAGTTTTAAAATGAACAATTTTGCTTTAGAAGTTTTGAAAGTGGAGTAATTTTGTTCCTCCTCTTATCTCTATTAATTTTAACTGTTAGTTGACCAAATATGTTGAGCTGACAGTTCACATGCCATTCACTTTATTTTTGTTAAAGTGAAAACTTTCCTCAAAATTTTAAATCTAACTTTTAGAAAAGATAAATTAAATGACAAATGGACTTCTAAGACAAATTTCACTTTAAAAAAATAAAGTAGATGGCATGTAAATTACCAACTCAACATATTTAATTAATTAACATAACAGAGATAACAATATAAATAAAATTGTCCCGCCTTCAAAACTTATGGAATAGAATTGCTTTTTAATGAAAACTTTTAAAATAATTTTTTCCCTCAACCCGAATTTTTTTGAATAGTCGGGGTCTAAAAAAATTCTCATAAAGTCTAACTCTCCCTCTTTGATTTTTCTATACACAATTTCCTCCCGAGAGAGAGAGAGAAGGTTCTGTTTCTGTATGGAGATAAGAAAATTAGGAAATTGCAGAGAAGTCCAAGAAATGCCAGAAATTATGGTTGACCATAAAACTCTCTCCCACTCTCTCTCTCTCTCTCTCTCTCTCTATCTCTATCTCTATCTCTATCTCTATCTCTCTCACACACACAAGTTAACCAAATGTGTCCTAATCATTGTAATTAGACTTTTTGTGAGAGATAAAAGGCAGAGACCCCACTAATACAGCTGGTTACAACACAAAAATGAGAGAATCAAAATCATATCTACCAGATTACGCCATTTAGCTCTTCCCTTAACTGACATGACATTAAATCACTCATTTTTATCTATCAACACGCACGATAATTTTGATGTTGATGTCTCAAAATTTAATCATGACTAATAACAATAATAGAACTTTCACCTTCAATTAGCATTATATTAATATAATTATATAATAATATCTTACAATTGGTGCACCACTAATAATAATCTGCACCATAGAATAATACAGATCTTCTCACAGAGAGAGAGAGAGAGTCCTAAGATTTTACATTGAATAGTTGTACAATTGTAATAAAAAAATTATATATATAAAAATTGAGACTTGGGATAGAAAGAACAGCTCCCAGTAGATTAGGAATTAAAGGGGTGGGATAAAATTTTAGGAAGAAACCCAAAAAAAGGGGTTCTAGTTCTACAGGATAGACCTAGAGAGAGAGAGAAGGCTTTTTTTTTTTTTTTAAGAAATAATTCATGGGGGTTGTTGGAATTAAATATCTTGTTTGTATCCAAGCAGCAATCTTCCTTTCTAACCCTCAATTCAGGCGTAATGGAAGGATCATTTAGGGTTCAACTTTCAGATGAGTGACTTGATTTGAACCTGCAATGGACAAAAAAACAAACAAATTAAGTTGATTATATGAATATAAATAATATAATTATCAATCTCTTGGGTCTAATGAAAATGATGTTTTCAATAAATTCAAAAGTTCTGGTGACTTGATTTGAACCAGCTTCATTGAAGCCATTAAGGGAAGGTAATTGCATGCCCATGTTTTGGCACAGAGAGGCAGTTTCTAATGGGTCTACTGAGCTGTGGGACACAACACCATTAAAAATGTTATTGTGGATTCCTGGGTTTTGCTGAGTGTGTTGCCCATAAAAGGCTTGTACTGAGGAATCTAGAGGGAATATTGGGTGTGCCAAAGAGTTATTTGATTGAAGCATCTGAAAAAGAAGGAAAAAATAAAATCCCAATTTAGCAAAAAAAAATTAAAAATAATTATTGAAGAAAAGGGAAAAAATAATGTTGTCGAATCTTTAGGACTTTTACATCTTTTGAGATTAGATTGTCAATGTTGAAGTCCAGCCTGGTGTTGACAGAAGCCAGTTTCATAGATAAAAACTGCAAAGAAAAAGAGAAAAAAGTTAAATAAATAAATAAAGCAAGCTTAATGAGGAAGAAAAATTAGCATGATGATGATGATGACCATCTCTTATCTGAGTCATGAGATGCTTATAGCCAAAGACTGGTTTTACCTCAACTTGACGCTGCAATGACTGCACATAGTTTATGATTTCATCAAGCATAAGTGCTTTACCAGTGACCTACAAAAACAAAATAACAAAATAATAAGGTTCATTGCCAAATCAGCAAAACAGCTCATGTACACACACACACACAATTATAAGCTTCTCTGGTTCAATATTTCTGCATACCTTATTACAACCTGGTACAAGATCTTGGAGAAGCTTCATTCTCTCACTGATCTTTTCCCTCCGGACCTATTTAGAAGTATAAGTTTAGTCCAATGGCAAAGCAAAGACTAGAAATCTTGCAATGCTTTTAATTTATATTTTTCTGAGAATATGCCCTGTAAGATTTTTTTTTTTCCTGGGAGAAATATTACATATAAAGTCCAATATCTCACTGTCATATAACCAGAAGAAAAGTCAATGGAGATGGATCATGAATTGATCTGTGATTCTTACTCTTTCTGCAAGGCTGTGGCTGTCAGTGGCTTGGCCTCTTCTTGCTCTGACATGAATGTAATCTTTTGGAGGTTCAGGAGGTTTTGATGAGTTACTCTTGGTCTGTTTCTCATCTCCTCCATTATTGCTAGTTGTACCTCCTTTTGAGTCTTCTTCTGGTTTCACAGTTTTATTTTCATTCCCATCACCCTCGTTTGGCTTGCTGCGCTTCGTAGCATTTGAATCTTCATTGGTTTCATTGGCCTGAAAATGGGAAAACAAACGCCATTTTGGTCTCAGGAATTAACTAACCTTACTCAATCAAACACTGAATTCAAACAATTATGACTTGCTAGCTATCAGAAATCACATTACCTTGGGAGCAGGATTTGTTGATGTTGAAGTTTCTCTGGTGTTTCCCTTGGAAGAAGCCTTTCTTTTCCTTGATTTCACATTCACACCATTTTCCCCATTTGGGGTTTGCTCAGAGATTGTTGATTCCTCTTGGGAATTCGCCCCTTCTGTTTGAGATCCACCAAGTGCCTTCAGAGCTGGACTACTTGAAACTCGAGCGAGCTTCTCATTTTCCATTGATGGAGTAGATCTTAGAGATAATTGACCGTTGTTCATGCCTAGTTGGTATGTTCTACCATTGAAGCTCCTGCTTCCAAAGCAAGAAAACGTGGCAGCTCTCTCTGCAAAACCAGGATCAGATGAGAATTCTGCAACATTAGAATTCAAAACCATCGATTTCCCTAAACTGGGCAAGTTCTCTTTCACAAGCTGGTTCATCATGTTCATCTTCGGAGGCGAGCTCAAGGGAGTGCTGTAACACGAAGTATCAGTGCTATTTCCACCATTAATGTAAGGAGACGCACCAATGTTCCCCAATTTCCCTATCAATTCCCTGATCATGAAATTCTCATTGTTGGGCATAACATTGGAATTGGACGCCACCGGGGAAGAAACCATCGAGCTCAAAGCAGAATCGAATTGAAGACCATGATGATCCGTTGACTTATCCCATTTGGAGTTGTTGTAAAAGCAATCCTGAGGCTGCTCAGAAGCGCAATTGAGGACGGACGCTTGAACTTGAACGTCCATGGCGGATGAGAGCAATTGCCAGTTGGGCATGGAAGAAGAAGAAGCAGGTTCGAAGTGAAGGGAAGTAGCATTGAGGAAGAATTCGTTCTCCATTGAAGCAACCAAATGAGATCACAAGATCACTCACAGAAACCAGAAATAAACAAGAATTGAAGCAGTTGAGTTGAATTACACAGAAATAGAGAGGCAAATGCTTCAGGATTTCACATTAGAAAGCAGAGAGAATTGAAATAAAGGTTAGCAATGTGAGGAGAATGAAGAATTGGACGGAACGAAGTGATAAATCGTAATGGAATGGGGTATCAATCCAGTTGGATTTCAGTGAGGGATAGAGAAGAGGAGAGAGAGGTGGGGTGGAAAAAGGAAGAGGAGAGAAGAAAGTGAAGAAAAGCGAAGCAAAAGCGAGAAAGAGGGAGAAGGGAAAGGGGGAAGAAGATAGGTGGGATAGCATCAAGGTTAAATAGAGGGAAAATAATATTAAATGTGTTTTATTAATTTATAATTTCTTATGTTTTCGTTCTTCTGCTTTTTTCGTGGGTTAAGGTAGGGGTAGGACTAGGTAGGCCATATTAGGGGTGTTTAAGTCTCGAATTGAAACCGAGATTTGTTGCTCTGGGTATTGGGATTTTTTCTTTTCCTTGTCCTAGTTTTTTTTAAAAAAAAATTATATTAAATAAATTTTTTATATTTTATTATTAAAAATAATCATTTAACAATTAATAAGACCATAATAATTATATAAATTAATTTAGAGTTTATAAATTATATTTATTTTTATCTTCATTATTATCTTTATACATTATATAGTTAAGCTTAGTGACGTAACATATGTGTTTAATTCCAACTAAAAATGCTATACACGTATTTTGAAAAAGATAACTTAATTGATAGGGGTAAAAATACACAAACAAAATGATAATTTGAATTTATAAGATTAAAAAAAATTAAAAAGGGGATCTAATCATCTTGGAAGAAAAGTGATCTTGATCCCGGTGGCCAAGACCGGGTCTGGAATATTAGGACTGTGATTTTTTAAACACCCCG
>JBAGKO010000012.1:4587006-4604427 GCA_037177275.1 Acacia concinna
TCAGTGTGTTTCTATGGACAACTTAGCGTATTTCCATTGACAATTATAACATTGAGTTGTCAATTATAACACCCTAATTGTCAATAGAAACACGCAATGAGATAAGAGAATTCCTAATATATATTTATTATTCCCTTAATTTTAATTGAAGAAATAGGGCACATGAAGTTGTCAATTGGGGGAGAGAGTGAGTGAGTTATAGTTGTCAATGGTAGTACATTGAGTTGTCAATGGAAACACACTAAGTTGTCAATGAGGGGGAGAGAGAGGTTGACTGATGCATCAGACGTATCATTCAATCAGTCTCCCACTCTCTCTCTCCCCCCTATTGACAACTTAGAGTTTTCCATTGACAACTCAGCATGTTTCAATTAACAACTATAACTCACAACTATAACATTAAATTGTCAATGGTAGCACCCTGAGCTATCAGTGGAAACACATTGAGTTGTAAATGGAAACACGTTGAGTTGTCAATAAGGCACATGAAATTGTCAATTGGGGGGAGAGAGTGAGGTATAGTTATCAATGGTAGCATATTGAGTTGCCACTAGAAACATGCTGAATTGTCAATGGAAACACCTTAAGTTGTCAATGGGGGAGAGGGGGGAGAGAGAGTATGACTGACGCATCAGTCAGTCAGTCTCCCCCTCTCTCTCTCTTGCTCCCCCAATTGACAACTAAGGGTGTTTCCAGTGACAACTCAGCATGTTTCCAATGACAACTCAGCGTGTTTCCAATGACAACTCAGCGTGTTTCCACTGACAACTTAATGTGTTATCGTTGACAACTATAGTTCTCTCTCTCTCTCTCTCCCCCCCCATTGACAACTTCATGTGCCCTATTGACAACTCAGCGTGTGTTTCCATTGACAACTCAATGTGTTTCCATTAACAACTATAACTCACAACTATAACATTAAGTTGTCAATGGAAACATGTTGAATTGTCAATAGAGCATATGAAGTTGTCAATGAGGGGGAGAGAGAGAACTATAGTTGTCAATAGTTTTACATTGAGTTATCAATGGAAATATGTTGGGTTGTCAATTGAGGGGAGAATGGGGGAGGGAGGGAAAGAGGGTGACTAACGCGTCAGACGCGTCAGTTATGTCAACAAAGGAGTAAAGAGAGAAATTATTATTTTATTAAAGAATTAATTGTAAAAAAGTCCCGTGGGAATTTTGTACAATTACGCGATTTCACGGGATTGTTTTATTGTATATTTCTATTGGTCTGGACTAAAAAGTAATTTTTTTTTAAATATATATTTTTAATTATTGGGGTCTCACCTTTAGTTGACTCTACACTATTATCTTAACCAATTCATCCCAGCTCGATTTTTAATACTTTGCTATTTATGCTTTATTTTTATTGGACCTTGAATGGGGTAATAATAATGGAATGTAAGTAATGGACAAAAAGATGTAAGAAAAAACAACACTGTGAAATTTGTTTTTGGGATACGATATCTGATAAATAGTAAAATTTGAGTATCATCGATTCTGAAATGACAACTTTATTTAAAGATTACTTTCTTTTTTCTTTTACATTCACGTGCATATATTTCAATTGATATTTGGAGATTAATATAAGGATAAAAGTCCATTCAGATAATGTGCTTTGTATCTGAATAGACATACATTTTTTTTAAATTTAAGAAAAATTCAGAAGTTATAAGTTTAAAAAACAAAATTACTTCGATTTTAACAAATTTTTTTTAAGGAAAACCCATTTACTTCAAATGCTAATTCAAACATAACTTTTGACCCTACCTGGTTTTTAAGTATCAAAAAGTCAATTTTGAGCTTCCTAATTACGGAGTATATTTCAAACAAGAAGTTAAACATTTCATACTTAAGTGAAAGGAGGGTTTATCTCTCCCCGAATTATATATTGATTTGGTCCCCATGGGGCCATCCGATAAAATTGAAATAATGCAGGAAAAATTAGCATACTCTTCATAAAGATAACATGTACTAATTAATCGAGAAAAATGTTAGTAATTTGTAATTCAAGAAAATACGTCCCAATGAATTTCCAAAAAATCTGGCCCCCATTGTGTAATTCCTAGTTCCATCACTAATTAAGGAGTCAAAACCTTTATAGTAGGAATAATTAATAATGACGGTTGGTAAACTTCTGGAAATTTTAAGCGGTTTGTATATATAGAATTTGCAACAAATAATAGCGTGTGTGTGTGTGTGTGTGTGATTTCATGAATATTGATATAATAATAAGGGTGGAAAATAAGAGATTGACCACAATATTATATGAGGAGGAACAAGTAAGAAGAGAGAGGGAGGAGGAAGGCGTAAAAGACGGAGGAGAATGCCGCGCCTTGGACGTTAAACCACCTCTTACTCTTCATTTCTTTACTCACCCCTCATAATCCTTTGTCCTTCTTCACCGTTTCTACTCTCTGCCCCCAGAATGATTTCACTATCAACAATTATTTGTGCACGGTTTATATTAACTTTTGATAATAGTTTTTATAATTTAAAGGATAAATATGTGAGGGAAATTTTATCTCAACACGTAAAAAAGAGTTTTTAAAACTGTTATTTTAGTGTTTTGTCAAACAAGGAAATAAAACTTTTTTCACATTTATCTTGTAGCACAACATGAAGTTCCTTAAAATATAATCAAAGGGGAGAACTTCATTTGACTCTCAAAGATGTGACAAAATATCATGGAATGGAAAATCGGATTGAACCGGTCGGTTCATACCAGAAACCTGTGAACTGGTCGAAAGTCAGGTCCAGTATGATGGTGTTTGTAGTGTTAGGCTTTATCGGTCTAACTTGGGGATGAACCGGACTGGTCCGATGACTGAACCGGTTCACCCCTTCTTTTGTTAAAAAAATTATTTTCTTTAGAATTTTATACTAATAAATCTAAAATCTTGACTTTCTCACCGGTCTAGTCCCATGTTAGTTTTCCGATTTGACTCACTAACCCTTAATCCAGTGCCTCAATCGGTTTAGTGACTAGTTTGTTTTTAATACCTTGCATAATATCACTCAACTCCAAAAAAATTTAAAAATACATTGTACTTTAATTTATTGGGTCAAAATAAAATAAAATTTTATAGGTGAAACGACAATTATGCATTTACTTAATTTGATTTTTAAGTTCTCTTATTTGTCTTGTGAATGCTTATATTTGTATTGTAAATAACCAAAATATTTTTAATTCCCAAAGTTCTTTATCCCTTTATTTATCTTATAAATGTGTTTATTTATTTAGTAAATACTCATATTTTATCTGTCTTATAAATTGTCAACATGTTTTTTAATTCCCTAAGTTCTTTTGAACCACTTTATTTATCTTGTAAATATCTATATTTATTTTATGAATATTTATATTTATCTTATAAATTGTATTCTAAAACAATAAAAGAAGCTTATCATTATCTTTTCACCTGTAAAACTTTTTTAAAAAAAAAACTTAAAGGGGGTGCAATGAAGTTTCACAAATTTTTAGGGGTTGACAAAAATTATGCCACATCCTCAAGGGATGGATCCAAACACGTATTAGTTTGTTTGGAATGACAACCAATACTTTAAAAAAAACATATTGAACTTCTGATATACAAGGTAAGTGTGTGTAGGGAACCATTATCTTTACCTTAAATTGGCAAGCATTGCATGAAATTTAAGGAATGGGCTGTACGATATCAACAAATGATGGTATAAATGGAATGAACTGTGACTAGTTATGCACCATATCTCATATTCAAGTTTGTGGGAATACGAGAAATGACGTATATTTAATTTAACAACACTAAACATCAAATATATATACACATGCATACTCCCCTTGTCTCTATCATTGGTTATTTTTAATTAATTCATGGAAACTAAATAATGATGGCTAGCTCATTGAATCTGTCTCAAATGACAAAAGTTTTTAACTTTACCTTTATCAATTAGATTTTGTAGGAGAGACAAAAAGTACAATGAGCCATTCAAGTTCTAAAACTCAAGGCTAATCACTGAACTAAATGGGGTGTTGGGTCAAGAGTTAATGAGTGAAACTGGAGCTAAACTGGGGCAAAATTAGTGAGAAAATAAAAATTTTAGGATTATGAATATGAAATTATATAAAAAAAAGTCAATTTTTTTTTAAATAATGAACTGGTTCAACCGCTGAATTTGATCGGTAATACTGCCGGTTTGACGATTCCCTAGCCGGTCCGGTCATATTTAAAAATTGTGTGAGTTCAACCATTGAACCCGATTGGTTATACTGCTAGTTCGACGATTCCCTGGCCGGACCGATCCGGTCCGTGTTTACAAATTGTGTGAGTTCAACCACCAGATCAGTTATATTGCCAGTTGACGATTCCTTGGCCGGTCCGGTCCGTGTTTAAAAATCGTGTGAACCACATTCAGAGTTAATTACAAGTGGAAAAAAAAAACTAATATGCATTAGTAATTTTCCAAATAGCTTACTTTTTGTTTTTTATAAATGATGTCTCTTAGGTCTGACCTTTAATATAAACAACTTTTTAATGTTATCTCAAAATTTGAACAATTGTTTTCTTTTAAGACTCCTATTTGAACACACATCTTTATCAAAATTTAAACAATTTGTCCTTTTTTTACCCCTTTTAAATACAACATTTGGTCTTTAATATATGATTTAATTTATTTTTTTTGAGAGATTAAGGAAGAAAATATATTACATAATCATAGTATATGTTGTGTATCATTATATTATATATTAGCTTATAGGTCAAATAAATTAGTTTTACAAAAACAATAAATATAAATATCTAACTTATTTAATTAGTTTCCTTAAGCTCCCTAATAAAAGTCAACCATCTCTTATATTAAGAAGCATAAAATATAAATAATTATTAGTTAGTATAAACACTATAAATTAGACCCAAATCTAATTGGGAAAATCACATATAAAGACTATTAAAATACCCAAATTCTAATTTAGGTTGCTAAATTTAAGAAAATATGTATTAGGTTATATGACACAATTATAGATTTATAAAATTGGTCAAATTACATATTTACACTTTAGTTATTAAAACACAAAATTGGAGACTAAATTATATTGTTGACACACTACGTAAGACCCCTAACGGGAGAAAATTCATTCATCGGAGACCACGCATAATCAAAAAATCAGTAAAGAATGTCACAATAAGTTTGTAATAAGGTTAAATATTCATTTCTTAATCCATTTGTGTTAATACATGTAATTTATAACACAAGAAAATAAATATAACCCATAATTATATTTAGTATTTAATCACTGAATCATTAAAATTGTGAAGATTCATCAAGAAATTTATTTTTTTTATAAAATGGAGTTAGTTGACCTCAACTCACCACCCCCAGATTCTTTCTTCTAAAAATACCTGAAATTGTTGGAGGCAAAATATTTTCAAAACGGAAGAATATAATTCAGAAAAAATGTAAAACTTGTAGAAATATGGTTATATGATATTTCACCTTTAATCTCTTTGACAGTTCGTATCATCTAGAAGCTGTAAATTAGTCTTCTGTTTTATCCATTATTTTTATTTAAATTTTAAAGATACCAAATTTAATATTTATTAAGTTTACCAATCTAATATAAAATTTAAGTAATTAAAATATTTTTATATGAGATTTTCTCAATCTAATTTTTATTTTCATTTTTCTGCCGCAAAGGCTGTTGACACATTACAGCTAAACTAGATGGCCTAGCTTTAAGTTAGCAAAAATTGTACTTTGTATTAATTAAACTGCGAGATCAGACGTACGTTTAATATTATGTCAGAGCGGTAGCGTTACAGGCAATTTGCCTCTATTTTGCAAGACATTGGTTTAATTTTTCTTCAAACACCAGCCATGTATCCACCGCTTTCAAGGCAAAAAGGAAACAACTAAGTTAATATAAAATCTATCTGCTCTCTATAACTGCTTCCATAATAAAATAAAATGACATATACCAGTCGGTCCTAAATATACCAAAAAAGCATTAAATAGTTAGGTCGGTTTGTCAAAAACATAAAAAGAAAAAGAAAAAACACAGTTAGGAGCCCATACAACGGGTCAAAAAAAATAACAAAGGCCTATTCCCACACACTGATCCCATAATTTTTCCTATATTTATATATTAGTTGTATGCATATTCTTTATTCACTTACACAACAATCTGGGTAATAAAAATATAGTCATATCTTATGTTAAATATTAATATTAGTGTTAGTCCGAAAAAAATTTTTTGACATGAAATCTGAATGTGCTTTTTTAATAATGAATTAAAACTTTGAAATCACAACACATCAAAGTACTGGCTTAATTTTTTTTTTTTTGGCCAGCAGAGTACTGGCTTAATTATACTTCCATACAAATCACACAATAAAATGTTAGCTTTTGGAGTTTATATATGAAATGAGGCTATTTGCTGGCAACAAAAAAAAAAAAGAAAAGAAAAGAAAAGAAATGAGAGGACATTTTAGACATCACGTTGAGAGGGAAAAAATGTAACATGTTAAAGAGTAATATGACTTTTGGCTAAAAATCTTGTGAAAGTTAAACTCAGTTTTTTTTAAAAAAATTTAAGAGAACAAATAATTTTGAAATAGCAAAATGTAGAATTAGATATATTACAGAAAATAAGTTATAAATTATTTATCAAGCCTGTCATTGCTTTATAGGTAACAACCAACAAACCTGATTTGAAATTTGGAAAAATGACATTTAAATATCATTTAAAATTACAAAAGTCAAATTGGGATGTTAACATTTCAAAAAGACACTAAGGTACCATGAATCAAATTGGGTTTTTTTTAATTTTTCTAAAGTGAAAAGTAATTCGAAAACTAGCGAATTCCGTTACTATTATTGCAAATCTCATTACTCAACTTGCAAAAAATCCCCTCTTTCCTTTGTTTTTCAAATTTGATGAAGTGAAAAGTAATTCACAAACTAGCGAATTCCATTACTATTATTGTAGATCTCATTACTCAACTTGTGAAAATCCCCTTTCTCCTCTATCATGGGCAAATTCCTCTCTCCTCTGTCACTATGAGCCAGCCATTGTCAGTGTTAATGTTAGATGAACATTAGTGTCAGAGGGAGATTGAAAAACATAAATAAAAAAACTGTAGCGAAATCCATTACTCTTTTTGCAAATCCCATTATTCTTATAGCAAAATCCTGCTATTGTTCACATCAGAAAATTTAAAAAATTCAATTTAGTCCATGTCTTTTTGAAATGTTAAAAGACCAATTTGGGTTTTACAAATTCACATGGTATTTAAGTGAAATTTTCCCTTGAAATTTTATAATTTCATTGTTATTTTTTTTATCTTTTTCCTTTAGTTTAATCTAATTGACTTTTTAACATATTATTCAAACAAATTCTTTTTAAACTGACCATCTTTATTAAATTTAATTATAACTAAATCTTTTTTTGGCCATTAATTATAACTAAATCACATTTAACAGGGCGTTTGGATTAGCTTTTAAAAATAGTTTTTACAGATTATAAGGTAAATATATAAAAGAAATTTTATCCTGATTCACATAAACCTAAATTTAAAACTGTAATTTGAAAGTTTCCCAAACGTCCTTGATGAGCTTTTACGTCTGTTTTTGGGATAAAGTCATTTTTGCTGATGTGAATCCAAACAACCCCAAGTCTCAATTTGCCCTAAAATCGGGATAACTGTTTCGCAAGTTTTAATTACTCGTGATTTAAAAAACTGATTTAATTTACGTAAAAAATATAATATATATTTTATTTTTATTATTGCTTGAAAATGCAATATCCGATCCTAAACGACCAATTAACAGCAAGGTAAGTTGATTAGGTTAATTACTATTAAATACACTCGTTTAAATAATACCCTCTCATTTTAATATGTCACTCTCCTCGAGTTTCCAAGTCACCTAATACCTCAAACCAAATCAATAAAATAATTCTCTGTTTTTTTTTCTAATGTTTACTTTAAATTCTAATTGTTTTATTTGGCCAATAAAAAATTCAGTCATCTTAAAATAATGAACATAAATCACCCATAATAATTCTGACATATAATAACATATGCCCAAGCTATCAAACCAGTAATTGTTTATATGAATATGAATTTAGTCATTGGTCAATAGTAAAAACAAAATTATAGTTAAAGAAGTGCGATATTTTATTTAATTATAATACGTTACCTCTTACCTAATAAAAAATCTAATCATTCAAGGTTGTGGCCAACTGGTGACTAAGCATCCTATAAATATATATTTTTTCTTTTTTGTAAGGTCATTCAAGTTGGTGAAAGAATTAATGGCAATGTGGCATTATCAATTAAGATATGTACGGATTTTTAAATTTTTTTTAATTTTTAAAAAATATATTTAGGTTTCTTTTATCACTCTTACAAGTTACTTCAACTTGTGATTCAATTTGTGTGGTATGAACAGCACTTTTTAGTTAATTAGGAATGCAATTAAACTTTTTTTAATATTTCCCCCTTTGTTTTGGATTAAAAAGCTTGATAGAACCCAAATTATAATTGTTAACATTGAACTCTACATAGTTTTTTGAAAAAAAAATAGTTAAAAACTAATTTTACAGAACCAAAGTTCAATACTTAAATTGACAATAACATTAATCTCTCTAATTAAAACTTCAAATATTTTAAAAAATAAAATCAAATAAAAAATAAAGTACTACTAGTATATATCTCCTGCGATTATAAATTTGGAACGCAATTCATTTTATCTCCCCAATCATATGTTTATTAATATTATCCTCTGCAAATTTTTCGTAATTCTTTTCTTATATTATACTACATATACTACTAGTAGTCTCTCCTCATGTAAAATGTTCACTTTCAAACTTAAATGATTAGACAAAAGGCATTTTAATTTAGGGATAAGGTCCATTTTTTTTTGGAAGTAACAACTGAAGAGTGATAAGTATCCGGAAGTTTTTTTTAGGAGCAATTTTGCTATGGAAGTAACCAAATTGGAGGAATTTTGCCTGTTAACTTTGACCAACTTTAACTATTTTTTTTTGCTTTCACAAGGTATCCCCTATCCCGGTAGGCCAAAGATTAATCATCCACTCATTATGGGTTCCTGTATAGGAAAGACAGCTGGCCAGAACATTTAACGTTATTCCATACTCAAGGCTAGGAATTGAACTTCTAACCAACCAAACTAGACCAGTATGTAACATCCTAATATTTTTAACTCTACCTCTTCAATTTTTTTTTAACCATAATATGGCCATTAAAGGGAGTACATGCTAGAATTAAAGGATACTTAATTTCAACAATTTTTGTTGCTTTCTTTAGACCTGATGCTGGGCTCCACATAATTTTAAAAATTATTTAAAATATCATACTAATATTTTCCATTCCTAATCCAAAACAACGAGACCCCTTTATATCTGATTCTAACCATTTACTTATCCTGAATCATTCATTTAGTGAGTTAAAAATATCATGATATTACATATTGGTCCAATCTTATTAAAGATAATGGTCAAAGTTAATGCCACGGTAAAATTGCTTCATTTTGATTACTTCGAAGATAAAATTGCTCCTAAAAAAACTTCCAAACATCTAGCTCTCCTTAATGATTACTTCCGAACAAAAAATAGACCTTATCCCTTTAATTTATATGAAGTCATACATAGCTTTTACATATATCGATTGCAATTAACAAACTTGACCGATTTCTTAATATCTATAAAATGATTTATTAACAAAGCTTAACTCTATATACAATCTAAGGACTCTGTTAATTTAATACAAAGTCAAGATATTAATTGAAATGAAACAGATCTCTTGAGAAAGTGTAACTTTCAATTTTGACTGATTGAAAAGTGGAAATTCGCGTGCGCGTGTGCAGGACAAAGGAAAAATTGCAGTTGCGTGATGAATAATAAATACCAGCATCATATAGTATTAATATATATATATCTAAGTATTATGAGTAAATCCTGGCAAAAAAATATGACTAAATAATTGAGATTTTATAGTAGGTTTAAAGTAGAACACACTTTGTGAATTTGAATTTTGAATCTTCCGCACTTATTGCACGTGAGATTTTAGCTAATAAACGACACGCCATTAAACTCCAAAACTAATTTGTTTTTAGGACAAAAAAAGATTCAATAATTTATAAAGTAGTAGTAATTATTATTTGTACAAGTAACGTACGAGTCCCACTGGTTTACAATAAGCTTGGGGCTCTACCTTTGTATTGCGGTGAGGACTCTGACCATTCCTGTGTGGGGTGGGGCGAATAGAAGTAATTTTTTAAGGGAGAATTATATTGAGGTTTTAAGTAAAGAAATTAATATCAGAAAGGTCTCTATTGATAAGTGATGAGCTCTTATTGATAAGTCGAAGAGTTATATTAACAAGCTGAGAAGCTAGCTGGGACTTGTCAAAAAATTAATTTCTTTATTTGGGACCTCAATGTAATTTTTCCCCTTTTTTAATCATTTTGGATCAGTGGTAGAAGCTGTTTTCTAAAAATAATTTATAGTATAAAAGATAAATATGTAAAATAAATTTAAGAAAAATAAAAATAAATACCTTTTAAATATTAAAAATTTTGAAGGGAAAAAGACAAATAAATACCTCACAACCATTAAAAACCCTGAGAGATTATTCAAATTTTGAAAATGAAAAATGAGGGGCAAAAAATTGGTCAGATTTAATAATTCTATATTGAGTTTTAGTTATTCTCTTTTGAGTTTTATTCATTTTGTTTTAGCCATTATCTACTCAGTTTTAATCATTCTCTATTGAGTTTTTGTCAGAAGCCCTCATTTGTCATTTTCGAAATTCGAATCATCTCTCAGGGTTTTTGATGTTTGTAAGGTATTTATTTGTCTTTTTCCCAATTATAAAAGATGACACAAATTTAGTAAATGATAAATGAGAGGTTTTGACAAAAAATCAATAGAAAATTACTAAAATTAAGTAGATAATGACTAAAACAAAATGACTAAAATTTAACAGAGAGTGACTAAAACTGATCAATTTTTTATTCCTCATTTATCATTTATCAAATTTAAATCATTTTTAAGATTTTTTATATTTATGAAGTATATATTTCTTTCTTTCTTTTTTCAATAAATTTTATCTTAACTTATGTGAACATGCCTTTACAATTCTAAAGTTTGAGGTCATGCATCCACCTGTAGATTTACTAATACCCTTTGTATAGCGGTGAGCCGGTGAGGACTGACGATTCTGACCATTCCAATGTGGGGTGGGGGAATAGATGCAATTTTTTTAATAGTTTAGATTAGTGGTAGAAGGTGTTTTTTAAAAATAATTTATAGCATATAAGATGAAATATATAAAATAAGTTTTATCGAATATGTTTTTGCAACCCTAATTCAAATAAGCCAATAAATTTTTTGTTGTTGTTGATAAAAGTTCAAGAAGAACTTCTAAGTCAATATTATTCTTTAGAAAATTTTTTTAAAGAAAATTAAAACCATAATAAAAATAATATAAATGATAAGTGGACATAGTAATTCAACATATTTAATCAATTAATAGTTAAATTTAATATGAATAACAACCATGACAAAATTTTTACTATTTGAAAATTCTCAAAAAACATTGTTCCAAAAAATATTTAAAGTCAAAATTAAGATCTTGGGACAACTTACAAATAAAACTGAAACTTAACCCTAGATAAATTGTCCTTAAGTTTTTAAACAAATTTCATATACTTTGAAGCAATGAATTTTGTAATAGCGGTTTTTTCTTAAAAGAGAGTCCCTAGTTTGTATTTAAGTTTTTTGATAAAAATATTAATATTCATAATTTTTTAAAATCTTTCAATACCTATCCCTAAATTTGCGCTGACAAAGAATACTTTCCTTCTTCCTAAATTTTATTTGTCCGGAATTTTCTTTTCTCATTTTTTTTTCCAGCAGAAAGAGTGATACTTAAGAAAAAGAGAATTTTAAAAATGGGCAATGATTGAATTCAACACAAGCAACGGATCTGAGAGCGGTGAAATAAAAAAAGTCAAATGAAATTTAAATGCTTTCTTTTATTGGACAAGCAATCTCCACCTATACATATGCTTCTTGTAATCTTTGTATGTTAACTCCTAATTACTAAATAGTATGAATATATTTTGAAAAGTGTCACCGACACAGTAGTAAACTAAAACTATTACTGTTATTGTATATTAAAAATATTAATGTGCAAATTTATTTTAAAAGTTTTTATTGAGGAGAAATGTTATCCTACAAGTTTTTTCAGATTTGCTGCAATCCAAAAGTTTTAAATTGTAGAAATATTACTTTATATTATTAAAGAACTAATGTTGACTGCTAAAAATTTAATGTTGATTAGTAATTTTTTAACTGTATATAGGATAACATTACTATGATTTAAGACTTTTAGAATAACATTGAACCTAAAATAACTTCTAAATTAACATTTCTTGTCAATGAAAATGTTCGGACTAAATTTACAGGTTTATTTATCCCTTGTATAAATGAGAAATTGATTGTGTTTGACGAGTCAATGGTTGCATTTAATTTAGAACTCAGCTGTTAACACGGATACTGTCGGATTCATACAGTTTAGTGTTGCCGACTAAATTGAATTATGCATATACGTTCTTGTTATTATTATTATTATTATTATTATTATCACCACCATCATATGGCATTTATTTTCTTTGAAGCGCTAGAGAAAGCTTATCTCTCTGTTTTTTTTCTATTTCACCCAACGCAAGCGAAAGCTTATCACACCTTCGTATCCGGTTCAGTTTATTTGTCAACGCATACAGTTGTGGCCTTTTCTCATAAATATATGCTCATAATTAACGTTCTCAAACTCATAAATTTAAATAAATTTGTGATAAATATGTAAACTCAAATCATAAATTTAAATCGTAAACTCGTAAGAGTTTATATTTATTAATAAATGTGTCAAAAGTATATAATATATGCAATAACTTAATTTAAATATATTTTAAATATGAATAATTGAAATTAAATCATCAACATATATAATCTATCATATTTAACAAAAAAAATTATGTGGAATATATATATATATATAAAGTCATTGAAGATGATTATGTGTTTGTTTGGAATGACGTTTTCAATAAATAAACGTCCGATTTAACCACCCAACGTTCATATTTTGAGGAAAAAAGAAGTTTATGTTTGGTTGCCTAGTTAGCAAAATGTCCGATTATAGCAAAACGTCCATTATCTTATAAGCACAAATATGATGCTTAATGGGGCGTTTGCATAGCATGGAAAGCATGGATTTTTTATTTTATTTTCTATTACAATTTACTCTACCCTGTCTTAATTATAACATTCAGTTGATTTTTTTAAAGAATCTTAATAAAGCTAATTATATTATTTAAAAACATTAAGATTTATCATTTTTCTTATGAATTATTTTGTTTGAATTATGAACTAATATACTTTCTCCGGTCCTAATTATAAAGGTCAATTTACTTTTTTACAGAATTATAAGAAAGTTAATTACATTACTTTAATGCATTAAAATTTATCATAATATATTCACATGTAATAAGATTCCCTCCAGTTCTAATTATAAGACCCAGTTAGTTTTTTGGAGAGATTAAAGAAGCGAAAAAAGTCAACTAAGTCTTATAATTAAGACCGGATGTAGTATAAATATTACAATATATTTATATATAATAAGACTCCCCCAAGTCCTAATTATAAGACCTAGTTAGTTGGTTTTAGAGAGATTAATGAAATTAAAAAAGTCAACTATATCTTATAATTAGGACCGGAGGAATTATAAATATCACAATATATTTACATATAATAAGACTTCCTTTAGTCTTAATTATAAAACTCAGTTGATATTTTTTGAAGAAATTTAATAAGCGAAAAAAATCAACTAGATTTTATAATTAGAACCGGAGGTAATAATTATAAAACGTAAATGAATTATGTTCGTGATGAAATTAAAGACCGGATTATACGGTCTATGTGATCCGATTAGTAATGTAATATTATTTTATAAGAAATTTTACGTTTTTTTACTTTCTAATTTATATGCATTTTTAATCATTTAATCTTGTTATTAATTATATGTTTTTAGCTTTCATTCTTAACTTTTGTTAAAATTAATTTTTAATTCTTTTGGTATAATTTTTAAATCTTATAATATATATATATAATATTCACTAATATTTATATCCCTTTAAATTATGTACCACAATAAGTTACTTTTTAACATATCAACCAAACACATTTTATTTTTACATAAATAATTTATAAGTCACTTATGCTACCGTCAATTCAAACATAGTCACATTACATAGTATGACTTATTAATAAGTCTGATTATAAATAAATCACTTATCACACTGTTATTCTAAACATATCTTTATGGAATAAAATAACACGACTTCAATAACGAGTTAACATAATTTTGTAAAGTAAAAACGTAAAATCGATAAACTAAATAAGTAAATTTGTGAGTTTTTATCGAGTTTATGACTAATACGAGTTTAAGTGCAAATATGACACAGTTTTGTAAGGTAGGAACGCAAAATCAATAATATCAAAGAGTTAACTCGTGAGTTTGACAATAATGCTCATAAGTAATATGGTATAGTGAAACAAGTTTTCTTTCTACTCCATTGGTTCTATATGTAGGGGCAGAAAGAAAAGAAAATTTTGATTATATTTATAAGACAAAGAGAGAAAATTTTTATATAAATATATATAAGTTTAACATTCGTTTATTGTTATATTGATTTTGTGCCTATATATTATAATATATATTAAATAAGGGTAAAATTAAAAAGTTGTTGAATTTTATAGAAAAGTTAATATGATTTAAAGGTTTTTTTTTTCGGTTCATATAAAAAATGTTTAAAATGTCTTATATATGAGATGAAGGGAATAAGTAGCTAGTTCAACATGTAAATGAGTTATACCAATTTAACTAAAGGTGTTGAGTTGTAGTTCAGAGAATACAGCCATGTTAAATACTTTGTCGTAGAGTTTTGTCGCCCTTATAGTCCAACCCAGCTTGGTTCGGGTTAATCTAAACCCCTGATAAATCCTTCGAGTAAAAATAAGGTAGGTTCAGGATATTTGATGCTCCACTCAAAAAAAGGTTTTCTTTATATTTTAATGTTTGTATCAATTATGATTTTTCTTTAAGAAAATTAATATGTTCTCTTGCATTTCAAGAGATATTTTAAGGTATATTTGGAGCGTGTGAGTGTCACATATTTTTTTTCCCAGCAGCAAAAGTATTAACATAAATAAATTAAGATTTATCCAATATCTAAAATAATTATTTACATTACGAGCTTATACATACTATAGTTAAAGTTAATCAAACTAGAGTAATAAATTGCTTCTTCATTACTAAAATAACCATTCTTTTTTGTTTTTTTGTGGATCCAGTATAGAACCAAACTATGAGATGCAATAATCATCAACAAATAACCATTCTGAAACCAAACTAAAATAACTATTCTAGAACTAAACTATCTATATTTATGCTTTATAAGCTGTAAATGATTCACTTTAGACCTATGAGATGCAACAATCATCAATAAATCCACATTTTTTTTATCAGGTCCTTTAAGTTTATTTTGTTAATTCAACTTATCCCTGTGATTAAAAGTAATTAACGATGGCCACAGTCTTCCCAAATTGCCCCTGCAATTAGATCTTTACTCTCATTCAAAACTCATGCAATTTATAAGGACTGGAGAATTAATTCTCCCATAATTAAGTTTAAAACAAATTAAAGCACATCTCAATACCCATGTACTATTTATTTGTACATGTATTCTTTCTAATATTCTCATATTTCATTAAAAAATTTGAATACACTTGAATAGATGAGATTAATACTCTTTATCCATAATACACCCGAGAATCCAATTAATAAATATTTTCCTGATTGTAGTTGGGCAAAAGCTCTAGCTTCATCATTGAACACAGTAAATTAAAGTTTTGTTGATGATCACGGACAACAACCTGAAGGATTTTAATTGTTTGTTGGGTACGTAATTAATTAAACCCAAATAGCTTTTATGTATTAATTAGTATTGTACCCTCTTTTAAGTTGCTATGATTAATATATGAGCGATGCATATTAAGATGTGATAATAATTTTAAAACATTTATCATTACAAAGGCGAAGTAGAAATTAAATTAAAGTATGTCCGGTGATATTTTTGTAAATAAAATGTGAGGTTATTATCTTTCTACACCAATACCATGAAAAACCAGGATTAAAAAGAAAAAAAACTTTCTACGCTAGTTAAAACAATAATCAGGGTAGATAGTAATTTAAATTATTTAAAATTTTTAGAATTTTTATTTAATTCAGTTACAGGATCAACTGGGGTAAAAATTATACAAGTAAAATCAAACTCCATATATGGTGATTGAATGAACAAATATGAGTTTCAAGAGTGTTGCAATAAGAATGTATTTTAATATATACCATAGTGGGAATGATTTTGTTTTTTCAAAAATTAGAAAACAAAGTATACTTAATATTCATATTTGTTAAACTCATAAGTTTACTGCCGGTCCAATTGATAAAACAATAAGTATATATGATTTTACATGTTAAAAAGGATTTTGACAATCATGCTATAGTATTTGGCTTTTGAATCTAACAGGGGTGTTAAGAATTTCCCGTCCCAATCCCTAACAATTGGGATATGAAATTTTAGGATGAGGAAAAAAATTATTTGGCATTAAGATCTTAATTGAAAATAGGACTTTCCGGTATTGAATATATATATATATATATATATTCATTTTTTTTTTCACTTGAATATTTCTATATATTAAAATGTACTTAAAAACTAAAATCCTAAACCCAAAGAGTATGGTATCAAATGAAGCATAACATTGAAAGATTGAAAATATTAAATTATTGATAAATTTTTAATTTTAGTTCACTTTAAATATTTTTATCAGACTAATTTGATACAATATGATATTGGTCTAATTATATATTTATATTGGATTAAAGAAAACATAGGAAATTAGGTCATTCTTGTTAAAATTAGACAAAATTCAAAAAATAGGAAATTTTTTTAAAAAAAAAGTTGAGAGGAGACATTTCAAGAATTCTCTATCTTGAGCCATAGAAATCTCAATCGCATGATGAGAATTTTTGAGATCGAGATCAAGAATGCATTTCTTGATCTTGTCATATCCAAAGACAGCCCACTAATAAATGTACGCTGTGGTCAACTTCAGTCATAGATATCATGAATAATGATATTGCATATAGGCAATTATTGTAATAAAAATAGTCAAAAATAACAATTATAAACAATCATAACATTGTGAATATATAAAAGGACGATGTACCAAAATGTATCATTAGAGGTTGGTTATTACTATAATTGTAAACATTGTCTCATAGCCATTAATTATTGAGA
>JBAGKO010000012.1:4641246-4655066 GCA_037177275.1 Acacia concinna
CAAGAGTATTATTTCTAGAACTATCCGTCAAATATTAGTGGCGAAGTTATTTTCAAGAAGTTTAATTTTGTTTCTGACCACAAAAAGTTTGATTGACTTATAAAAAAATCATGGGTGAAAAAACAAGATCTTAGATTGTGGTTAAGATGGTTACGTTACTTGGAGCAAATTATGCTCAAGAAACCAGACACATCATTTCAAGATGAAAATAATGATTTTTTTTTTAAGACAGTTATTTTCCCTCACATCGTTTTCATCAAACCAACAAAACTAAATGTTGATTTTTTAAAATTTTCCATTTTTTTAAAGTACTAAAATTACGAGAAGTCTAAATCGGTCAGAAAGAAGGAACGTGGCAGTGCATCATATGGATTAGATAAGACTCACAAATTGGGACCATTGATATGAATCATATTTGATGGCAGCGTATTTTGTCGGTCAAAATCTCATTGTGCTCATTTTTAATCCATGACTTTAAATCCTACATTATTGTTTTGTTGGTCCAAAAAAAGGTTCCAAAAAAAAAAATAAAACAAAACAAAACAAGTTTACTAGACAATGCCTATCTATTCTATAACTTTGAATGTTAATGACAAGTTGTCCCAATAATAACCCTATTCATAATGTTAAGTTCGATAATAGTCGAATACGATCCATTCAATAGAGCCACAAAATTGTATATAGACTTTGAAATGTGATTAATGAGAGTGTCTTTAATTTTGCTTTTTGGAAGCACTTACAATTTTTTTTTTTTTTTTTGCGTTGTCTGAATTATAGTACAAACTGGAAAAGTTATTTTGAGGGGGTCATTTACAAGATTTGAATGCATCTTCTTTGATTTTTAATACAAGACATATACGTGAAGTTGATCTTATTATTAAATATGACATATTTTTTTATAGTTGTCATTTTTTTAAGGTTAAGATGCTTAAATAGCTATAAACTTTTCTCAAAAGTGTAAAATTAATAATGAACGATTTTTTAGTGAAAAAGTAATTATAAACTTTAGAAAAGAGTGTAAAACCGTTAAAATACTATTTAAAACCGTTAACTGTAATATATTGATATTTTTAACTCCCTAGATGAGGAATTCAAGATGAATAAAGGGTCAAAATCAGTAGAGGAGGAAGTCCAGAGAAAGAACAAGAGGAGTTCTAGAGAAAGCAGCAAAAATTTGTTAAAATTATTTATTGCCGGTATAAGTAATTTCGGAGAAAAATTCATTTTGAGAGTTCTCGGTGATGAAAAATTCTGAAAATTTTATGAGAGCCTCATGGAATATTTAGAATTTTTTCTCTACTGATTCTACCCCTTTACTGATCCTGAATTCTTCATCTAGAGAGCGAAAAATATTAGAATATTACAATTAATGGTTTTGAACAGTACCTTAACGTTTTATACCATTTTCTAAAGTTTATGGTTACTTTTGCACCAAAAAATAGTTTATACTTACTTTTACACTTGTGAGAAAAGTTCATGGTTATTTAAGCACTTAAACCCTTTTTTTTTAATTTATTCAATTTATACTTCCTCAACAATAATTAAAAGTGAGAGGGAATGAAGAAATTAAAGAAGATAGTTTGAATATTTTAGAAAATACATGCGATATTACTTAACTTGATTAACTTTTTTAATCTAACTAAATTAAATAAATATGTCTTATATTAAGGATTGGAAGGAGAAGGAATATTATTTTGGTTCAAAAGAATATGAAAAAATATAATCGAAACTATTTTGTTGTTTTCACCAACAATTACAATTTCTCAACATATGTATTAAATCCTAACTGAATATTTCATTTGATATTTATTTGCAACTAATCTTTTTCCTAAAAATATGGTTACTATAAGGTATTAAAGAAGGGATATAATCACCAAAAAGTCCCAATAATAAGTAAACAATATAAACATATTGTCATCTCAAATATAATATAATTACATCTTAAAAGACATTACTCCGTACTAGCTAATTTAAGTGCCATTTTTAAAGAATAATTCAATTATTACTAATTGGTTTAAGTGCATGTTGTCTCCTATGCTGGAATAATATTCAATCAATTGATGAAAGCGACATTACGTGAAACTAAGAACTAATTTTTTAAGTGTAAACTTGACAAATACATATGACCCACAGCGTAAAACTGGGATACGATGGATAAGATGATTACCTAACATATTTTTCATAGCATTTTCCTCTTCTCCTTTTTTTTAAAAAATATTTCTAGTCTGATTCATCTGCAACTCGTCTTTTTATTAAAAATTACTAAGGTGAATAAATAATAACCCCTAAGTTTCAACATTAGAGAAGCTCCTAGAAAGTTGAAAAAAAATAAAATTGAAACTCACGAATTTCTAATCAAATGGATTAGTCCCATCTGCATAACAACGTACGTGCATATGCATGACTCCAATTTGATTAGGACAGGCAAATAAAAATTTAAATCAAATAATATAAAACAGTTTCATTTTAAAAGAATGAAATGACGCCTAAATTTAATCGTATATCCCTTTGTTTCAAAGATATTCTGCAATATAACATAATTAACAAGTGTCATTAAGTAACATTTAAGTATATGTTTGAGGTGATTCAATGTAGATATTTTAAATGGGGAAAGTACCATTTTTCCTTGAGGAGCGCTTGGCACTCGGAAGCTTTTTGTGATGTATTTATACCCTGAAAGTTAATAAAATATAGCATTTTTACCTAAACCTCAAAGTTATCAAAACAGGCTTTGGCCATGTAGGAAGAGATGCCAAATAAGGGTGTGTTTAGAATGAAGATTCGAAAAGTGACTTTTATAAAAGTAAAATCGAATAATCTGATTTGTGTTTAAAACAAATATTGCATAAGTTATTTTTACAAAAGTAAAATTTGTTTGGTTGAAATTTTGTAAAAGTCACTTTTGATAGGAAATGACTGAAAATGGCATGAATCATATTATACATATATATATATATAACGTATTTAATGTGATATTTAAAAATTACAAAAAATGGAAAATAATTTTTCACAAAGGTTAAAAAAACAATAGAAATATATAACTAATAGCATGGTAAAATGCATATAAATTAGAAAGTACATAGATGTAAAGTTTCTTATCAAATAATATTACGCCACTGCTCAGATCACATGAACTGTACAATTCGGTCTCTAATACCATCACAAACAATATTCATATGATGTGATGATAGCCTACGATAATGTGAGGAGGACGCCTCTTGATGTTGATTAATATCATTTACATCACCTATACTCTCATCGTCATTGTCACTAAAATTGACATCTATTTGGGAATTCCTCCTAATGAAATTATGTATTTCCATTATTGCACAAATTATGTGGACTTGTGTTTTGTTGCTGTATTTATGCATTCTTTGTAAGATTTCAAATATATTCTTCTACACACCAAAAGTTTTTTTCGATTGTGCACCTCAAACTTGAATGACAATAATTGAATGTCTCTTTATCATTGGCAAATCCCGGTTGACGCCTGAATTGAGGGAGGTGATAACGCTCGTGCCTATATGGTCCAAGATATCCCACTGGTGTTGGATATCCAAAATCCACCGAGTAATATTTCCCTAATAAATGATAAAATCATTAACATGACGTGAAATCAATGCAAATGTAAAATGAAGACAAAGTTTTTAAATTCAAGTGGAAACAATACCTTCAGGTAGATGGGGGAAGTTCGTGGCCGGATCTGAAATTGCAGATTGAAGCATACTAGCATCATGTGCAGTACCCTCCCATTCGGCGAACACAAATGTAAATCACATATCTCAATCGCATACACCTATGACATTCTGTGCTGTATGTCCCTTTCTCCCGATATATTTTTCTCGGTTGGGTCCAGTTACCACACACTTTATATGAGTCTCATCTATTGCTCCTATTGTATCTTTGAAGCATGGGTAATAACATGATTGTCTAATATTTTTGGGTGACAACCACAGAATTGGGGATCATATGATGTGATATTTTCCCTTGCTAGACTTAGGCAAGCTTATAATACTGTGTGTAGATTCCTACTAACAGTTTCCTCTGAATGTTGAAATACTTTCTGTATCACCCTATTACCTACTTCATGTCCAACAGTGAACAAAAGCATAGCAACATTTCTTCAACTTCAATATTCTGTGTATTCTGTAATCCATGTTGAACTAATTTACTACACAAATTGTGGAAAAAAATGCTTTTCCACTCTAAACATGTCATGACACCGTGTTCAAGGGTAGTCAATACTTCTTGCACCCATGCATGACCTGTTTTCTTACTACTATTGTGAGGTTCTTTACACACATAAGGGATCATGTATTGACAAAACAACACGCTTCTTTTTCATACTTTGTTAGCTTTTCTTTTATGAGCGATTCTAACAGAGACTGTTTATCTTCCTCCAAACTCACTAACAAATTTTGATTTTGTTCAAATTCTTTCCACAACGACATATGTGAGTGTAGTTAGATTAAGTTGTTAGCATTACAAAAAGCATAACAAATAAACATAATCCGAAGACAATAAACAAGTGAAAAGATTGTAACTATGTGATAAAGTCATAAGTGATCTAAGCACATGAAAAACATATAGTCGACATGTCATAACGTCATAAGTTTCCTAAACATAAACATACATATTACTAAAAGCTAGACTAGTACATATATATAGTTCAACTATCCGGAAGACTAAGTAGCAGTGTCGTAAACCATGAATTGCAACCAATGTGTCAAGCACACAGGTTGATGTCTAAATGAAAAATATGTTTCCCAAGCAGTTTTGTCCTAAAGAAGTTTAATGCATCAAATGCGAAAGTAAAGATAATCTTTGACTACATCGAGGCTAATAAGATCATTCATAAAATCTTGAATACTTGACTCTCTTATTTGCTTTAACAACTTAGATATACTCTTTGACACATTAGCCATTATTATGACAGCATTCGCTATTTGTTGTGAAGCCAGAATTTTATGCCTTTTGTTCTTAACTTGCCCTTCAACTTTCTTCCTCTTCCCCTGGCTTGTAGATCCATAAGGAAATGATGGTGGAGTGATATTTGTTATGCCTATGCTTGCCATTTCATCTGTTACTCCTGTACTAAAGGGTAGATTAGACCAAAAAGCTCATCTTCACTGTCCCCTAAGCCTTCTTCTTCATCCATGGTAGGTCGGTACATGTCGCACTGATCTTCCCTATATGACTGTGGCTGTGCATATGATGTGAAAATAATTGGTCACTAGTCTCCACAACATCCTTGAAAATCA
Source organism: Acacia concinna (assembly GCA_037177275.1). Taxonomy (NCBI): domain Eukaryota; kingdom Viridiplantae; phylum Streptophyta; class Magnoliopsida; order Fabales; family Fabaceae; genus Acacia; species Acacia concinna. The sequence goes on from JBAGKO010000012.1 coordinate 4,646,508, forward strand.
ATCTTAGCTCATTCTCATGCTACTAGCCAGCGTGTTTGAACTTTCTATATGCTAAATTCTCCTACATGTATTTAAATATAATGACAATTAAGCTTTCTCATATCATAACGTAATATTCTCACTTAGCTAAAACTTAAAAGCATGTAAAAATTTACGTACCTTTATTTTTTGATACCACCACTCACTTGATGTAGCTATGTGATTTGTTACAGGATCGCAGCCTACACCCATCTCTTTAGTTAAGGCATCCTAGGTCCTCAACTCTTTTCTCAGTACATCTAACATATTCCTAAATTGTTTCTTTTCATATTCTTTCCCAATATTCTCATTAAAGGTGACAGTGATTGCTTTCCAACCTTTCGGTGTAAAAGTTCTCCCACTTCGTTCTTTTTTGTATATTTGCTCAACACATGCATAGATGAAAACCTCAGTTGCACACTCATCCCATACTTCCTTTCCTTTATCATCCTTCATAATTGACTAAACGCTAGATAGCTAAAACATCATCATTGATATATACGCATAAATTTTGTGATTAAGCATGGCCATTGAAGATAAATAAAAAAGACCATGTTACTATTACCATGATGCAATAAATGTTCCTATGAAAAATAATCTCATGCAATCATATTGTTATTCTTACGACAAGGTTTTATTTAAAACAAGTAATTTTGGTCATCACAAGATAACCTCAACCCATAAATTAACTCAATCCCCAAAATGTTTTGCCCCTTACAAGTTGAAATTTGTTTCTATAACTAGCAATATATGCATCCTTATTATAGAACTTAGAAATTTGAGTTACTGGATATAGATTGGCATGATATAGCGTACATATTGCATGTCGACAAGAGACACCAGCCAAGTCTCAAGCCTTACATGTGCACAGTTTCATAGTTATGAATATAGTATGCCTCTTATCCCCTTTAGTCACTTCTTAACCATCATCACCATTGAAGTAGATCTTACATCTCATGGACAAGTTCTTGTTGACCTCAAATAATGCTACACACTTAAGACTAAACTTACTCCTTCACCTAGAAACATTTTTTCACTATCAATCCACTTATTCATCATTTTAATTCTCATCCTATCAATCATCCTAATTATAGGCAAATACTTGAAATCATCTACCCAAGTGTTGAAGCTTTTACTCAAGTTGTTATCTACTATTCAAGACAGAGAATGACAATCAAAGTATGCTCTTACCCAATATTTTAAGAGATATGATATAGTAGCTCTTGCTATTCCCTCATATAGTTCTCTCATTACCTCTATATTTTCAACGAATTGTTCTTCAAATGTACTACAAGCAAAAGAGAAGAACTTTTTCAATTCACCACCCTGCCATTTCTTGCTCCAATTAGTATATATGTGCTTAGCATATAGTTGATGCTTTGCCAAAAGTAATATCTCTAATACAGTAAGATTTAAGCCCTACACATAGATAGAAACAATTAGTATAAAGAATCTAATATTCTATCAACTATATATGAATTAAACCAACATAATACTTTACCTTTTACATATATGACATCAATGTATTGTTATCTCTAGATTGGAGATCCAAGGATAAACATTTTCAATTTACAATGTTCTCTTTTTGTGTAATCCCAATAGCAATAGGGTATAGAGAATCATCAACATCTAGGCCAGTAATTGTTAGCATTATGCCTCATGCATTGCCTTTTAGGAATGTGCCATCAACATTGATGATGGGCCTACATCCAGCCTTCCAACTTATCTGCCGACAAAAAAACAAAAAACCATATTACACAATGTGCATTGGAGGCTTTTTTTTTTAAAGCCAGAAGCATTTGATTATTTATTTAATTACCTAACAGAGTCAAATGTTCCCATACATTATGACAACATCGAATGAATATTAAAGGACATCACAATATAAAATCTAAATCAAGATGCTTTCTTTCCTAATGTGTGATACTTTGTTAGCAAGCTAAATTTGTCAGCAAATGTATTTATGTTTAAACTAACAATTATAATAATAGTTATTGGAAAGTTTAAAATTGCTTTCGAACATAAACAAGGCCAATCACAATGGATACAAATATATTTGTATTTAAACTAACAATTATTGTTAAAATATGCTTTAAAAAGTACATATAGTGCAAAAAGACAATAATAACAGAATAATTATAGCAATAAAAAATCATAACAATTAACATGTTGACCTTTGCAATATTGAAACATAAATACAACTGGCTGAAAACCCTGTTGCCATTTTCCAGAGCTTCTTTGCTTGGTTCAAGAGACACATCTGATCCCATTATTGGAATTTCTCAACTTATTACAGTAAGCTCGGAGGTTGTTGAATTTATCAATATAACTTCCTTCCATCTCCTCCACAATTAATCTTTTTGCCCTTGTACATTTGTAGATGCTCACACTAAGCATCAAGTCATTTTGTTCATCCTTCTTCATGTTTGCAACTTTGTAATTGGGCCTCTCTTGCACCTTCCTTTTAAAATGCTCAGCCAACCACTTCAAAGAAGCCATAGGATTCTTAAATACCCGACTGAGCTATGTTCCAATAACAGGGTCTTCAGTTTTAGCCTTGGACTTGACCCATCTTTGGAGGCATACAACATAAATGGGCACCCTTTTTGACATGTTGCATGAACTATTAAAGGCTTGCTTTTAACTAGCTTCACCTTTGATTCATACAACAATAGCAATACCTATTTATTTATGTAATCAATCCTTCTTATTTGTATATGTCTCCTCTAATATAAAAAAGGGCTTGCCTTCAGACTTGTGAGGCCCTTCTTTATTCTCACTACCACTATCACCTTTAGAATTGCAATCCTCCTCTGCACCCCCACCTTTACTTGGAATCACCCCATCATTATCTCCATTATCATGCCCTATTTTAGCCAATTGCTCATCAATAGTTTATTCCCTATCATCTTCATGTGGCTCATTCCACACATATCCCAAACCCTATAGAATATTCTCTAAATTAGCTACTCTCTTCTCCCAATTTATTTCTTCACCAGTGCTATCTATATCATCTCCCTCATCATTCAATATATCATATAACTCATCTGGCCCACCTTTTGGAACACCCTCTGGACCATCGTCGAGACCACTCCATTCATCTAATGCCATTTACCCTTAACCTTATATTAATTAATCAAGATCATCATTATTATGCAAACAAACAAAGGCCATATCAAATTTACACTATAGGAATACATAAAGAAATCAAAAGTTTTAGTCAAACCTACTTTTGCAATTGCTCGCTAATTGCTTTGCCCTAACTTATTTTCTAGTCCTTCGATGTCTAACTATTGCCTTAACCATTTCAATTAAATGATCATCAGCGTGTTTTAGCCATATCAGACCACCTTTGTCCACTTACACACCACATGTACTCCACCAGGATAGATTGGATGATATTGTGGCAGTTTAACAGTGGCCATTATGTTATCGTGAGGTATGGGCAAGAATGCTACGTTTTATTAACTTTTAAGCAAAAATGCTCCACAAAAGACTTCCAGGTGTCATGCGTTTCTCATGCAAAACTTTTAGGGCAAAAATGGTAATTTACCCTTTTAAATATAATACTGCCTTTGTCCTAAATATAAATCTTAGTTGTATTTTTTTAAAAAAACTAATTAAATTACTTTAATGCATTTAAATTTATCCTTTTTTCTTCAAACTATTTTATCTAACTTGTAAATTGATATATAAGATAATCATATACTACATATGATAAGATTAAGTAACTTATTTATTTTTAATCTCTAAAAAAAACAGTCAACTGCGTCTTATATTTAGAATTAAAGGGAGTATATTGATTAGAAGTATTGTATGTTTTATCTATTTGTATGAGTCATATGCGACACACTTCATTCTTAGTTAGGAAGTTTAAGATTAATGACTCTTACAGCCTCTAATGTGAAGCTCCTCAATATACACGACAATGAAGGAGCTTAAGGACTTTTTTTTACTACCAAGCTGTTAGTTTGCTCCTAAACTATTTTGTGAGAAATATTAATTATTCTAAAGTAGTCCTTAGAGAATTGGACAATTGAGGCAATAAGTGCAAGTTCTCATGATTGATCCTATTATTCTATTATCCAAAAACATGAAATGAATTAAGCACTGGCTTATTTGGTCCTTTATTGGATCTGCCATAAAAATTACCTAACTTTACCAAATGTATTAAAAGATGAATGTTAGAAATAAGATCAAGAATAGAGGTAAGAGATGCGTACCAGGTCGGGTCATATTTAGTGTAGTCCATGCATCGATTAAGACTGCTAGAGTTTAACCAAGTTTTGCACAGCAGTTCATCAAAACACAAAGAAATTATGGAAGAAAAGGAGAGAGAGCGCAAGATAACTCAATTGCTCTAGATTGTGTTTTCTGCTTGATGGGAGGTTTTATTTATAGAGATCATTAACTTACACTTCAAGCTGTAATCACTAGCAATAAATGTTAAATAATTTCCTAATCTGCTTGTCCACCAAGTTTTAATCACTAAGTGATTTACTAATATCTTCCAACTTACATTTCAAATTATTTACTAATAAGGAGAAAACCTTCCACACACACACACACACATAGATATGTATATATTAGTTAACATTTTCCTAATTTAGTAGCAATTCATTTTAAGAAATAATTGCTGTCAAATCTCTTTATTTATTCATTAGGATTTTATTTTTGAGCAATCGGTCCAATCCATCAAAGATGGACTCAAGCCCCAAAATCCAAAATGCATAATAACAATGACCTAGGTCTATATTTATTTTATGAAAAATCATTTTGCATATACACATGTCTCCCTTAGTTTTTAAATCGTGGCGGTGTGTTTTTCCTCTTTATTAAATACTTTATTACTCTTTTAGCATTATTAGCTTTTTTTTAATACATAAATTTTAGAAAAGGGGTTAGGCTCACCTATAATTTAAAGGCAGGAGTTCAAATTGAGATGCCTTCCCCAGTGCCTGACTGGACCTCAACTAAATGAACTTATTTTTTTTAGGATCAAACCTCTCCCATTGGTAAAAATTAATAGAAAATTACTATTAACTACTCTTTTAGCATTATTAGCTTTTTATATGTGGGCTAATACTTTTGAAGTTAAAATTTCATAAATCAACCATTCAACAGAGGCTAACGTGTTAAGATTAAATAACCATTGTGTCTTTCATCTGATTATTGAACAGTTTTAAGCATTAATTGAACTATAAGCTTAGAATTCAATTGATGCTGAGTATATATGCGGAAGGACAAGGTCTATTTCATCTTAGGGGAAAAAAACTTTTTTTTTAGTTCTTAATATAAGATATATTTATCTATTTAATTTGATTATAATAAAGAAAGTAATTAAGTTAGTTAATGTTACATAAATTTTCTAAAACACTGTAGTTATCTTTCTTAATTCTTTTATTCCTTCACCTCTTTAATTGTTGTTGAAGGAACGTCAATATGTGTAAATTAAAAAAATATTGACAAATATGAAAAATGCCCTTTATATTTATGATTAAGATAAGCTCCCCAAATATGTCTCATATTAATTACAAGAAGGGGATACAAATTATACAGATTTTTCTTAGGTTTTATCAAAATTATATAATGGCTCGTTTGATTCATGGAAATGGAATTAGTGAGAATGTAATGGAGATTATGAGTTTGATTGGTATGATATTTAAGAATATCATAATCAAATATATTATTAAATTAACATAAAAACAAAAACTCAGTTTTATGGATGGCAGAGGTGAATGTGCCATCAATTGAAGGAGCTGAGGACTATCACGGAGGAGGTAAAGAAAAGTAATATATTTATGGAAAATAGTTAGGTCAAGTTCTTTAGATCCATTTTGTCAGATTCCTTAATCACATGTGACCATGTGTCCTATGTTTAAATTATTATTATTTAATTATAAACTCAAATACAATATATAGGACACATAGTCACATGTGATTGGAGAATCTGACAAAATTGATGTAAGAAACTTGATGTAAGTATGGTCCTATATTTATTTAGATTGGCATGTAGTCCTAATGGCTAATTTATCTACAATTCTGCATATGGGAACAAATATTACAAAATGTAAATCCCTTTTAATATTTTTCGGTCTTAAATATAAAATCTAGTTGACTTTTTTTTTAAAAAAAAAAAAGAGATTAATGAAGCTAATTAAATTACTTTAAAGTATTTATATTTATATTTTCTTCTCCAAACTAATTTTTCTGACTTATAAACTATTATATAATATAATGATACACAACATATGATATGATTAAGTAACTTATTTAATTTTCTTAATCTCTAAAAAAAAAGTCAAATGAGAGTTTGTTTGCTTAAGGCTTTTTCAAACGTTAGCTTAAAAAAAAAAAAAAGTGGTTTTGTGACTTTTGATATTTGGTAAGGGCGGATGAAAATAAGTTACTTATGAAAATAAGTTACTTATAAAAATAAGTCACTTTTTTAACTCTAATAAATCTATTTTTTTACTTCCAATCTAAACACAAGTAACTTATTCTACTCCAATAAGTCATTTTTCCTACCCAATCCAATTACAAGTCACTTTTTATAAATCACTTTTTTTTATTAAGTCACTTTTTATAAATTACTTATAAAAATAAATCATTTATTCTGGATGAACGGTCACTGAGTTGTATATCTAAAACTGGAGGCACCATATGCCGAACCAAATATTTGAATCAGTTATTTGCGTGAGCCCTTATAAGTTTCTTTTGGAGCATCCAGCTGAACTAAATGCACTTTATCTAAAGGATTGATTTGAATGGAGCTAGGCAAACTATAAAGGGTGGCAATTGACAAAAGCTCTGCTATCAAGTATATATTATTAGTTAGGTATTTCCTCTACCTTTATTATAAGACATCAACAAATAATTGATATAGGTGATTTTGATAAGGTTCTTGCTTGTTTTAAAGAGCACTATATATATATTTTTCCATATTTACCTATATTTAACAAGGGTAATGGGAAAGAGTAATAATTAAGATGATATTAGAGTTTAGTGTAGTTAGTAAGGTAATATTAGAAATGAATCAGATTTTAAAATGAATTTACTATTTTTAACTGTTTTTATTAGTTAGTGAGAATTATTAATTAATAACTTATAATAAAGATAAGGGGGAGTATTTGTTACACTTTTCATGTACTCATTACATAATCAGAGTTTACCTTAGGGGTTGTTTGATACAAGATATTTGAAATGGAGGGGAGGGGAGAAGAAGGAAAATTTTTTAGAGTTGGATTAACAAAAATTGGAGAAGTGGAGTTATAAAATTTTAATGAGGAGAAAATATAAAATAAAAGAGTAAGAACAATTAATTAAAATATTTTAACCACACTTCTCCAATTTTTTTTTTAAATATAGCTTTCTTTCCCCTTTCCCTCCAAATCATCCGTACCAAACCCACCTTAGAGACTTGAACAATGTATGATTTTTATTTTCTAGTTACAAATATCCTCCAATCGGAGATAATTCTATTTGAGGGTCGAGTACTGAATGTGTGTTTCTGTTTTTTGGGGGCCTGCCAAATAAGGTTGTCTTCGTGTTAGCTTCTTGAGAAGTCCTGATGACTGGGCTGCTTTCACCAACTTTTAGATAAGTGACCCACTTAAAGAATAATCTTTGTTGGGACAATCTCTTGGGCCTATGCCGGAATTGTGCTCCTGCGGCAAGTATAAATGATTTCTTCCTTTGTGTAAGGAACAAAACTGAACAATTCGAACTTCATGGGCCTTCCCAAACCTTCCCACAACACAAACTTTCACAAATGAATCTCTACTTTCTAATTATAATGCTTTAAATCTTAACGTAGAGCTTCAAGGCATTACAGGTAACACTTGTTGGACAAATTGTATGAACATAGCTTAGCACCCTTTAACTCTTACTTAAACATCTATTTATCTAAAGGTTAAGAAAGTTAAATAAACTAGTTAAGCATAATATATAAGACATGATCTCCCTAAAATATTTTTAAGTAATTAAATTATATATATTAATTTTTAAGTTAGAAAAATTGGTTTGAAGAAAAAGTAAAAAACATAAAAGATAAAATGGAGAAGGGTCTTATTGAAAGTTCTAACTCATCACCTCATGCTAAAAATATAGGCTAAAGAGAGAAGCTTGTTCCTTGTTGGACTATGAGGCTAAAAATTAAAAAGAATGGTAATGAGATAACGATGGTTTAAAACATTAACGTGCCTTTGAATAAGTTAGGATAAGTTAACGTTATCCACCAGTCCAACTTGAATAATGGATAGTGGAGGGAGCCACTATATTTTAACGTTATCAAGCTAGTTGTTAGGGGGGGAATGACACGTGTTAAAATTATGTAGCTCACCATTGATCATGTACTCATGAGTTAAGGTGTAAAAACTAGTTGTGAACATCAACGTACAAAATATTGGATTAGACAATGAGTCGGTCACAACACGAGTTTAGGGTTTAAAGGGTCGGATTGGGTGTCGAACCGGCCATATTAAAATATTATAATTTAATTGACAATGATAACATAATACTATATATATGCATAAAAATTAA